>CM042145.1:104716568-104741568 GCA_023376005.1 Doryteuthis pealeii
AAAAGAGAGAGATCCGTCAATTGGATACTTTTTATCTATCTATCTCTTCTATCTATCTATATATATATATATAATATATATTATATATATAATATATTAATTATATAATATTTATGTTTTCCTTATGTTTGAAGTTGGCGTTATTATGAAGCATTTAAAATAAAATGAAGGAACTCGATGTTATGGAGTACTGGATTCACTTATTTTTTATTATTTGTTTCATAAAATTTCGGGATCGTTAATGCCCTTTTTGAAATGAATGTCGCTCCTATTCAACGGATCCTTTTTCTTTGTTGTTATTGAAGCGCAGCGTCTGTAAAATATTTGTAATAACGGAGTATTCCGATATCGGCCGTTCAAAAGTCACCTACGTGAGTTCGTAGTTTTAAAATCCATTTGGTTTCTGCTTGTTTTCGAGATTGCGTTGTTAGAAATGCCTGGTCTATTAAAATACATTTGAGGTGTGTAATATATATAGATATATATATTAATTGTGTGTAATATATATATATATATATATATAATATATTATATATATATATATATATATATATATAGTGAATAAATGAAAGAAAATAATTTTCTTCTGTGTAATAATATTTCAACTGCACAAATACAGCACGAATTCAGACATGAGCAAAAACATTGTCATTACTAAAAACTCAGCGGTTTAAATCTCTATAATCAGTAGAGGGTGTTTCGGTTTGCTGGGTAAGAGGGACGGAGGCTAGATATTTGGATGAAGGAATAGCCATTGACCCTAAATTTGTTTTTCATTCACGCCGAAAACATCACGCTGAATGAACCGATCCACAAATCCATTAAGAAGAAGAAATAACTGAAATTTATTCTTTTATTTCCTAATTTAACTAAATAGTTAAATTGGGAAAATTTAGCAATGAAAGACAGGAAATGATGGAAGAGTAAGTTCAGTTGTTCTTTTTTAGATTAATACCCTCTGTTTCAAATCCCTTTTAATCTGCATTCTTATTTAGTTTCATTATCCTTTCTAATTTAATATCATATTTATTACATTAAAACTTAAATTCTTGCCCCGGAGAGTGCAATATTTGCTAGTATATATGAATTCTGCTTTACATGGTTTTGTCCAAATAACACGAATCTTTGGCTTTTAGTTGATGAATGATTTTACCCTTAGTCAAATAAATATACGCCCACGGTTGTTGGGTATTTAATACGTTATGAATTGGGTGTGTAAAAGAACCTTACTCTTCAAAACTCTTCCTTTTATGACAAACAGGGGGCGACACTGTACTCATACTAACATATTGACGAGATACGATCAATAATAATAAAAACATTCTATGTTCAATTATCGTTAGTGAGTGAAGAATTTCCATTGTAAGATTTAATGTGTAAAATCCCGTTGTTATAAACAATTTTTAAAAAAATAAAGGTAAGTGAATGTTGTCCCTTTCGTTTCGCTAAAGTACATCTATAATTAATACTCTTGTTCCTTAATCTTCTGATCGTTATCATCTTGCAACGCCCTCTGGTTAAAAATGAGACCGTTCAAATTATCAAAAATGCCAAAAAAAAAAAAAATGTAAAATCAGATTATCTCATGTCGCTTATCCGCGAGTTCTATCTTATGATTAAGTTATAAATTATAAGTTATATCTTATGAGTGTCGTCACCTAAGCTAAATAATAGACCATTCCGTTTTTATCATAAAGAAAGAAAGGGAAGAAAAAGGACATGCCACACAGAAAAAATATAATTAGAAAGAAAGAAAGAGCTTAGGGGAAGATGGAGAGATGGGGTAAGCACGCGAAGTGATAACGCTAATCTGTTTCAATCGAACATGATAAAAAGATGAAAAGAAGGGGGGAAAAAGAAAAAAAGGGTGAGAGAATTGATTCAAGATTATTATACTTTTTACATATTGAACTATTTTAGCAATAGCTCTTAAGTAAACATATCAAACGTTATAATAATTAAATTATCATACTGTGGTATATTGACAGGTCCTGCTAGTTTTGTTTTTTCTTTTTTTTTTTTTTTTTTTTTTTTTTGATGAAACGAAAACGAGGCTTCAGTTTTTAAAGTGGCTGATAGGTTTGTTATGTTTTAGTTTCAATTGAAGATAGATAAATATTAAAAAAATCGATAAGAAATAATCAAATACAATTTTTAAAAAGATGGAATTCGGGTGTTTAAAAAGTCACAGGAAAAAAATCACAGGAATAAAGTCACAGCAAAAAAAAAATTCTTACGTCTTATTCGAATTAAAAACATATTCTCTACAAAACTTAATCATTAACCCAAACCCAAAGCCTAATACTGAATTAATTGTGAACTTTTTCCCGGCCAAAATTGTGACTTTTTTCTATCCAAAATTGTGCGTTTTTCCGGCCAAAATTTTGCTTTTGTCATAGCCAAAAATTATAACTTTTTCCTAGCTAAAATTGTGTCTTTTTCTTGGCCAAAATTTTACCTTTTTCTCAGCCAAAGTACACCTTTTTCTTGGCTAAAGTTTTGCCTTTTTCCCGGCCAAAGCTGTGATTTTTCTGTGACTTTATTTCCTGTGATTTTTTCTGTGACTTTTTCCTGTGATTTTTTTCTGTGACTTTATTTCCTGTGATTTTTTCTGTGACTTATTTCCTGTGATTTTTTTCTGTGACTTTATTTCCTGTGATTTTTCCTGTGACTTTATTTCCTGTGATTTTTTCTATGACTTTATTCTTGTGATTTTTTTTCTGTGACTTTTTATATGAAATGAAAACGAGGCTTCATCCTTTGAAATGGTTCAAGAATGTTGACAGTTTGTTATTTAGGGGACATAAACAATTTTTTTTTTAGTTTCAATTAAAGGTGATAATCCACGGGAAATAAATATCAAAATAAATCGATAAGAATTAATTTGATACAATTTTTAAAAAAAAGGAATCCTAGATTTAAAAAAAAAGACATAGGAAAAAAACGAATCTTAAACTAAAACTGCTTACTCAAAAAATCCTTACGTTTCACTAAAATTAAACACTTAATACAAAGCATCTACAAAACTTAACCCTAATCCCATACCAAAGCATAACCATGAATTAGCCCTGTCGGTTGGGACTTTAGAATAAACCGACTGCACCTCTGCAGAGGGGTAAGACCCACCCCACCTCAATGGGACCACCTGTTAGCGTGGGTGGCGACCGGTGATGTATAAGGATGGATCCCTGGTTGCTGAGCGGTCCATGATGTGCAACACTCTACTTTGGCTCTTATTAAAGTCTTACACCTATATGATTGTCCCAACCCTATTGCACTTATGGCAAACCCCAACTCTTTTTATCATATATGTGCTAGAAGGCTGTGGCTGAGGGTCTAAATGTCCTGGGAATGACGTAAACTCTATCTGATGAAGTTCCAATTCTGGAGCTCTGGGGAATGTGGAATACACCTTCATCGCCATTACTCCAAGGTCCACTCTGATCCGAAGTAGTAGTACCTGCTAGGGTCCCATCTATGGGTTAAATAGAACAAATTGAGTTTTAAAATTAAGTTTTAAAAATTGAGTTAAAAAATCGAGCACTAATCAAGAATGAATAAAACAACGTCTTCGTATATAAATAACCCAACAAGGGTTGACATGTCGTAAACTCCAACCAAACCAATCAACCAACCAACCAGCTAACCCTAAATTGATTGTGACTTTTTCCTAGCCAAATTGTGACTTTTTTGTGACTTTTTTCTGTGGCTTTTTTTCTGTATTCTATTACCGGCCACGAAATGATGAACACGGATAGGCTAAAAAAAATAAAAATAAAAAAATAAAAATAAAATCAAAGAAATTTTTAAAAATGAACAATATAGAATACACACTCGTAAATAATATTTTTACGATTGAATAAACGAATTTTACTAGGTAAGACGTAAAAGAAATTAGAGAAACCGGTAAATCCAGAAATTAAAAGAGAAAATATTATTTGAGAGAGATTACGACGGATTAAATTACATTAACTTCTTTTTTGTAGATTAACAATAAAAGAAAGATGAGTAATATTCATTTATATTTTGGAGAATCCGTTCAATAAAGTTCCGGCACCCAATAATGAAAAAAAAAAAAGAAAAGAAATAAAGAAAACTTCACCCAAACAAATCTAAAAGAATAAATAAATTGTTCAAAAAGGGAATAAACACACCTTTCATTATTATCTTACCCCACTAACCTCTTTTTTTAGCTCTTTGATGTAATCAATAAACTTGCGTTAAATTCGAAAAATGTAATAAAAAAAACAAAACAGACAAAAGCAAAAAAAAAAAAAAAAAGTATGAATAAAATGAAAGAAAACTATTAAAAAAAATAAATACAAACATAAAAATCTAAAAGAACCTTTCAGAAAAGATAAATATATCAAACAATTAATTTGTTGTTGATTTTATTTTCCAGAGTTTGAAAATATAAAGCCGCGTGTTTGTACGACTTGAAATTTCTTATCGCTAAAAGTTCTTTAGTGATTGCTCAATAGCGAAGAAGAAGTGTATTTAACGAAACAAGTAACTACTGACTTTCGTCTACAAAGAATCCCAAGTTCGAAAGCTGTCAGACAGAAAGGTAAGCTTCTTTGTGATAATCTTATTTCTTTACATGAATTATTTGAGAAAAAAAAGATGGTAAGACTACAATTAAATATTCATTATGTAATCTTATCTATTAATGATGTTGTACTAAAGCCACAACCCATGTTATTAACGGGCTTAGAATCCAGCAATGAGCATTTATATATCGCCAAGAAATAAAGTTTACATAGTATAAAGGTGTAGAAATTTTTCCTTGCGATTTTAAGAAAACCAGATTTAATAAATTATTACTTGATGTTATTGATTTCAAAATATTTTAATTTTATTCTCAAATGTATTAAAAGCAATTCTATGTATAATTTATATAGAAATCAATTAAAATATAACAAGAATAAGTGTAATCTTTATATACGCGTTCATATTTAGTTTTGTCAGTCTTTTTAATCTAATATGATATTTTATTACATTAAAACTTAAATACTTACTCGCGGAGGTGCATTTTCTTGCTAGTTAATAATAAGGATTGACTACGATTGGTTTTTAAAAAAAAATTATCAAATTTTTTGCTAAAAAAATGTACGTCCCTCAATTCTCGATTCAGAGACGTACATTTTTACCATAGTCTAACCGGACAGATGTTAGTGGAATACGAAATGAAGTCCAATGTATATATTTTTAATTTCTCAACTGGATTAATAATTTTATTAAAATGAAACTGTAAGGAAAACATAACTTAATACGTTAATTCATTTATAAGTTTTTGAAAAAAATAAATGACAGCATTAATTGATGTTGTATATATTTAAAGTTGTTGCGTAAGTGATTCAGTTCTTATACACTTTTTGACCCCAGAACTGCAAAAGTGGACTGTTTTCAGTTTTTTCTTAATTGTTAATCTTAATAGAAATATCGTGAAATACTCGGCAAAATTATCAGCGAATAGTAATTTTCAGTTTATTTCAGTATAGGACTTGATAAGTTTATAATCTCAGTTCCCTTAAAATAAAAACGCTGAGATCAAAAAAATTTCGTTACAGGCAAACACACACACACACATCTCCATTATAATAAGATTATCGATAAACAAATAGAGCAATCGAGGAAAATTTCTAACAAATGAACATATAAAAATGAATTTTATTTATTTTTAAAGATGAATCGTTTTATCAATCATTATTATTGATTTAAAAATGGAATTTTTCTTTCAGCTTTTAATTTTAATTGCGACTAAAAAATGAAAAGAAATTAAGATGAAAGAAAATACTTGTGAAAATTGTTAATCATCATTCAAAATTTCAAAATGTTTGTACATAGTTACCAATCTGTACCAAATGAAATAGTAGTAGACATAATAGTCGTAATATATTGATTTATTTTAATTATTGTTCCCATATTGTATATATATAATATTATATATATATATATATATATTATATATATATACTATATATATATATATATGTGTGTGTGCGAGAACTGTCAGTAACCAAGCGCCGTTGACTCCACACACACACACACACACACACACACACACACTCATACACATATATATATATATATATATATATATTTAGCTTGGTAAACAAATTTTAAATCGAAACATAATGTAATCGAAAAATAATAGAAAAAAAAAACCAAAATTCAAACCTCTTAGCGGACATTTTAATGTATATGTATATGTATATATGAACATATATGCATATGTATAAAAGTATAATTATATATATATATATATATATATATATATATATATAATTGTGTAATATATAATGTGTGTATATGCGTATTATGCGTATATATATATATATATATAATGTGTGTATATATGCGTACTTATGCGTATATATATATATATGTATATATATAATATATATATATATATATATAATGTGTATATTATGCGTACTTATGCGTATATGTATATATATATATTATATATATATATATATAATATATTACTATATATTTGTTATAATCCTAATTTGTTACCATCATATTTATTACAGTCCTATTTAGCATTTATTGCCTTTTATTCATAACTGTTTTATTCATTAAATATTATTTTTTTATCAATTGTAATTACTTGTAATGATTAAGCGATAGATACAAGACGATATTACTATCCTATTCATTACTATCTAATTTATTGCTGTTTTATTTATTAGCGTATTCATTAATACAAATAACAATTACTTATATGTATTACTAATAAATGAAAATGAATATTCCTCATATCTAAAACACATCCTTGACCGCAGTCCAGAGATATTGTATTAAATTAGAAACGCTAATGAAACTAAATAACAATTCAGATAAAATGATTTTAAACAGAGGGGTGTATAAAAACAATTTGAAACTAACTCTTCATCAATTTCTATCACTCCCGTCTTTCATTGATAATTTTTCCTAATTTACGAAAGTAATAAAACTTAATTTTAATACAAGCTGTTTGTTTATACTGAGTTTTGTTTCTATGCATGTGCTATATATTAATTGTTCTATGGTGTGATTTATGTTTTTGAATATTTCATGATCTTTTCTTATTATTATAAATTACATATAAGGTTTTAAAAACACAAAAATAACTTAACTTAAATTGGTGACCTCCAACAACAACCAAACAACCTTACCAACAACCATAGGCCAAACAATGACACTCATACATTGGGTACTTATCAAATTGAATTATAAGTGTAAAATATTTTAAACAATTAGTTTTCATCAAAGCATAATATAATCTGTCCATTTTGGAACTTATTGCAAAGCTTCATGATAACAACATTTTTGGTTTTCCATTCGTGTCAGTAGAAATAGTTATGCGATAAATAACTGCTTTAGAGTCTCTGACAGAGCCAAATCAAAGTACGGATTTCGTTAAAAGTACAAAGGGCGAATGATTATTACTTTCCAAGTAAAAGTACACAAGAAATAAAGTTAGAAAGAAAATTAAGAAAACAAAAGGAAATATTTTTAATCTCACGTTGTTATTCAATGAAGGGAAGTATATTGAAAATCTTTATGGCTTCTTCTTGTATAATCAATAGGTAGCCTATTGTGTACGATGTGTAGCTTAAATTCAAACTAACGGTCGTGGAAAAACACGGGAAAAAACGATTGACAGATTTTGACCTGCGTTTGATCTCTCTTCCAGTTTGTCAGCGTGAAAAAGAATATAGGAAGTCAAATTTTGGCTGGGTGTTGAAGAGGACGGACGGCAATGGCGCTCTTCCGTTGAAGCCAAATTCTCACACGCGTGTTTGTTGATCTGGATCTTATAGAATATTAAAGATCTCTAAGAACCAAAGTCTTGTGTTAGTCAACTAAAAACAAACCAACACAAAGAAATTCTAGTATTTAAGTACAGAAGATCTAGCACAGATTAAGAATAACATCTATCAGCCCAGAAAAAGAATTGCAGAATCCAGCGTTAAGACAAAAGCCATCAGATAACAGATATATGATCTAGCGCTAGACCGTGGAGATTTTATTTTGCTAAGGTGGAGCGCCAAAACCTACCGTCAGCTTCCCACTTTACCGCAAAGAATAGATTACCCAATCTGTGATATTGAGTTGGCGGGAACCGGTATCGAACCAAGAGCTTGCGATTCATCGTCCAATGCCACTACGACCGAGCTAAACCGGAAACTGACTGAATTAAAGCCCTGTCCGCCCTATTTACCCATAGCTGGAGGAAGAACTGTTTGGATGCATACCTTTCCCAAGGGTATTGGCGCTATGTGAAATGCAGACAGACTGTTCGTTCAAGTAGTGCAGCCATACAGTAGCACTGATACGGCTCCGCTTAGAATAATTCTCGTTTTATCTTATCAGAGAGATCAGAAAATCAAGGGTATTAGCTATATATGCAATACAAACAGCCTTATCTAGGATTTGAACTCGTGGCGCCGTCCATTAACACACCGGTGCTTTTAATGTTGATATTTCTTTTTCTTTAACAGATGATTGGTGCTGCAAACATTGCATTTCTTGTGGGTTTGCTGATCCCATTTGCAACGACAGGTAAGATTATTTTTTAAGTTTTTAATTTGCCTGCTGGTTTTAAGGGATTTATGTATACACAAGATAGACAGACAGACGGACAGATAGATGGATAGATAGATAAGTATTTACTATCCTGTCGGGGGGGGGGGGGCTCAAAGTTTAGGTACCGGACATTTATTCCGAAAGGGGAGTGGGTCCCCTTAAGGAAATTGTGATATTATAAAAAGAACCTGGTACCTCTAAGTAGGGCATTCCAAAATGAGGTAACCAAGCAAGTCTCGGTACTATTAGTATTTGTAATTTAACCATTAGTCATTTTTTCTAAAGTAATTAATACAGACCTGACTTGAAAGACAGCATTCTCTTTTGTCTGTCTGTCTGTCTGTCTCCCCTCTGTCTGTCTATTTGTCTCTGTCTCTGTCCTGTCTCTGTCTCTCTCTCACACACACACACACACAACACACACCCACACACATTATATATATATATATATATATATATATATATATATATATATATACATACATACGAGGGTGTTCAATAAGTAATCCCCTGACCCACTTCCATAGCAGTAGAGCAACGAAACTTGGCAACAGTTATTAAGTCTTTTTCTACATAGAACCACCCAGAGTTACACATTTCTCCCGTTGTTTGATGCAGCTCTGGAGACGTTTTTGTAGACACCCCAGGTTGGTCTTCCAACCACGACGTGACTTCAGAAACAAGCTGCATCATCTGGGAAACGCTTTCCTTTCAAAAAAACTTCATGACTGGGAAGAGGTGAAAGTCAGAGGGTGCAAGGCCAGGAGAGTAGGGTGGGGAGTAGTTCATAGCCGCACGCCTGTGCTTCTGATCTGGCGACACGCGAATGTGGACGCAGCGTTTTCCTAGCAGGAGGAGGATACTTTCTTGATTTTGATAGCTCTCTTTAATTTCCTCAAAGTGAATCATAATAGGCTCCTGTAAATTGTGGTACCGCTTGCCAGGAAATCTGTCATCACTACTCCGTGCTGGTCCCAGAAGAGACATTGATCATGACTTGCCAGCGGAGGCGCACCCTTGCTTCTTTGGAGGAGGTGAGTCAAGGTGCTTCCACTGCATTAACTGGGCTTTGGTCTGGATCTAGTGATGGCCAGGTTTCACTTGTGTAATCAGTCTTTTTGAAAAATTTTGACTTATCTTCTTGGCATACATCCAAATTCATCCTCGAGCACTCGGCGCGTTCTTGCTTCTGAAAAGGTGTGAGCAGCCTGGGAATCCATCTAGTAAACACCGTTTGTATATACAAATGGCCATGAATGATAGTTTCCCAGAGACCGGTATTAATCTTGACCTCATGGGCTATTTGGCGAATAGTTATGCGTCGATCTTCCAAAATGACAGCCTCAACTTGATGGACAGATGCCTCATCAATGGCAGAAGGGGGCGACCAGATCTGGGAGCTGTTTTCATAGAGTTCCGACCATGTTGAATTCACGATGCCAGCGTTTTAACAAGGTCATATGATGGGGCATCGTCACCATAAGTTTCATTTCATCAAAAGTTTCCGTGGTGTGCGTCCTTTCAAAATACAAAAACCAATCACTGCTCGACACTCAACAGGCGCCATTTCACACTTGACTCAGTTCAAACACCTGTAAATCAGAAACCACAATTAATTCAGAGCTGTAATTTGCCGCTTAATCTATAGAGATAAATAAAATCCACATGCAAATTTCAGCTAGATCAAACAAATTAAAGTGGGTCTGGGGCATTACTTATTGAACGCCCCTCGTATATATATATATATATATATATAATATATATATAATATTATATATATATCATTAGCTCGTGCTGATAGCCAGATTTCCTTGAAACACACACACACACACACACACCACACACACACACACACAACTCTCTCTCTCTCTCTCTCTCTCTCTCTCTCTCCATACAGTAATACGGCTACAGATTGGAAGATTCACGCTTATCTTATCCGAAAGATCAGATTTACATAAAATCTATAATCTGTCTATAGCGATTCATGTGTTATTAAAACATTATCATGTTAAGTAATTCATCCTATCATCATCATCATCATGTCACGCATGCAGCACGGATATCCATGACAATCTCTTGCACTTCCTATCATTCATTGCACCTGGGAGTCCTCCGGGAGCAACCAACCATCTTCGCATAGCGGTCAATGTAGGTCCTTGCTGGGCGCCCCACACTTGCATGTCCATGTGTTGGCTTCCACGGGAGAACGTCGCTTATGAGCTCATCCTTGCTTCTCCAGAAGCCAGTATTCATCCTATAGTTCCCCAAAATACGAGTATGTCAGAAAAGTTCAAGGACTGGTGTCATAAAAAATTATTTCAAATCCAAACTACAAGTTATCCCCTTCTATGTAATCCCCCATCTTTCTCTGCCACGCTTGCATGCACTCCTGGAAGGATTCTTCCGGATTCTTCGTAGCTCTGTCGTCACGGCCTTGTTGATGCCGTGTACATCCTCAAAATAGATTCAATTACTGACCCCTTTCAGCTTGGGGAAGAGGAAAAATCACATGGAGCCAGGTCGGGCGAGTAGGGAGGTTGCTACTGTACAGTGATGTTCTTCAGGGCCAGGAACTCTCGGATATTCAGGGCAGTGTGAGCAGGTGCGTTGTCATGGCGAAGCACCACAAGTTGTCCTGCCACATCTCCGCCTCTTCTCGCACACTGAACGAAGCAAAAACCGCAGCATCTCTTTGTAGACATGCCAGTTGATCATCTGGCCCTGTGGCAAGAACTGTGGCAATTTGACGATGCCCTTCACATTCGAAGAATGCGATCAACCTGAAACTTTTCTGACGTGCCTCGTGCCCTCTTAATTAATTTCTTTTCTTACCATATTTCTGATTAGGCAATTCGTTCCAAAAATGTATTACTCTAATTAGATGTATTACTCTATTAATGTATTACTTATTAATTATAAATGTATACTCTATTAATGTATTACTCTATTATTATAAATGTATTACTCTATTAAATGTATTACTCTATTAAGTATACTCTATTAATGCATTACTCTAATTAATTATAAATGTATTACTCTATTAAATGTATTACTCTATAATGTATTACTCTATTAATGTATTACCTATTAATTATAAATGTATTACTTCTTATTAATGTATTATAACTCTATTAATGTATTACTTTCAATGTAATTACTCTATTAATTATGTATTACTCTATTATGTATTACTCTATTAATTATAAATGTACTACTCTATTAATGTATTACTCTATTAATTATAAATGTATTACTCTATTAAATGTATTACTCTATTAATGTATTACTCTATTAATGTATTACTCTATTAATTATAAATGTATTACTCTATTAAATATATTACTCTATTAATGTATTACACTATTAATTTACTCTATTAATTATAAATGTATTACTCTATTAAATGTATTACTCTATATTACTCTATTTAATGTTAATCTATTAATTATAAATGTATTACTCTATAAATGTATACTCTATAATGTATTACTCTATTAAATGCATTACTCTATTAATTAAAATGTATTACTCTATTAATGTATTACTCTATTAATGCATTACTCTATTTATTATAAATGTATTACTCTATTAAATGTATTACTCTAAAAATCCAATTGGCTAATTTTGAAATCTCCTTTGACAGTAAATTTCAGGTTCGATGAGAAATATAAAAATATGCCTACCATAATTGAAAATTCTATTAATGATTTTGAAGGTTTCAATTGTATCACCTCACATTCTTCTTTTCTAGTAAAATATTTAATCGTATTTTTCTTCTCCCTGTAACTGTAATTTTTTTACTCTTTTTATTAGTTTTGTCACTTTTGTTAGTATGCCCTCTAATCTTAATATTACACTCCAATTGTCCATGCCTAGACACCAGAACCCAGGCATGAGCACAATATTCTATATTAGCAGCCTGTGGATATACCACAGTATAAAAATTTAATTATCATAACGTTTGATATGTTTTATTAAGAGTTATTGCATTTACTTCAATGTATAAACAGCATAATAATATTGATTTGACCCCTCTCTCTCTCTCTCTCTCTCTCTCCTCTCTCTCTCTCTATCTATCTATCTATCTATCTTTTCTTTCCTTCTTTTCATGTTTTCATTGTGTTCGATTGAAACAGATTAGCGTTATCGTTTCCGCGAGCTCATTCCCTCTTCTATCTATCCCTGCTCTGAGTAGCATGTTTTTTCTTCCCTTTCTTTCTTTCTTTCTTTCTTTCTAATAAAAATGGAGTGGTCAGTTATTTAGCTGAGGTGATGACATTGATAAGAAATAAGTATGAGGCGGATAAGCAACATCAGATAATCAGGATTTACATTTTGCATTTCATCTTGGACGATTTTGGACGGTCTCACTTTTTAATCAGAAGGTGTTGCAAGATGATAACAGTCGTAGCCTTTAAGGAACGCGAGTATTAATATATAGACGAGGCATTAAAAATGTATTTATCTTTCAACCTTTTTCAGATGCTTCTGTTGCTGAAATCCCTTCCGATCGAAGGATTTGGTGTTATTATACGAATTGGGCTCAGTGAGACCCTTACATATGAAGTATACTGTCAAGGACATCGACCTCATCTCTGCAAACATTTTTCATTTGCTTTTGCCGTCGTCAAAAAAAAATGTGGTAGTTTCTTTTGAAAAGAATGATGATGATAGCCAATGGCAGACAGGCATGTAGTATAGATATTTTAAGTATATGTAGTATAGAATCTTAAGTATATGTAAGTATAGATATTGTAAGTATATGTAAGTATAGATATCTTAAGTATATGTAAGTATAGAGATTTTAAGTATATGTAAGTATAGATATCTTAAGTATCTGTAAGTATATGCAAGGTGTGTAAAAAAATATCGATATTTTTTGTACTTTTTGACACACCTTCTGTTCTGAAAAAAATTAACGTTCCATTCATTGTTCATTTCTATCTTGGTAAATACAGCTTAAAACTCGCACTTTTATGACATACCTTGTATTCTGAAAAAAGAATTAACATTTTCATTCATTGTTCATTTCTATCTTGGTAAATACAGCTTCAAACTCGGCACTTTTATGACATACCTTGTATTCTGAAAAGAATTAACCTTTCATTCATTGTTCATTTCTATCTTGAAGCTGTACATTTACCAAAGATAGAAAATGAACATGAATGAAATGTTAATTCTTTTCAGAATACAAGGTATGTCATAAAAGTGCCGAGTTTGAAGCTGTATTTACCAAATAGAAATGAACAATGAATGGAACGTTAATTTTTTTCAGAACAGAAGGTGTGTCAAAAAGTACAAAAAATATCGATATTTTTTTACACACCTTGCATATACTTTACAGATACTTAAGATATCTATACTTACATATACTTAAAATCTCTATACTTACATATACTTAAGATATCTATACTTACATATACTTACAATATCTATACTTACATATACTTAAGATATCTATACTTACATATACTTAAAATATCTATACTTACATGCCTGTCTGCCATTGGCTATCATCATCATTCTTTTCAAAAGAAACTACCACATTTTTTTGACGACGGCAAAAGCAAATGAAATGTGTGCAGAGATGAGGGTCGATGTCCTTGACAGTATACTTCATATGTAAGGGTCTCCACTGAGCCCAATTCGTATAATAACACCAAATCCTTCGATCGGAAGGGATTTCAGCAACAGAAGCATCTGAAAAAGGTTGAAAGATAAATACATTTTTAATGCCTCGTCTATATATTAATACTCGCGTTCCTTAAAGGTACGACTGTTATCATCTTGCAACACCTTCTGATTAAAAAGTGAGACCGTCCAAAATCGTCCAAGATGAAATGCAAAAATGTAAATCCTGATTATCTGATGTTGCTTATCCGCCTCATACTTATTTCTTATCAATGTCATCACCTCAGCTAAATAACTGACCACTCCATTTTTATTAGAAAGAAGAAAGAAAGAAAGAAAGGGAAGAAAAAACATGCTACTCAGAGCAGGGATAGAATAGAAAGAGGGAATGAGCTCGCGGAAACGATAACGCTAATCTGTTTCAATCGAACACAATGAACATGAAAAGAAGGAAAGAAAAGATAGATAGATAGATAGATAAGAGAGAGAGAGAGAGGAGAGAGAGAGAGAGGAGAGAGAGGAGAGGGGGGGGTCAAATCAATATTATTATGCTGTTTATACATTGAAGTAATGCAATAACTCGAAATAAACATATCAAACGTTATGATAATTAAATTATTATACTGTGGTATATCCACAGGGTCTGCTAAATATAGAATATTGTGCTCATGCCTGGGTTCTGGTGTCAGGCATGGACAATTGGAGTGTAATATTAAGATTAGAGGGCATACTAACAAAAGTGACAAACTAATAAAAAAGTAAAAAAATTACAGTTACAGGGAGTAGAAAAATTACGATTAAATATTTTACTAGAAAGAAGAATGTGAGGTGATACAATTGAAACTTCAAAATCATTAATAGAATTTTCATTATGGTAGGCAATATTTTATATTTCTCATCGAACCTGAAATTTACTGTCAAAGGAGATTTCAAAAATTAGCCATTGATTTTTAGAGTAATACATTTAATAGAGTAATACATTTATAATAAATAGAGTAATGCATTAATAGAGTAATACATTAATAGAGTAATACATTTAATAGAGTAATAACATTTAATAATTAATAGAGTAATGCATTAATAGAGTATACATTAATAGAAGTAATACTTAATAGAGTAATACATTTATAATTAATAGATTAATACATAATGAGTAATACATTAATAGAGTAATACATTAATAGAGTAATAGAGTAATACATTAATAGAGTAATACAATAAGTAATACATTTATAATTAATAGAGTAATACATTAATAGAGTAATACATTAATAGAGTAATACATTTAATAGAGTAATACATTTATAATTAATAGAGTAATACATTTAATAGAGTAGTACATTTATAATTAATAGAGTAATACATTTAATAGAGTAATACATTTATATTATAGAGTAATACATTAATAGAGTAATACATTAATAGAGTATACATTTAATAGAGTATACATTTATAATTAATGAGTAATACATTAATAGAGAATAATTTATAATTAATAGAGTAATACATTTAATAGAGTAATACATTAATAGAGTAATACATTTTAATAGAGTAATACATTTAATAGAGTAATGCATTAATAGAGTAATAGCATTAATAGAGTAATACATTAATAGAGTAATACATTTATAATTATAGAGTAATACTTAATAGAGTAATACATTTAATAATTAATAGAGATAATACATTAATAGAGTAATACATCTAATAGAGTAATACATTTTTGGAACGAATTGCCCTAATCAGAAATAATGGTAAGAAAAAGAAATAAGAGGGCACGAGGCACGTCAGAAAAGTTTCAGGTTGATCGCATTCTTCGATGTGAAGGGCATCGTCAAATTGCCACAGTTCTTGCCACAGGGCCAGATGATCAACTGGCATGTCTACAAAGAGATGCTGCGGTGTTTGCTTCGTCAGTGTGCGAGAAGAGGCGAGAGATGTGGCAGGACAACTTGTGGTGCTTTCGCCATGACAACGCACCTGCTCACACTGCCCTGAAATCCGAGAGTTCCTGGCCCTGAAGAACATCAACTGTACAGTAGCAACCTCCCCTACCGCGCCGACCTGGCTCCATGTGATTTTTCCTCTTCCCAAACTGAAAGGGGTCAGTAATTGAATCTATTTTGAGGATGTACACGGCATCAACAAGGCCGTGACGACAGAGCTACGAAAGAATCCCGGAAGAATCCTTCCAGGAGTGCATGCAAGCGTGGCAGAGAAAGATGGGGGATTACATAGAAGGGGATAACTTGTAGTTTGGATTTGAAATAATTTTTTTTATGACACCAGTCCTTGAACTTTTCTGACATACCTCGTATTTTGGGGAACTATAGGATGAATACTGGCTTCTGGAGAAGCAAGGATGAAGCTCATAAGCGATGTTCTCCCGTGGAAGCCAACACATGGACATGCAAGTGTGGGGCGCCCAGCAAGGACCTACATTGACCAGCTATGCGAAGATGGTGGTTGCTCCACGGAGGACCTCCCAGGTGCAATGAATGATAGGGAAGATTGGCAAGAGATTGTATGGATATCCGTGCTGCATGCGTGACATGATGATGATGATGATAGGATGAATTACTTAACATGATAATGTTTTAATAACACATGAATCGCTATAGACAGATTATAGATTTTATGTAAATCTGATCTTTCGGATAAGATAAAGCGTGAATTCTTCCAATCTGTAGCCGTATTACTGTATGGAGAGAGAGAGAGAGAGAGAGAGAGAGAGAGAGTGTGTGTGTGTGTGTGTGTGAGTGTGTGTGTGTGTGTGTGTGTTTCAAGGAAATCTGGGCTATCAGCACGAGCTAATGATATATATATAATATATATAATATATATATATATATTATATATATATATACGAGGGGCGTTCAATAAGTAATGCCCCAGACCCACTTTAATTTGTTTTGATCTAGCTGAAAATTTTGCATGTGGATTTTATTTATATCTCTATAGATTAAGCGGCAAATTACAGCTCTGAATTAATTGTGGTTTCTGATTTACAGGTGTTTGAACTGAGTCAAGTGTGAAATGGCGCCTGTTGAGTGTCGAGCAGTGATTTGGTTTTTGTATTTGAAAGGACGCACACCACGGGAAACTTTTGATGAAATGAAACTTATGGTGATTATGCCCCATCATATGACCTTGTAAACGCTGGCATCGTGAATTCAAACATGGTCGGAACTCTATGAAAACAGCTCCCAGATCTGGTCGCCCCTTCTGCCATTGATGAGGCATCTGTCCATCAAGTTGAGGCTGTCATTTTGGAAGATCGACGCATAACTATTCGCCAAATAGCCCATGAGTCAAGATTAATACCGGGTCTCTGGAAACTATCATTCATGGCCATTTGCATATACAAACGGTGTTTATAGATGGATCCCAGGCTGTCACAACCTTTTCAGAAGCAAGAACGCGCCGAGTGCTCGAGGATGAATTTGGAGATGTGCCAAGAAGATAAGTCAAAATTTTCAAAAGACTGATTACACAAGATGAAACCTGGGTCCATCACTATGATCCAGAGACCAAAGCCCAGTTAATGCAGTGGAAGCACCTTGACTCACCTCCTCCAAAGAAAGGCAAGGGTGCAGCCCTCCGCTGGCAAGGTCATGATCACATGTCTCTTCGGGACCACACGGAGTAGTGATGACAGATTTCCTGGCAAAGGGTACCACAATTACAGGAGCCTATTGATTCACTTTTGAGGAAATTAAGAGAAGCTATCAAAATCAAGAAAGGTATCCTCCTCCTGTAGGAAAACGCTGCGGTCCACAACTCGCGTGTCGCCAGATCAGAAGCACAGGTGTGCGGCTATAACTACTCCCCCCCCCCTCTCTCCTGGCCTTGCACCCTCTGACTTTCACCTCTTCCCAGTCATGAAGTTTGTTTTTGAAAGGAAAGCGTTTCCCAGATGATGCAGCCTTGTTTTCTGAAGTCACGTCGTGGTTGGAAGACCACCTGGGGTGTTCTACAAAAACGGTCTCCAGAGCTGCATCAAACAACGGGAGAAATGTGTAACTCTGGGTGGTTCCTATGTAGAAAGACTAATAACTGTGCCAAGTTTTGTTGCTCTACTGCTATGGGAAGTGGGTCAGGGGAATTATTTATTGAACACCTCGTATGTATGTAATATATATATATATATATATATATATATATATATATATATATATATGTGTGTGTGTGTGTGTGTGTGTGTGTGTGTGTAGAGAAGAGACAGGAGACAGACAGAGACAGAGACAATAGACAGACAGAGGGGAGAGACAGACAGACAGACAGACAAACAGAGAATGCTGTCTTTCAAGTCAGGTCTGTATTAATTACTTAGAAAAAAATGATCTAATGGTTAAATTACAAAAATACTAATAGTACCGAGCACTTGCTTGGTTACTCATTTTGGGAATGCCCCTACTTTAGAGGTACCAGGTTCTTTTTTATAATATCACAATTTTTCCTTAAGGGGACCCACTCCCTTTTCGGAATAAATGTCCGGTACCTAAACTTTGAGCCCCCCCCCCCCCGACAGGATAGTAATACTTATCTATCTATCCATCTATCTGTCCGTCTGTCTGTTTATCTGTGTATACATAAATCCCTTAAAACCAGCAGGCAAATTAAAAACTTAAAAATATATCTTACCTGTCGTTGCAAATGGGATCAGCAAACCCACAAGAAATGCAATGTTTGCAGCACCAAATCATCTGTTAAAGAAAAGAAATATCAACATTAAAAGCACCGGTGGTGTAATGGACGGCGCCACGAGTTCAAATCCTAGATAAGGCTGTTTTGTATTGCATATATAGCTAATACCCTGATTTTCTGATCTCTCTGATAAGATAAAACGAGAATTATTCTAAGCGGTAGCCGTATCAGTGCTACTGTATGGCTGCACTACTTGAACTGAACGAGTCTGTCTGCATTTCACATAGCGCCAATACCCTTGGGAAAGGTATGCATCCAACAGTTTCTTCCTCCAGCTATGGGTAAATAGGGCGGACAGGCTTTTAATTCAGTCAGGTTCCGGTTTAGCTCGGTCGGTAGTGCATTGGACGATGAATCGCAAGGCTCTTGGTTCGATACCGGTTCCCGCCAACTCAATACACAGATTGGGTAATCTGATCTTTGCGGTAAAGTGGGAAGCTGACGGTAGGTTTGGCGCTCCACCTTAGCAAAATAAATCTCCAACGGTCTAGCGCTAGTATCTATATCTGTTATCTGTATGGCTTTTGTCTTAACGCTGGATTCTGCAATCTTTTTCTGGGCTGATAGATGTTATTCTTAATCTGTGGCTAGATCTTCTGTACTTAATACTAGAATTTCTTGTGTTGTTGTTTGTTTTTAGTTGACTAACACAAGACTTTGGTTTTCTTAGAGATCTTTAATATTCTATAAGATCCAGATCAACAAACACGCGTGTGAGAATTTGGCTTCAACGGAAAGAGCGCCATTGCCGTCCGTCCTCTTCAACACCAGCCAAAATTTGACTTTCCTATATTCTTTTTCACGCTGACAAACTGGAAAGAGAGAATCAACGCGGAGGTCAAAATCTGTCAATCGTTTTCCCGTGTTTTTCCACGACCGTTAGTTTGAATTTAAGCTACACATCGTACACAATAGGCTACCTATTGATTATACAAGAAGAAGCCATAAAGATTTTCAATATACTTCCCTTCATGAATAACAACGTTGAAGATTAAAAATATTTCCTTTTGTTTTCTTAATTTTCTTTCTTTACTTTTTATTTCTTGTGTACTTTTACTGGAAAGTAATAATCATTCGCCCTTTGTACTTTTAACGAAATCCGTACTTTGATTTGGCTCTGTCAGAGACTCTAAAGCAGTTATTTATCGCATACTATTTCTACTGACACTGAATGGGAAAACCAAAAATGTTTGTTATCATGAAGCTTTGCAATAAGTTCCAAATGGACAGATTATTTATTGCTTTGATGAAAACTTAATTGTTTAAAAAATATTTTACACTTATAATTCAATTGATAAGTACCCATGTATGAAGTGTCATTGTTTGGCCTATGGTGGTTGGATAAGGTTGTTTGGTGTATGTTGGGAGGTCACCAATTTAAGGTTAAGTTATTTGTGTTTTTAAAACCTTATATGTAATTTATAATAATAAGAAAAGATTCATGAAATATTATCAAAACATAAATCACACCATAAGAACATTAAATATATTAGCACATGGCATAGAAAACAAAACTCAGTATTAAAACAACAGCTTGTATTAAAATTAAGTTTTATTACTTCGTTAAATTAGGAAAAATTATCAATGAAAGACGGAGTGATAGAAATTGATGGAAGAGTTAGTTTCAAAGTTGTTTTATACACCCCTCTGTTTAAAATCATTTTATCTGAATTGTTATTTAGTTTCATTAGCGTTTCTAATTTAATACAATATCTGGGCTGCGGTCAAGGATGTGTTTTAGATATGAGGAATATTCATTTTCATTTATTTAGTAATACATATAAGTAATTGTTATTTGTATTAATGAATACGCTAATAAATAAAACAGCAATAAATTAGATAGTAATGAATAGGTAGTAATATCGTCTTGTATCTATCGCTTAATCATTACAAGTAATTACAATTGATAAAATAATATTTTTAATGAATAAAACAGTTATGAATAAAAGGGCAATAAATGCTAAATAGGACTGTAATAAATATGATGGTAACAAATAGATTATAACAAATATATAGGTAATAATATATTATATATAATAATAATATATATATATATACATATACGCATAAGTACGCATATATTACACATTAATATATATATATATATATATATATATATACATATATATATAAGTACGCATATATACACACATTATATATATATATATATATACGCATAAGTACGCATATATACACACATTATATATATACACACATTATATATATATAATATATATATATATATATATATATATATATATACTTTTATACATATGCATATATGTTCATATATACATATACATATACATAAAATGTCCGCTAAGAGGTTTGAATTTTGGTTTTTTTTTCTATTATTTTTCGATTACATTATGTTTCGATTTAAAAATTTGTTTACCAAGCTAATATATATATATATATATATATATATGTGTTATGAGGTGTGTGTGTGTGTGTGTGTGTGTGTGTGTGTGGAGTCAACGGCGCTTGGTTACTGACAGTTTCTCGCACACACACATATATATATATATATATGTATATATATAATTATATATATATATATATATATATATATATATATATATAACAATATGGGAACAATAATTAAAATAAATCAATATATTACGACTATTATGTCTACTACTATTTCATTTGTACAGATTGGTAACTATGTACAAACATTTTGAAATTTTGAATGATGATTAACAATTTTCACAAGTATTTTCTTTCATCTTAATTTCTTTTCATTTTTTAGTCGCAATTAAAATTAAAAGCTGAAAGAAAAATTCCATTTTTAAATCAATAATAATGATTGATAAACGATTCATCTTTAAAAAAATAAAATAAAAATTCATTTGTTATATGTTCATTTGTTAGAAAATTTCCTCGATTGCTCTATTTGTTTATCGATAATCTTATTATAATGGAGATTGTGTGTGTGTGTGTTTGCCTGTAACCGAAATTTTTTTGATCTCAGCGTTTTTATTTTAAGGGAACTGAGATTATAAACTTATCAAGTCCTATACTGAAATAAACTGAAAATTACTATTCGCTGATAATTTTGCCGAGTATTTCACGATATTTCTATTAAGATTAACAATTAAGAAAAACTGAAAACAGTCCACTTTTGCAGTTCTGGGGTCAAAAAAGTGTATAAGAAACTGAATCACTACGCAACAACTTTAAATATATACAACATCAATTAATGCTGTCATTTATTTTTTTCAAAAACTTATAAATGAATTAACGTATTAAGTTATGTTTTCCTTACAGTTTCATTTTTAATAAAATTATTAATCCCAGTTGAGAAATTAAAAATATATACATTGGACTTCATTTCGTATTCCACTAACATCTGTCCGGTAGACTATGGTAAAAATGTACGTCTCTGAATCGAGAATTGAGGGACGTACATTTTTAGCAAAAAAATTTGATAATTTTTTTTTAAAAACCAATCGTAGTCAATCCTTATTATTAACTAGCAAGAAAATGCACCTCCGCGAGTAAGTATTTAAGTTTTAATGTAATAAAATATCATATTAGATTAAAAAGACTGACAAAACTAAATATGAACGCGTATATAAAGATTACACTTATTCTTGTTATATTTTAATTGATTTCTATATAAAATTATACATAGAATTGCTTTTAATACATTTGAGAATAAAATTAAAATTTTGAAATCAATAACATCAAGTAATAATTTATTAAATCTGGTTTTCTTAAAATCGCAAGGAAAAATTTCTACACCTTATACTATGTAAACTTTTATTTCTTGGCGATATATAAATGCTCATTGCTGGATTCTAAGCCCGTTAATAACATGGGTTGTGGCTTTAGTACAAACATCATTAATAGATAAGATTACATAATGAATATTTAATTGTAGTCTACCATCTTTTTTCTCCAAATAATTCATGTAAAGAAATAAGATTATCACAAAGAAGCTTACCTTTCTGTCTGACAGCTTTCGAACTTGGGATTCTTTGTAGACGAAAGTCAGTAGTTACTTGTTTCGTTAAATACACTTCTTCTTCGCTATTGAGCAATCACTAAGAACTTTAGCGATAAGAAATAATTCAAGTCGTACAAACACGCGGCTTTATATTTTCAAACTCTGGAAAATAAAATCAACAACAAATTAACTTGTTTGATATATTTATCTTTCTGAAAGGTTCTTTTAGATTTTTATGTTTGTATTTATTTTTTAATAGTTTTCTTTCATTTTATTCATACTTTTTTTTTTTTTTTTGCTTTTGTCTGTTTTGTTTTTTTTATTACATTTTCGAATTTTAACGCAAGTTTATTGATTACATCAAAGAGCTAAAAAAAGAGGTTAGTGGGGTAAGATAATAATGAAAGGTGTGTTTATTCCCTTTTTGAACAATTTATTTTATTCTTTTAGATTTGTTTGGGTGAAGTTTTCTTTATTCTTTCTTTTTCTTTTTTCATTATTGGGTGCCGGAACTTTATTGAACGGATTCTCCAAAATATAAATGAATATTACTCATCTTTCTTTTTTTTATTGTTAATCTACAAAAAAGAAGTTAATGTAATTTAATCCGTCGTAATCTCTCTCAAATAATATTTTCTCTTTAATTTCTGGATTTACCGGTTTCTCTAATTCTTTTACGTCTTACCTAGTAAAATTCGTTTTATTCAATCGTAAAAATATTATTTACGAGTGTGTATTCTATATTGTTCATTTTTTAAAATTTCTTTGATTTTATTTTTATTTTTTTATTTTTTTATTTTTTTTAGCCTATCCGTGTTCATCATTTCGTGGCCGGTAATAGAATTACAGAAAAAAGCCACAGAAAAAAGTCACAAAAAAGTCACAATTGGCTAGGAAAAAGTCACAATCAATTTAGGGTTAGGCTGGTTGGTTGGTTGATTGGTTGGTTGGAGTTTACGACATGTCAACCCTTGTTGGGTTATTTTATACCGAAGACGTTGTTTTATTCATTCTTGATTAGTGCTCGATTTTTTAACTCAATTTTTAAAAACTTAATTTTAAAACTCAATTTGTTCTATTAACCCATAGATGGGACCCTAGCAGGTACTACTACTTCGGATCAGAGTGGACCTTGGAGTAATGGCGATGAAGGTGTATTCCACATTCCCCAGAGCTCCAGAATTGGAACTTCATCAGATAGAGTTTAACGTCATTCCCAGGACATTTAGACCCTCAGCCACAGCCTTCTAGCACATATATGATAAAAGAGTTGGGGTTTGCCATAAGTGCAATAGGGTTGGGACAATCATATAGGTGCTAAGACTTTAATAAGAGCCAAAGTAGAGTGTTGCACATCATGGACCGCTCAGCAACCAGGGATCCATCCTTATACATCACCGGTCGCCACCCACGCTAACAGGTGGTCCCATTGAGGTGGGGTGGGTCTTACCCTCTGCAGAGGTGCAGTCGTTTATTCTAAAGTCCCAACCGACAGGGCTAATTCATGGTTATGCTTTGGGTATGGGATTAGGGTTTTTGTAGATGCTTTGTATTAAGTGTTTAATTTTAGTGAAACGTAAGGATTTTTTGAGTAAGCAGTTTTAGTTTAAGATTCGTTTTTTTCCTATGTCTTTTTTTTTAAATCTAGGATTCCAATTGTATCAAATTAATTCTTATCGATTTATTTTGATATTTATTTCCCGTGGATTATCACCTTTAATTGAAACTAAAAAAAAATTGTTTATGTCCCCTAAATAACAAAACTGTCAACATTCTTGAACCATTTCAAAGGATGAAGCCTCGTTTTCATTTCATATAAAAAGTCACAGAAAAAAATCACAAGAAATAAAGTCATAGAAAAAATCACAGGAAATAAAGAAAAAATCACAGGAAAAAATCACAGGAAATAAGTCACAGAAAAAATCACAGGAAATAAAGTCACAGAAAAAAATCACAGGAAATAAAGTCACAGAAAAAATCACAGGAAATAAAGTCACAGAAAAATCACAGCTTTGGCCGGGAAAAGGCAAAACTTTAGCCAAAAAAGGTGTAACTTTGGCTGAGAAAAAGGTAAAATTTTGGCCAAGAAAAAGACACAATTTTAGCTAGGAAAAAGTTATAAATTTTTGGCTA
>CM042145.1:104746568-104749068 GCA_023376005.1 Doryteuthis pealeii
TTTGATAGGTTTACTTAAGAGCTATTGCGAAATAGTTCAATATGTAAAATGTATAATAATAATTTTGATTTAGCTCTCTCCATCACTCTTTTTTTCCCTTTCCTTCCTTTCATTATGTTTGATTGGAACTGATTAGCATTATCGCTTCCGTGCGCTTACCCCGTCTCTCTATCTTCCCCTAAGCTGTTTCTTTCTTTCTTTCTTTCTTTCTTTCTTTCTTGTTATATTTTTCTGTGTAGCATTCCTTTTTTTTCCCTTTCTTTCTTCTTAATAAAAACGGAATAGTCCATTATTTAGCTCAGGTGACGACACTCATAAGAAATAAGAATTCGGCGGATAAGCAACACCAGAGAATCAGTATTTACATTGTTGCATTTTATCTTGGACGATTTGGACGGTTTCATTTTATAACCAGAGGGTGTTGTAAGATGATAACGGCCGTACATTTAAGAAACACGCGTATTAATATATAGATTATATCGTTGATATTTTCAAAAGGTATTTTCATTAAGATAATTGCATTTATATATTCTATTGAAAAGCTAATTAGGGACTTCCCGATAAGATTCAGATGGTTTATTAGCTTCGGTAAGATATTTGTCTATACCACAAATAACTAAATTCAGATGGTTATTAGCTTCGGTAAGATATTTGTCTATACCTCAAATAACTAAATTCAGATGGTTTATCAGCTTCGGTAAGATATTTGTCTATACCACAAATAACTAAATTCAGATGGTTTATTAGCTTCGGTAAGATATTTGTCTATACCACAAATAACTAAATTCAGATGGTTATTAGTTTCGGTAAGACATCTGGGTTATTTCCTATAATTCCAACATAAACAAAGGGGAACTACTCTTGACTGATAAATTATTTATTTATTTATTGATCTACTAGGAAAAAAGAAGACGGGGTTAGGGTTAGGGTTAGGGTTAGGGTTAGGGGTTAGGTTAGGTTAGGGTAAGGTCTTAAGGTTTAGGGTTTGTTTAATGGGAAAATAGATAATGTATCAGTCAAGAGTGGTTCTCCTTTTTTGGACTTATAGGAAATAACCGATATTTGTCTATACCTCTGCCGTTTTATTAGCATTTCTAAATAAATAAAACCGAAACGTTATAGCATCGGCTTCAAAAATGTCAATTTTCTTGTTTTTTTTAACAAACTTTATACATATTTACATTGTCGAATTTTATATCCATTTCTTTCTTCATATATTGAATTATTTAGCTATAGCTCTTAAGTAAACATATCATCATATCTATCTATCATACTATGGTGTATCCACATGTCCTTGATATTTTTATAATAACATTTATTTTTAAAACTCCTTAAGTGAGTTGATAATTGTATTTATATATTCTGTTGAAAGGCTAATTAGGGAGTTCCCGATAAAATGTTATTTACAAAGTTATTAAACTTCGGTAAGATATTTGTCTATACCACAAATAACTCTATCTCTGCCTTTTTATCAGCATTGGTTATGATTGAGTCATCTCTTCCTATGAGGAGAGTCTTAAGTGTTATACGTTCTTTATTTGTTTAGATGTCATTCGGTATGTACTCTTCTTTTTTTTAAGTTTGTTTGATTGTTTTTTGTTTTTTTAATTTTCTCTAACTGCTGTTTCGAATGTTTGGATTGTTGTTACGTAAATGTGAACGAGTTAGAGATTCAGAGTAGTCACAGGTGGTGTGGCGAATGGGCACAAGATGGTTTTGTAAAAGAATGGTAGTTGGTTGTTTTATAATTTCTTCAAACGGTATAAATATTAAGAGGAATTTTACGGTCTTTAGGGGAGCTCTTATCTCCCAGTTGTAGGCAAATTATTAGGACGAAAGAAGACAAACAACACAATGGAAGTTAAACACATATATTGACAAAGGGTACAAGAATATTGTTGCAAATTTTGTTGGCATTTGCTACCAGACTTATCTGAGAAGTGAAATTATAGTTCGTTGGAGAAGTGGCACTAGAAAGGGAATTCTGGTCGCTGTGGTTGTAGAATGCTGTTGAGACGTCTCTCTTAGAATTTCTTAGAAAGTCAAGTGTTGGGGTTTGCTTGCGACGCGCCCTTCCAGTCGGTTCTCGTGCGATAAGTAAAAAGTAGGGAGAGCTTATTAGAAGCTACACGCCTGGGTAACTACCCTTCTTATGGGCTAGGTGATGGGAGTGCTTATTTTAGCTACTCGGCTCGGTGACAATCTCCAATAAGTGATGGGCTTTGATTCTCCCGGCAACCTGGTGTAGGCGATCCGCCCCCTAGCGACAGAGGAAAATAATTTAATTATCAGATTTCCAACAATATTGAAGAACAAATCGATGAAAGTGATAACAATTCGACTTTATTGTCTGAGCAAACTCAATAGAATTAATACAAAAACCGGATAAAAGATACAAAGAATACATACGTATCCGTTATCTAAAAATTATAGATAGGTTTAAAATAGGGAGTTACTTTTAAATCACCCTATATATTCAGCCCTGTAGAATAATGTTATC
>CM042145.1:104754068-104781568 GCA_023376005.1 Doryteuthis pealeii
GAGATTGTTGTTTTTTTTAGACGGAGCGCCATACCTGCCATCAGCTCTTCACTTTACCGCACAGATCATGTGCTATTCATAAGCTGAGTTGGCAAGAGTCGGTATTGAACCAAGAACTTGTGGTTCCCCTTCTTATTTAACGGTTATTTTCTTAGTGTTAGCAATAAATAAAACCCATGAAATCTTAAAACCAATGCTCGATTTAAAAATAAACAAATCAAATATTTTATTAACCCAAATGAAATATTTAATTTGTTTATTTTAAAACAGATCATTGGTTTAAAAATTCGGTTTTTATTGCATAACAGAAGAAAATATCTCTTTAAATAAGGGGGAGGAGCTACAAGGTTCTGGGTTCAATACAGACCCTCACCAAATCAGCGAAACATCAAGAGAGAAATTGAATTTCTATTAATGGCAGCACAAAATGATCCCATCAATATATTAATACTCCGTATTCCTTAAAAGTATGACCGTTATCATCTTGCAATACCCTCTGGTTAAAAATCAGTCCGTCCAAGATGAAATGCAAAAATAGAAATCCTGATTATCTGGTATTGTTTATCCGCGGAAATCTTATTTCTTAGGAGTGTCGTCACCTCAGCTAAATAATAGACCATTCCATTTTTATTATAAAGAAAGAAAGGGAACGAAAAGGACAGACTACAGAGAAAAATAGAATAAGAAAGAAAGAAAGAAAGAAGAGAGTAGGGAAATATATAGAGAGGGTGTGAGTGCGCGGAAGCGATGACACTAATCTGTTTCAATCGAATGTAATGAAAAGATGAAAAGACATAAATAAAATAAAGGAGAGAGAGAGAGAGAGAGAGAGAGAGAGAGTGATTTAAATCAAAATTATTATACTTTTACATATTGAACTATTTTGCAATAGCTCTAAAGTAAACATATCAAACGTTTAATAATCAAATTATCATACTGTGTTATTCCACAGGTTCCTCTAGTAAGGAAGTATTATATCAAAGCTAAAATTGATAATACGCAACAAAATAGCGAATGTGGTTATGTACTGACGGTTAATCAGATAATAAGCAAATGCAGCAAACAGGCACAACAGGAATACGATAGAAGACATGACTGGGTAGGAATGGGGATCCACTGGGAATTGCACAAGAGATTAAAGTTTAATCATGTTGACACTGTACTGCACAGATCAGATTATCCAAGCTGTGTTACTCATGTGCTGAGTTGATGAGGGCCGGTATCGAACACGGGACCTTGTGATTCTTAGGCAGATACCCTACAGACTGAGCTAAATCGGCTCTTTAATAAAAATGAACAACTTTAAAACAAAAATATATAAAGAATAAAATATTTTTTTAAACATATAAAAATATTTTTATTTATCTATAAAACATATAGATAAGAGATATGGAGGCGCGTTATGTAATGGTTAGATTCGTAGGAAATTGGCTCGTCGACCTGAGTTCAAGTTATGGACGGGCTGTTTGCATTTCACATATCGCTAATACCCGTAGGAAAGGTATGGATCTACTACACGCCCTAAAACTATGGGTAAATAGTAGGACAGACTGAGCTCTTTAACCTTGGCTAGGTAACCAGTCTAGCAGAAGAAAAACCCTGAATTCAAACCTGTTAAACTCCACTTAAGAAATTGACCTTGTGTCACATCCTTCTCGTGTGGTGTGTGTGGGGGGGGGTAAAATATATCGATTAGAGATTTATTTTAAAACTTTTTAAAATCCCGAGAAACCTGATAGTTCTGCTATAAAGTTAAAAACTACGCATGTCTAAGTTCTGTTTCCAAAATTCAGAGATACCTAATCGATGACATTTTTTTTTCTCAAAAATGGCGACGGTAATCACTTATTTTATAAGTTGAAATTCAAGTTATAAATTCCCGTTCATTTCCGTGGCCGAACATAACCGAAAATAACAACAGCAACAAAAATAAACGAATAATAAGATAAAAATAAAGAAATAAACTAACACTAAATCTATACAGTTCTATTCTAAGCCTAATTGTATGAGCTACGCCATGAGAATAAAAACCATTGCTCTTAGCCTTTTAAAATTTAATTCTTGATGTAAGTTTATTCAGAGTCGGGGGGCTTTAAGGATTTGTACTTGGAAAACCAGCACTAACGCCCACGTCATTGTCTGGTGAGCCTATTGGCCAACAGAGATCGTTTGATTTTTTGGCAGACGACAATCGCGGCCATTGAAGTCATTACGTAAGTTATGATGCGTCACGTAGAAGCTTCAGATTTTCATATATAGGACATATTTGATTGAAAGGCGGGAATATAAGGGTGCCATTTTTTTTTTTTTTTGCGGATTTATTTTCTTTGTTCCTGATGTAAGTGATGAAAGACGTTTGTGGTTTTTTCTCTTGTTGATATCTTTTTTAAGAATATTTTATGATTAAGTTGATCACAAAGGTATACATATTTGTTGAAGAGGTGGGAATGATCAGAAATAATGGAAAGAAGAAAGCTGAATAATTGGCGGGGAAAGAAAGAAAGAAAGAAAGAAGATAGATAGAAAGAAAGAAGGATAGACAGAAAAAAAAAAAAAGAAGAAAAAAAAGAAAGAAGAAAGAAAGAAAGAAGGAAGAAGGAAGAAGAAAGAAAGAAGAAAGAAGAAAGAAAAAAGAAAGAAGGATAGAAGAAAGAAGAAGGAAAGACAGAAAAAAGAAAAAGAAGAACAAAAAAGAAAGAAGGAAAGAAAGAAAGAAAAGGAAGAAGGAAGAAGGAAAAAGGAAAGAAAGAAAGAAAAAGAAAGAAAGAAAAAGAAAAGAAAGAAGAAAAAGAAAGAAGAAAGAAAGAAAGAAAAGAAAAGAAAGAAGGATAAGAAAGAAAGAAAGAAGCAAAAAAGAAAGAAGGATAGAAAGAAAAAAAAGAAAAAGAAGAGGTGAAAGAAAGGAGAAAGAAAGAAGAAAGAAAGAAAGGTACAGAAAAAAGAAGAAGAAAGAAAAAGAAGGAAGAAGGAAAGAAAGAAAGAAAGAAGATAAGAAAGAAAGAAAGAAAGCACAAAAAGAGAAAGAAAGAAAGAAAGAAAGAAAAAAGAAAGAAGAAAGAAAAGAAAGAAAGAAAAGAAGAAAGAAAGAAAGAAAAAGAAAGGATAGAAAGAAGAAAGAAAGAAAGAAAGAAGGATGTAAAGAAAGAAAGAAGGATAGAAGGATAGAAAAAAGGAAATAACCAAAGAAAGAACCAAATAAGTATAGAAAGAAAGAAAGAAAGAAAGAAAGAAAGAAGTATAGAAAGGACAGAAAAATAAATGAAAAATCAAGATATTAACGAAAGAATGTAAAATATTTTTTTAAAGGAAAAGAAATGCCAATTGAATAGAAAGAAAAAGTGAATGAATGAATATATATATATATATATATTATATATATATATATATATAATATATGTTGAGGATATATATATATGTTGAAGATCATATTGCATGTGGATTTCTTCTGTAGTGATACAGGCCATCTGTAAGAGAGCACGATATACATTGTTTCAGGTATGTGAACGGACAGAGCAATATAAATGAATAAATGAAGGAAAGACTTAAAATTTGCTTCAAGTAATAATTTATTTCACTGCAACAAGTTAGGATTTGTTGGTAGGTTGGCTGGTTGGTTTTTACGGCATGTCAACCCTTGTTGGTTATTTTATGCCGAAGACGTTTTTGTTTTATTCCTTCTTGTTGGGTTTATTTTTTTACTCAATATTTAAAACTTTTTAAACTCATTTGATCAATCTAACCCTTAGATGGGACCATAACAGGCATTTCCACTCCTGGTCAGAGTGAACCTGGGAGTAATGACGATGAAGGGGTACTCCCACTCCCTAGAGATCCAGAATTGGGACCTCACCATTGATGCAGTTTAACGTCATATCAAGGACACTAAGATCCACAGCCACCGTCTTTTAGTACATATATTATAAAAAGGATTGGGGTTTGCCATAAGGGCAATACGGTCGGGACAATCATATACATGCTAGGACTTGACATGACCAGGCAATTTATCGGAGGGGCCTCTCCGACTCACCGTCTAGCATAAGTAAGGGCCAAAGTAGAGTGGACCGCTCATCAACCAGAATACCACCCATAAGCATCCCGTGTCGCCACGTGTCTTTTTATTTTGCTAGTATATATAATGGAGAATGAATATGAAAAGTGTTAGCATATAAAGGTGCTCAATACTAAAATAGCAGAGCTGATTTAAAATCTTGTTCAGCGTTTATATAACGTGAAGCGTGCCCACGTTATGTAAACGCTGAACAAGCTACTGAGGATTGCATAATTCGCATGAAACTATAGTTACGGAAAATCAATATCATAATATTTTATTTATGATTATATATATATATATATATATAACTATAACGTGGGATTGGCACTGTTTCAGCTTTTACTGGAACGGTGTGCCAAAGTGCAGTATCATTGGGAGAGTGCTCAATATAAAAAATAGAGCTATTATATAATATGATAACATAAATATATAAAGGTTTTATATATTTATTATATTATATTATATTATATCATATATATATATATATATATATATATATATATATATAAAGAGAGTGAGAGAGAGGAGGGGTGGGAGAGGGTGGAAAGAGAGAGATCTTTTTTAAATTCTAAAGGTTTATGCTTCACGTATTTGATGGGTTATAAAAAATAAATGTACCGCTTTTTAAGCGTAAGAGAATAATGAAACTAAGGATTCAAATGGGTTAATATTCAAGAAAAAGGGTCGACTTACTCGTTCCGTTCAGATTAATTGTCTAACTAATATTTGTGTAAGTAGATTATATAGTAACTGTCCATCTATGAATTGATATGTTTAAAAATAATATTTGATATGACCACGTGTAAAAAATGTACACAAATATAAATATGAACGTATAATGAAAGCGATTCCTTTAATTGAAAAAAATAACGAGCGCAGGCCACATCATTATTGTGTTCAATACTTGCTAGCCAGAACGAAAGCTCTGAGAAAAAGATGTAAAACAAAATTTATCTTTACATGTTATATTTATGGATGAGTGGCGTAAGATGCACAAAAAACAAATTTAACCAACGTATTTATTTTCAAAACATTATCAAAAACATTACAAATTCAAATACTGTCGGCGGGTTTGATAAAATGCCTTCGCGGGCTGGATCCAGCCCGCAGGCCGTAGTTTGGTGACTCCTGTTTTATACCATAAAATAACCCTAGACGGATTGACAAGGTGTTAAAATCAATCAATCAATCAATCTCTCTGTCACTCTATCACACACACACATTCTCTCTCTCTCTCTCTCTCTCTCTCTCTCTCTCTCTATATATATATATATATATATATATATATATATATATATATATATAACCAAAATTCGGTTGTGAGCCTTTCTACTTATGCAGTACCCCCTGTTATTTAAAGAAACAAACACCAATCACTGTTCAGACAACAATCTTTTCATCTTAATGTCCTGATGAAGGTTTATAAAATCGAAACGTTTTAACGTTGACCTCCCTATCAAGAATTAATTCATCTGTTTGGAATAGTTTGTTTTTTTAGGTGTAGTCGTAAAAATTCGCCAACAACCATTTTTGACCTTTTCCAGGAGTGTGACAGGGAGCTGATTCCTGCTGCCATACATATGGCCTACCATATGCTATTCAAGGTTTGACTACAGTGTTTAGCAACTCCACGTAGGTATCTGATTTCAACCTTGATACCCTGTCTGAAAAAATGCGGAGACATCACATCACCCTAGAGGACACACATCCGAAAACCATCACAGTTTGGGGAAATTTAGTCTGCATGACACGAGAAGTGTTCTTTGGACTGTATGCAAGCCATCTGTATTCTGCGTGTTGTGATTTTGATCTTAGCAAAATTTTTCTCGTCGAAAAGAACCAGATTGTTTGTGGTTCAGCAGGATATTTCACTTTGCTCAGAAGTTTATTCGCCTTTGTCAGACGATTTTCACGGGTCTTTTCTATGAGCAGTTGACCTCTGTGATGCCTGTATGAGTAGTAGCGAAGGTCTTCATAGAGGCAAGCTTCATGGTAGAGGCTGAAACATTCAATTTACGTGACAAAGCCCGAATTCCAATGTCAGGGTCCCCACACTTTTTCTGCAGGTTTTCGAGGTATTCTGCTGTACTAACGCAAAAAGATCATCTGTTATTTGCTTTCTTCTAGCCACAGCCTCATAGTCTCCATTGCAATTCTCCAGTTCATACCTGATTGTTTTTACAGTGTTCAGGGAGCATTGGGCAGCAACCACAATCTCCTTATTTTGATGGCCGACACAGATCATCATGATACAAGTTATTCTCTTCCATGAATCAGGTGAGTTCAGTCATCCATTCTATCTATCATCGCGTATATGAATGAAGAAGGGTCCAAGCTTTTAAATGATGCGTAGTGTGCGTCAATACCTCCACCTTCGGAGAAAAATAACCAATATAAAGTATGTCCAATTTTTCCTGAACACCATATATATATATATTATATATATATATATATATATTATATATATGTGTGTGTGTGTGTGTGTGTGTGTGTGTGTGTCTGTTGAAAAAATAAATAAGAAAGGAAAGAAAATGAGTACCTGTTAGGGTCCCATCTATGGGTTAAACAGCAAAAAATGTGTTTAAAAAATTAAGTTTAGAAAAAGAAAATATTATCAATTTTTTTTTTTTAAACTCAATTTTTACCCATCAAGAATGAATGACAAAATGTCCTTTATTTATTTTTTAACATACTGTCGGATTCACTTCCATTTCTTCAACTTCACTTTCACATTCACACGACACACACACACACACCACGACACACATATATATATATATATATATATATATATATATATATACACACACACACACACACACACACACACACACATATATATATATATATATATATATATATTCCTCTCTATTATCCAACAGCATTTGTGCTTTTAGATAACTGTTGATATAGATAATAAAACGAGAATTGAGATGTGTTCGCATTTTCATACAACCACAATCCCCATTTTTGTTCCCAATCCCTTTCTTTTTCTTTTCTTTTCTTTTCTTTTTTATTCATCTATTTATTTATTCTATGTCATATTTTTTTACTCAGTGGGTTTTTCAACGAATACGACGCAATTTTAAGGGGTGTACTTATTCATGGACAATCTACATATTGATACTCGTGTTCCTTAATTTTACGGCCGTTATCATCTTGCAACAACCTCTGCTTAAAAATCAGACCGTCCAAATCGTCCAAGATGAAATGCAACAATGTAAATCCTGATTATCCGGTGTTGCTTATCCCCTGGATTCTTATTTTGTATGAGTTTCGTCTCCTCAGCTAAATAATGGACGATTCCGTTTTTATTATAAAGAAAGAAAGGAAAAAAACGGACATGATACACAGAAAAATATAATAAGAAAGAAAGAAAGAAAGAAAGGGAAAAGCTAGAGAGAGGGGGTGAGCGTGCGGACGGATAACGCTAATCTATTTCAATGGTTTCGATCAAAAATAATGAAATGATGAAAAGAACGAAAGAAAGGAAAAAAAAGATGGAGAGTTAAATCAAGATTATCATATTTTTTACATATTGAAGTACTTTTCAATAGCTCTTAAGTAAACATGTCAAACGTTGTAATGATTTAATTATCATAGTGTGTATATATCCACAGGTCCTTCTTGTACTGTATATTTTCTGGTAAAAAACAACAATACTTTTTCATTGTATCAGGCGGATGTTTTACATATTGAAACAACACCAGCTTAACCCTGTGTTAGTCTGCTCTGTCATTCAACCACTTTACACAGTCCAATGCAAAAATGCATATAGTGTTATGATTATGTAAAAATTATAGCAAAAATAAACACCCTCCGGGCGGTGTAAAAATTAATTTTTGAAAGATATTACCTGACGGAAGGGAGTTAAAAATCAATGTCAGAGGGTTTGTATCATAAGCAAAATCATCAAATTTATTAAAGGAGTAAAGAAATAAAACAATTTGAAATGGAAACTTAGTTCTGTTCTTCTCAAATAAAATGTTGCATGCATCTATTAATTATTAATTAGATAACTATTTTGAATATTTTACTCATAAATTTTACACAAAATCGTAGTATTTATTTATTTGTAAACTTTTTTGTTAACTTCTTGTTACTGAAAAAAGGGCAAGAGTATGGTGGTATTGGGATTTGTGACGTAAGCAGTGACGTATTAGACAGCGAATCTCCATTATTAATAGATATACATACTGCTGCTTCAGTATATCTCGCAGTTCCTGATGAACAGATTGATTGACTTGGAGCTGTTTTTTATTACTTGTCAACCAATCGTTAGTGGTAACAAAAAAAAACTTCTTCAAAGGAAGATAATCATTATATTTCACACGCATGCTGAATAGTTAGCAAGCTAGTCTCATAGATCGATCACTACTGGAAAGAGAGTTCGATCTCGCTGGATGCTTCATAAATGCGACCTTGTGTCACATCATATCCATAGCAAACAGGTTGGGTAAATACATAGAGCGTCCCATCATGGTGTAATGGTTAGCAAGCCAGTCCTGTAGATCCATTACTACTAGATGCTCCATACTTGCGACCTTGTATCACATCCTACCCGTGGTGAACGAGTTGGTAAAAAAGGGCGTCCCCTTGTGGCGTAATAGTTAACAAGCTTGTTTCACAGATCCATTACTACTGAAAAGCGAGTTCGATCCTCGTTGTATGTCCCATACTAGTGACCATGTGTCACATCCTACCCGTGGCTAACGGTTGGGTATAAAAGGGTGTCCCTTGTGGTAATAGTTACAGCTGTTTCACAGATCCATTACTACTGAAAAGCGAGTTCGATCCTCGCTGTATGTCCATACTGGTGTCACATCCTACCGTGGCTAACTCCCGTTTAGTATGTATGTCCCATACTAGTGACCATGTGTCACATCCTACCCGTGGCGAACGATTGGGTATAAAAGGGTGTCCCATTGTGGCGTATTGATCACAGATCCATTACTATTGAAAAGAGAATATGGCGAACGGGTTGGGTAAATACCAACTTCATTCTTTCTTGTAAGACTTAATTGCGCGTTCTCCTCGCAACCAAGCAACGCATCAATTTTTTTCTTATTTACTCTAAAATACCACAATCACTCCAAGAAAATATTTATCTTCTCTTTGTAGATTTACAATGTTTATGAAATGACATGACAGAAATGAAGTCACGTGTCATAAATATCGTCAATTCCCGCCAAACATTCGCCATCTTGTTTTTTTAAACACCCTTGTTTTTAAACACTTTAAAAAATATAAACATTAAATTTAAATACGAAACATTAAATTCTACATAGGTAGCCCCACTAGATCACTACACATTAGGGTCAAGGAAATTTACATACACAAGCATCCATACGATGTGAGGTTGTAGCTGTACAGGTAAACAACACCGTAGTTACCTTACTTTTCTTTACATTTGTATTATGATAGCCATCAAAACCAACCACAAAACCAATATAAACACAATACTTCAAGCAAATTATAAAACACTTTTACGAAACATTAAATATTATATTTTCGGTTTATAAAATTATATAAGAATTATCAAATATTGTTATGATTTCCCTTAATTAAGACCTCGTAACTACTTGTACGTAATAGGACCTTGAGATCACAAGTAGTATTGTCTGTGCATGTAAGCTAATCCTGAGTATACGGTTCGCTTAGTATTCGTTCTCTTTATTCTCATCTTGATATGCTTATGACGGGACAGTTTATCAAGAAACAGTATCACTCATAAAAAGAAAGTACGAGACCTTTTTACCATTGCTCACTCGAGAGGATCACTTCCTGAAATGGGTCCCTCGTTAAATCGACCTTGTGTAACATCCAAGCATTGTGGTGACGGCCTGAAAATCATAACACAGGATAAACTGTATGTATTTATCCACTACGGGATCTGATACGTGGTCATTTTTTTCGTTCAGGATGTTTGCTCAGTCGGTAGAGCGTTCGGCTAGAAACCACAAGGTTCCTATTTCGATACCGGTCCTCGCCGACTCAGCGTATGAGTAGCACAGGGATGCTGTAAATTAAGGAGCTGATGGTAGGTGTGGCGCTCCACCTCAGACGCCAAAACAATCTCCTTGGTCTAGCGCTATTGAAAACGGGATAGACTCCCTCGCTGACTGGCTGATACCGACTTTAGGCCGCCCCGACGACTTTACTTTTTTTTTTACTACAGGTGGTTTGAATTCACAGTTTTTTTTCCTCCTAGACCAGTTGTTTATTAAATTTAAACTCGTCAAATTTAAAATTGTTTGAGATTAATAGTTTACACTTGTTTTAATACGTTTAATAAATGTATGGTTGGTTGGTTGGATGGTGGTTGGTTGGTTTTTACCGGATTAAAATTTTTTTAACCTATTACGTTCATTTTTTTCGTGGTCGTTAATAAAGTCACAGAAAAAAGTCACCGGTAAAAGTCACAGATAAAGTCACAATTTTGGCTATGAAAAAATTCAATTAAATTAGGTTTGGTTGGTTGTTGGTTGGTTGGAATTTACGGCATGTCATCCCATGTTGGGTTATTTTATGCCGAAGACGTTTTGTTTTATTCATTCTTAATGGGGGCTCAATTTTCTTTTTACAAAATTTTTAAACACATTTTTTTAAAACTCATTTTTTCTATTTAACCCATAGATGGGTCCCTAACAGGTGCTACTACGCGGGTCAGAGTGGACATGGAAGTAATGGTGTTGAGGAGATACTCCACATTCCTAGAGCTCCAGAATTGGAACTTCACCATCAGATAGAGCTTAACGTCATACTCAGGACACTAAGACCCACAGACACCACCTTCTACCATATATGGTAAAAAGGGCTGGAGATTGCTATAAGGGCAATAGGGTTGGGACAATCGTATAGGCGCTAGAGCTTGACGTGACCAGCCTAAGTAAGGGCCAAAGTGGAATGTTGCAAATAGTAGGATAGACTGAGCTTCAAGAAGGAAGCAGAGACAATAGCAACCCAGCAACATCACTGTTTTTTTGCAGTCACTCACTCAGAGATTGCAATTCACTGAGCCACTCGCGCAGATGCCGTTAAATATATATTGGACACTACGCTATCGTCTTTAGCAGAAGGAAGGATGCCAACACACTGAGCTATTTAGCCTCTGTACCATTATGGGAGAATGAAAACTCGGATTTCAAACCAGCTGTGTTCCGCTTTAAAAAAATTGACCTTGTGTCGCATCCTGCCCGTGACGGAGAGGTTGATTAAATACATTAGCCACAAATACAAATTTGTACGCAGTACTTTTTAGGGTCATTAGGTTCGAGATTTTGTCGCTTTATTTGCATCTGACAAAAAGTGAATCATTGAATTCAAACAGAAAATCACCAGCAAAAGTAAACAATATAAACGTTTTTTTACTGTTGACCTGATCTTGGCTTTTTAGTTGTAAACATAACGATTATAGGAATGAATATAGCATTCAATGAACAGTTTTATTGTTCCTCACGGATTTAAGGTGCACGTGTCGTAATGGTTATTGACGTAGAATATGCAACCGTCATGCCGTGTTCGAATTCAACTCGAAACTTATTTCATTTGGCACAACTGCTTTTGAGAAAAGTGCGAATTCAGCTATTTTCCCGTCCCAGTTATTGCTAAAACAGGTTAGTTAGTTAGTTAGGTTTATGGCATGTAAACCCTTGTTGGTTATTCTATGCCGAAGACATTTTGTTTTAGTCATTAACCTTGGTTATTTAAAATATATATGTCATTATAATGGAGATTGTGTGTGTGTGTGTATGTGTGTGTGTGTGTGTGTGTCTGTAACTGAAAAGTCGCAACAACGCATACTTCCCTTAGTTATATTTACACTATATTCACAATGGTTATTAAATAATTTATTTAATCTTAATTACATTTATTTATTAACAATATCTATATCAACGTCTAGCTGAGATTGATAGTGGCATAATGGTTAATAATGTAGAATAAATCAACTGACATTCCGTTTTGAATTCAGTTCGAAACTTGCACTTGCGAATGCACCTCTTATCCGTCCCAGTTATTGTTAAAATGGTTAATTAGTTGGGTTTTAAGGCATGTAACCCCTTGTTGGGTTATTTTATGCCGAAGACATTTTGTTTTAATCATTAACCTTGGTTAGGCAACCAGTCTAGAAAAAAACTGAATGCAAACCGCTTTACTCGGCTTAAAAATTGACCTCATGTTAGATCCTGCCCGTGGCGGAGGTGTTGGGCAAATAGATACCAAACTGGATTTTCTAGCCTTTGTTGGGAACCAGTCTAGAAAAAGGATAATTTCGAATTGAAAACCAAGGAGCTGGAGTTTATAAGGCAGTTCAACTTTACTTTAATCACTAGCAAAAGTAAACATATAAACGTTTTTTTTTTTTACTCTTGACCTGATATTGGCTTTTTAGTTGTAAACATAACGATTATAGGAATAATATAGCTTTCAATGAACAGTTTTATTGTTCCTCACGGATTTAAGGTGTGCGTGACGTAATGATTATTGACGTAAAAAATGCAACCAGCATGCCGTGTTCGAATTCTGCTTATATAAATGACAACCGAATGGCCTATAAATTAAACTAACCTAACTGAAAGAAAGTGTTGAAATGATTAAATTAATTATTATTAAAGGCCGTAGATGATCACATGTGGTAAAAATATAGAAAATGATAAATGTAATATTTCCCAGTAAACCTCTCCCTTTCATCGGTGAAGAAAAGAAAGTATATAAGGTGAACAAAAAGTGATAGGACAAAAAGGAATATGGTATTTTTTGAATTATTTTTCTCGACTAGTTTCGACTTTGGTAATCGTCGGTAGAAAATTTCTTGTGAAAGAAATTGTTTTTAGAAGTTTTAAAAAGTTTTCGAAGTGTTTGACAAACCAAAAAATTCGGGCGAAAAAATGTATTAGAAGTGGCGAGTCCATCTGTTCAGTGAAAACGATTATGGGAATAAATATAGGCTTTCAATGAACAGTTTTAGTGATCACGGATTTAAGCGCGTGGCGTAATGGTTATTGCGAAGAAAATGGATTCGACATGCCGTGTTCGAATTCAGCTTATATAAATGACAATCGAATAGCCTATAAATCAAATTAATGTAAATGAAAGAAAATTTTGAAAGAATTAAATTTAATTGGTATTAAAGGACGTATATGATCACGCATGATAAAAAAAAAAGAAAATTGATAAATGTAATATTTCCGAGTGAACATTTCTTTCATCAGGTAAGAAAAAATATCTTATTATAATGGAGATTGTGTGTGTGTCTGTAACCGAAACTACGTCACACAAAAGTCACACTTGCCTTAGTTATTTACGCTATATTCTCAATGGTTATTAAATAATCATTATTTATCTTAATTAGCATTTATTTAATAACAATTTCTATATCAACGTCTTGCTGAGATAGATTTGCCTAAAAACAGACCATATTATTAATGTATCTAACATCCTGCGATGTGTATTATATATTATTAAGAAATAAATGTTTACATAATAAATGGTGTGAATAATTTGCATACCGGTTTTAATAAAACTGTGTTTAATAAACAACTACTTGATGTTATTGATTTCTAACACTATTGTTTGTTTGTTTTTTCTCAAACGTATTAAAAGCAATCCTATGTATAATTATATATTGAAATAAATTAGAATAAAGTAAAAAATGATTTGGACGATCTGTTTTTAACCCGAGGGTGTTACAAGAGGATAAAATCGTACGTTTAAGGAACAGGAGTATTAATATGAATACTGTTTTATGTATGACATAACCAACCCGGAACTAAATCCAACTGAAAATTTATGGAAGATTTTTTTTAAAATGGATTCCACCTACCAAACTGCCATTCAAGAAACTTGGAATAACTTTGATAAAGAATTATGTTAAGGCGCTGTTGATCACAATACAATAACCAGATAGTTCACAGCCCTGTCGTCTGGGGCTTTGAAATATACCGACTGCACCTCTGCAGAGGGGTAAGACCCCTCCCTCCAATGGAGCCACCTGTTGGTCGTGATACTTAAAGCCAGAATCCTGGTGGATGAGCAGTCCATGACATGCAACACTCCGCTTTTGTCCTTACTTAGGCAAGACTGGCGGTCAGAGACCCTCTCCAGTCAATCGGCTGGTCACGTCAAGCCCTAGCACCTTTATCATTGTCCTTATGGCACACCCAACCCTTTTTATCATATATGTGCTAGAAGGCTGTGGATGATCATAATGTTCCGTGTATGATGGTGAAGTTCCAATTCTGGAGCTCTGGGGAACGTGGAGTACTCCTTGGTCAGCATTACTCCCAGGACGACTCTGGCCCGGTGTGGTAGTACTTGTTATCTATGGTTTAAAAAAAAAAAAAGAGTTTAAAAATGTGTTTAAAATAATTGAGTTAAAAAATGTTTGGCAACGCTACTATTCGTAGATTTTTCCAGGGCATTGGATTCCATACACAGAGGGAAAATGGAACAAATATTACTAGCATACGGGCTCCCCAAAGAAACGGTTGCCGCTATTATGATGCTCTACAAAGACACTAAAGCAATGGTACGCTCACCTAATAGCGACACAGATTTCTTTGACATCGCCGCTGGAGCCCTACAAGGAGATACATTAGCACCATACATATTTATTATGCCTAGACTATGTACTCCAAACATCACTAGATACCATAAAATAAAAAGTTTTCACACTAAAAAAGGCAAGGAGCAGGCGATATCCCGCACAAACAGTCACTGATGCAGACTATGCTGATGACCTCGCACTTCTTGCAGATACACCGGCACAGGCTGAATCACTACTACATAGCTTGGAGGAGGCAGCAAAGAACATCGGCCTTTATGTGAACTCTGATAAAACGGAGTTCATGAGTTTCAAAAAGAAAGGAGACATCTCCACACTTGACGGTAAACCTCTTAAGATAGTATAACAATTCACATACTTAGGTAGTAATATCTCATCCACAGAGAACGATATTAATACACGAATAGGAAAGGCATGGTTAGCCACAAACAAATTATCAATCATATGGAAATCTGATCTCGCTGACAAGCTAAAGCGACAATTCTTCCAGGTTGTGGTTATATCATTATTGCTGTATGGCTGCACCACCTGGACCCTAACGAAGCGCCTTGAGAATAAGCTAGATGGGACCTGCACAAGAATGCTGCGTGCAGTCTTGAACAAGTCGTAGAAAGAGCACTCCAAAAGGAGACAGCTGTATGGCCACTTGTCCTCCATCTCCCAAACCATACGAGTAAGACGGACTAGGCATGCAGGACACTGCTGGAGAAACAAAGACGAGCTCATAAGCGATATACTCCTGTGGAAGCTAACACATGGGCATGCTAATGTGGGCCGCCCAGCTAGGTCCTACATTGACCAACTATGTGAGGATACTGGATGCTGCGCAGAAGAACTACCAGAGGCAATGGATGATAGGGAAGGTTGGCGAGAGATTGTCTTGGATATCCGTGCTACTTGCGTGCCATGATGATGATGATCTCTCAAACAATATATCAAAGTCACATCTCTCTCTCTCTCTCTCTCTCTCTCTCTCTCTCTCTCTCTCTCTCTCTCTCTCTCTCGCTATATATATATATATATATATATATATCTTAGTTATATATCTATATACATTCCCTGCCTCCCCTTTCTCTCTCTCTCTCTCTCTCTCTCTCTCTCTCTCTCTGTGTGTCTCTCTGTGTCTTCTATCTATCTATCTATCAATATCAGTCACATCTATCTATCTATCTGAGTCACATTCATCTATCTATCTTTATATTTATCTATCAATCTATCTTAATCACATCAACTGTTTATGCAGCTATCTATCTATTTATCTATCTTAGTGATATCTATCTATCTATCTATCTACCTACCTACCTCGCCGTCTTAGTCACATCTATGTATTTATCTATCTATACCTACATAGAGAGAGGGTAGGTGAATGTTTATAGAGAGTGATTGTGGTTCACTAACGATTAATTTGTATGACAAATAAACCGATTTATTTAAAATTGTCGCTCCCGATTTCATTTGATAAATCTACAATCGGTCAGACATGATAGAACTCCCAAATGAGTGGGCACGCCGGGTTGGAAACTGCGTCCAAACATTCAAACCCCCCCCACGAAACCCACACCCAACACCAAAATCAACCGAATTTTACGTCGTCTGATTTTTAAAACAAATTCATTTTTTTTTTTTTTATCGGAAGATTTTGTGCGGCCATTGTGCCCGCTTGACGTGACTAGACTTTTTCAGTACAAGATTTGCAAACGAAAGCGACTGTCGCCAAGTGCTGTTAGCATTATTTTCTCCCGCTCTTTTCTTCTTCGCGAAAACCATTTGTCGAACGGTAGAAATTTGCCTTTGATGTTAACCGAATTCTGCAGTGATCTCTTGGGGTGAGTTCCAAGTAATTATTCAAGAGTTAACACCTGCTTGTTAATCCAACGTTGCTACGTTGTTGTTTTTTGTTGTTGTTGTTGTTGTTGTTGTTGTTTTTTGTTGTTGTTGCTATAAACACGCCAAATTCAATACGAGAGAGTGAGAGACATGCATTGGATAAACAATGTTTAGTTCTAAGGAATGCATTCAATGAAATGTTCGGATTTTTGTTGATACATTTACAGGTTCTATTATTAAGCCATCTCACTCTCTGTTAATATCCACTTTTATTCATCTATCTATCTATCTATCTATCTTAATCTATCTATCTATCTATCTATCTATCTATCTATCTATCTATCTATCTATCTATCTATCTATCTATCTATCTATATATATATTATATATATATATATATATATATATATATATATATATATATATACTAGACAAAACGTGACCGTTGGGTCACCCATTAAGCTCTCGCTAGATAATTCGGATTATGGAAAAGAGTAGGGTCTGCCAAAATGTCGTCTGCTATTCATTCAAAAACGAATTAAAATGAATTAAATTGACTATTTAAGGTCAAAGTTTTGTCTAAGTTTAAAAGTTATAACATAATGAGCATCAGTAAAATAAAGGAAATCATAGTGTACATGTAATTTATTTTTAATATATTTTAAACTATTTTTTCAGGCAATTTTGCTCAAATATATTCTTAAACATGACCGCCAAGTAAAATCCGTATTTTATAAAATAAATTTTACCCCCCCCCCTCATTTGAAAATAAAATACCTAAAATCAAGGAAGTATCCGATTTTAATGAAATTTTCTGTGTTGATTTATCAATGAATGAATTTTATTCGATTTCAAAACTTTCTGATTTAATTAGGTATTTCTGCTATGGTAAATTAATATATAAAATTCATTTAAAATATGAAGCGTCTAATTTTAAGTTTCAATTTTCATGTTTTTTATTCTAAAAACGTATTTTATTCTATAACTAGTTTAGTTTATTATCGTTATCTTATTTTTTGTAGAAAACTCTATTGAAAATTTAGCCCCCTTTTAAACAGAACAAATATCGATGTATAATTTCTTTTTTTAAATAATAGCCAATTAAATAATTTCGAAAACAGTAAAAAAAAGTTCTCAAAAATTATCTTTTTAGTTTTTATTTTAAATCTATTTTCCGATTTTTGTACTTATTTTCTATCATGATTTCTCCCTTTAATTTTTTTTTTTGTTTCTATTCACACCTTCAGAAAAAAAAAAAAAAAAAAAACATTAAAATCATTTTGTAAAATTTCTAAGAAACGGTTGACCTAGGGATAACCAACAATTCGCTGCTACGAATTTTAAAAACGGATTAGAATGAATTAAATTAATTATTTAAGGTCAAATTTTAATCCAACTGGAAAAGTAGTAATATAATGAGCATCAATAAAAAAATAAGAATTTTTTAAAAAAGCAAAGTAATATTACGCATGTAATTTATATTTGATACATTTAAAACGATTTTTTCGGTCAATTTGATTGCGTTCGGCCTGAGACGCTGTTTAAAAATGGCTTATTTACAAAATAATTGTAACATTTGCGATTGCAAAATAATTTAGCAAATAAAATTTTCAGTATTATTTATCAATTAATGTTTTTATAATGCATCAGTTATTTTTTTTTTTTTTTGATACTACTTACTTTAGTATAAATCCATTTTTTTTTTTTGTCAAAAACTGTATTTGAAATTTAGCGCCCCCTCCCCTTTTAAACGGAAGAAATATTGATATATATATATTTTTTCAGAATTTATAGAATAATAGCCAATTAGATAATTATCGAAATGAGTAAAAGAAAATTCCAAAAATTATTTTTTTATTTTCTATTTTTATTTTATTTTTCTATTTTCGGTACTTATTTACTATCCGAGCCGATTCTTTAAAAATGTTTCTTTATTCAGACCTTCGGTCTTTTTGTCTTTTTATTTTATGCAGAAATTAGTATCAATCACATATATACCACACCGATATTTTGGCGCCCAAAAAACGGGTTGTCAAAGTTAAGGACCTGGAAAAAATTAGAAAGTTTTGAAATAAAATAACTGATGCATTATAAAATTCATTCATTAATAAATCAACACTGAAAATTCAATAAAATCGATATTTCCCTGATTTTTGGTAATTTTTTTTCAAAATTGTATTGAAAAAATACGATTTTCAACGAATTGGGTTGACCTAATTTAAATTGAAATGGATCGGAATTTCATTACATACGGATTCTTCGCTACAGGAGTGAATCAAGTGAGTTTTAAATGTCTCTCTTAATCCTTCTTTCTTTTACACTCTAGATAAAGTAACACATTTAACTTTTAACGGGTGTAATCAAGAGAGACATAGAGAGGACAAGAGTGATATACAGAAGTTATGACAGGGATTGGCCAGTTTTTGACTTAATTGCAAATTACGATTAATTAGAATCAATTAAAATGGAATTTTTTTCAACTAACATAATCCTAAAACTAAGAATAATTTAGTATAACTTTCGTGTAATTAAACTAACCAGGGAAAAAGCCTTCAGACATTAAAAGGTGATAATCTCAGCTTTAGTATAATAGATAGATAGATATACATTTGCAGGTCTGATTATTAAACTAAGTATATATCCTATTTTATTCATTATTTATCTATCTTTCTATCTATCTTAATTTTATCTATCTTATCTATGTTATCTTTCTATCAATCTTAATCACATGTATCTAAATATCTATCATTTTATACATGCACACCTACACACCCACACACAAACGCACACACACACACGCATATATATATATTAGTCTCATGATAAGTATCTATCTTAGTCTCATTGTATATGTATGTATCCTCTTCTCATCTTTTTGTGTCACTTCGTGTCAAATAGTAGAAATCAACGACAGACAAGGGATGTAATCCATACAGTATCTATCTGTCCTAGTTGTATCTCATCTCTCTCTCTCTCTCTCTCTCTCTCTCTCTCTCTTCTCTCTCTCTCTCTATCTATCTATCTATCTATCTCAGTTTTTAATATCTATCGACAGTCCAGTTTGATCGAATTTAGTTACCATATACTTGATCGATATATATATATATATTAGAGAGAGAGAGAGAGAGAGATAGATAGATAGATAGATAGATAGATTTATATCATTGTTTTGATGGTTATCAAGCTAGTCTAGCAGATCCATAAGTATGTAAATCGAATTTGGTTCTCACTGGATGCCCCATACTTGCAACATTGTGTCCAATTCTACCCGTGGCGAACGGTTTGGATACGAGATAGATAGACAGATAGATAGATAGATAGATAGACCAAACAGACATGAACATAGATAGATAGATAGATAGATAGATAGATGTGAATAGACCGAGAAACTTCGTGTCAAATAGTAGAAATCAACGACAGACAAGAGATGTAATCCCTAACTATCTATCTGTCCTAGTTGTATCTCATCTATCTCTATCACTCTCTCTCTCTCTCTCTCTCTTCTCTCTCTCTCTCTCTCTCTCTCTCTCTTATCTCTATCTCAGTTTTTATAATATCTATCGACAGTCCAGTTTGATCGAATTTAGCGACCATATACTTGATCGATATATAGATGGATAGATAGATAGGGTGGTATATCATGGTTTAATGGTTAGCAAGCTAGTCTAGCAGATTCATAAGTAGTGAAAATCGAATTTGGTCCTCACTGGATGCCCCATACTTGCAACATTGTGTCCCATTCTACCCGTGGCGAACGGTTTGGGTACGAGATAGATAGATAGGTAGATAGATAGATAGACGACAGACAGACATAAACATACTAAGATAGATAGATAGATATGAATAGACCGAGATAGATAGATTCATGAAAAGTAAATATGATATAAATACTCAGAAATGTTTTACTTAAACTACAATTAATTATATAATTTTATGATTATGCCGAAGGGATCGACGCAGTTTTGATGAGCTTCAGCTTGTGGGTGGGCCCACGTTAAAACGAAGCCCATACTATGAGGCAAATACCCCCGTAAGGTTTTTATTGTCTATGGATATTTTTGTTTTGTTCATATTTGACTACTTTCATTTTTCGAATTTATTTAATCCAGATATTCAAACATCTACAATATTTTGACTTCATCTTCTCGGAGGGAGGGGGTAGTGGCTAATGTGCTAGATTGAAATATCGTAGTAAGCGAGTTCGGACTCCAGCTGCATTACTAGGTTCACTTTCGAACTAATACCTTTGAGAATACCATGAACCTTGCATCGCGCATCAATTGGTTGAATAGTACGACTACTTTTATTCTACAAGGATGATTCTGGTATTAAATAAACCATGAAGGTTTGATTTTCCATTAAATAAGGAAAATAATCTAATGACCAAATTTCATACACGTTCTTAAATCTTCCGCGCGTTATCATCATGCAACAAACACCCTCTGGTTAAAAATGAGTCAGTCCAAATTTTCAAGATGCAATGCAAAAATGTAAATCCAAATTATCTGGTGTCGCTTAATCGTAGGTTTCTTATTTGCCCCATTTTATTTCACCCAATTTAAAAATGAAACATTCCAAAAGGTCTTGTGTGCTTAAATGCTCGGATTTGAAATTTTTTTAATATTTGTATTCAAGATAAAAAAAAGTGTTGTCGTTCTTTGAGGGAACTTAGATTGCAACTATTCAAATAAACACCAATAAGAAACAACGTAATCTATCAATCTATCTATCTATCTATCTCTCTCTCTCTCTCTCTCTCTCTCTCTCTCTCTCTCTCTCTCTCTATCTATCTCTCTCTCTCTCTCTCTATATATATATATATATATATATATATATATATAAAGGACTATTGTGTGTATGTATGTATGAGTGTATGTCCTGATGAAACTACGTTCACTTTCAAACGCCATAGTTCATCTCCCAGCTATGGTTTAAATAGTTAAATAGTACTACTACTGTTCTTCTACAAGGATGGCTTTAGCATTAAATAACCCACAAATGTTCGCTTGCCATTAAACAAAGAAATCAAACTAAACCATAATCAAAGGAAAAATTAGAAAATATTTTTTAAGTGAGTCTCACTTTTGTAAATTTATACATTTACTAGTGATAACTGTGGATATACCACAGTATGGTAATTTAATTATTACAATGTTTAATATGTTTACTTAAGAGCTAATGCTAAATAGTTCAATATGTAAAAAGTATATTGCTATTGATTTAACTCTCTCTCTCTCTCTCTCTCTCTCTCTCTCACTCTCTCTCTCTCTCTCTCTCTCTCTCTCTCTCTCTCTCTCTCTCTCTCTTTCTCTCTCTTCGTTTCTTTCCTTCTTTTCATTGTGTTCGATTGAAACATTAGTGTTATCACCCCTCTCTCTATCTTTCTCCTAATTTTTTCTTTCTTTCTTTCTTCTAATTATATTTTTTCTGTATAGCATGTCTTTTTTCTTCCCTTTGTTTCTTTATAATTAAAACTCAATGTTCCGTTATTTACCTGAGGTGACGACACTCATAAGAAATAAAAATTAAGATATTCAGGATAATTTCATCTTGAACGATTTGGACGGTCTGATTTTTAACCAGAGGTGTTGCAAGATGATAACGGTCGTAATTTTAAGGAACAAGCGTCGTGTTTGACATTCGAGTCATTCCATCCACATTGTGCTTACAGTTATTTAATAAACTTAGCTTAGATGCGGCACAAGGCCAGAAATATGGGGTGCTCAGTGGGAATCGAACTCACTAACTAGGGTTTACTAATCTAGCTCATTAACCATTACACCACGTGAGGTGTGAGGTTTCGATTTTGGAGCTCTGGGAAGTGTGGAGTACGCCTTCATCGCCATTATTCCCAAGTTCACTCAGCCCCGGAGTGGTAGTACCTGTTAGGGTCCGGTCCAATCTATGGGTCAAAAGAAAACATGTGTTTAAAGAATTGTTTTTTTTAAATTGAGTTTGAATAAAAAAAAGAATACCCATCGAGAATGAGTAAAGCAAAACGTCTTGTGCATAAAATAACCCAACAAGTGTTGACATGCCGTAAAACCCACAAACAAAACAACCAACCATGTGAGGTACCCTGTCCACATTGTGCTTGGTGAAAAAGTCAATTCATTGGGTAAATCGCTGGATCATCGAAGTTAAGCATTGTTGAGTTCGTTCAATATTTTAACTGGGTGACCATTTAAGCAACAGCAGGTGCTGTAAGCAACCCGAGTCCTTTTCTTTTTATAAAAAAAACTTGATTCGGTTGATATGCCGTAAAACAACCACATAAGTAAATCACCTCATAATATTTGACGAGCACTATGCTAGTAAATAAATAAGTTATATTTGTTGCTAACATATTGAAAGTTAGCTCAGTCAGCACAGCGTTCGACTAGGAACACAAGGTTATGGGTTCGATACAGGCCCTCGCCAACTCAGCGTATGAGTAGCGCAGGGATCTGTACGGAAAAGTAAGGTGCTGATGGTAGATGTAGCACTCCATCTCGGACGTCAAAACTATCTCCTTGGTCTAGCGTTGTTGAAAAGGGGATAGACTCCCTCGCTGTCTGATTAATACCGACTTTAGAACACCCCGACTTTACTTACTTATAAATCTAAACTACAGCCAACGCCTGTTTTTTTTTAAATGCACAAACAACTTGAATGTTTGAATAATCTTTTTTCTCTCAATTTTTCGTCTTTACTACGTTTACTACGATATATATATGCACGCACATATATTATATACATATATACACAAATATGATTATATATATATGTATATATATATGTACACACACACACACACACACACACACGCATACATATATATATATATATATATATATATATATATATATATATACACAATGTTTGAATAGTATATTTACGTCATTGTTTTTAACCACACCTTTCAGTGTTTCCCTCCGATCAATTTGTGAACTTTATGTTCCAACAAACGAGTTTGCTGAGAAGGCAAACATTTAAATTCAAACTTACTCATATTAATTGATGGATGTGATGTTTAATCTCCACCCTCCACGAAACCGAGATGATATACATAGTCAACACTTAAAGTGTGGATCCACACTCATTCGCTGGCTGGTTGGTTGGTTGATTTTTTTTTACGGCATATCAACCCATTGGGTTATTTTATGCTGAAGACATTTTGTTATATTCTTTCTTGGTGGGTACTCAATTTTTTAAACACATTTTTTCTATTTAACCTATATCACCCTAACAGGTACTACCACTCCGGTTTACAGCGGACTTGGAGTAATGGTGATCAGAGCTCCATAATTGAAACTTCGCGATCAGTCACAGGAAAATGTCACAATTTGGCTATGAAAAAAGGCACAACTAATTTTGGGTTAGGTTGGTTCGTTGGTTGGGTGATTAGATTTTATGGCATGTCAACCCTTGTTGGGTTATTTTATGCCGAAGGCATTTTTGTTTTATTCATTCTTGATGAGTACTCAATTTTTTAAAATCTCTTTTTTAAAACACTTTTTTAACTCATTTTTTCTATTTAACCATAACAGGTACTACGACTCTGTGTCAGAGTAGACATGGGTGTAATGGTACTGCAGGGGTACTTCACAATCCCCAGACATCCAGAATTAGAACTTCACAATATGGTTTAACGTCGCACACAGGACACTAAGAACCTCGGCCACCACCTTCTAGCACACATATGATAAAAAGGGTTGGGGATTACCATAAGGGTAATAGGGTTAGGGCAATCATATGGGTGCTAGGGCTTGACGGAACCATGCCGATTGATCGGAGCTTCTCCGACCGACCGTCTAAACCTTATTAAGGGCCAAAGTAGAGTGTTGTATGCCATCGACTGTTCAGCCACCAGGGTTCCATCCTTAAGCATCAGTGGTCGCCACCTAAGCCCAACAGGTGGCCTTGTTTGAGGGTCTTACCCCTCTGCAGAGGTGCAGTCGGTGTATTCTAAAGCCCCACCGACAGGGCTCATATTCGTAATGTATTCAAATAATGTACTCTTTTTCTGCAATGGGGAGGTACTGAAACCAGACCTCCAGGAGCCAAACATCTTGTATTTTTGTCTGTCTCGCCTGAACAACGCCTGACTAACAAATGATTTAACCGTTTGTGAGTGCCAGGAATGTAACAGTGACGTGTAAATTAGCTTTAAGTTTTTAGGAGGAATATTAGAATTACGTGTAGATTAGAATGGAAAGGTTTTTAGGATAAATCAGCACAACACGACATGGCGTTTTATTATTGGTCGTTAGAACGTGCAAATCGGAGAGAGGAAGAATGAGAGGTAAGATTTTTCGAGTTTGGAACTATACGTTGACTGAGTGAAACGTGGGCCCTTGCTCAAGGCAGTTTTGACTTGGGGGAAAATAAAAAATCTCACGAGAAAAAGATAAGTCACCTTGTGTTATTGCTAAAAACTCTAAATGGCACAAGGCAAGATATCCTCCGGCATCCCAAATTGGTTTCTAGACTCCAAACATCAATGAATTGTCAACCAACTCAGCATCGGCCCAGCAACCGGATTCGAGTCTCTCCATGTAAGACAGATAATGAGATAAGTATACGATAATTATTTCTATATGACACATTATCACTCCATTCCGACATTCGCGACGTTACACAATGATGGTGGATAATATGTAGCATTGGATTTTGGAATCGACTCGCAGTAGGAGGCGCCGGTGGAGGGCTTGAAGAAGGAATGATGAAGCTTTAAGATAGTTGCAGAAAAATGACTCCCTCTCAAAACATACCATCTTCCCAAATAGTCGGAAGGGGAAGGAGAAGAAAACAAGTGATAAAAACTTTTCAAAGAGATTCGATGTTTTCTATTTTTCAGTTTTCTTTTACAAAGACGATCATGGCACAGCGGAAGAAACAAGTGGTCGTTCCCCGAGATGGATGTGGATTGTCTCTTCACCGAACGGTAACGTATCCTGATAATCTCTCCCAGATATTTCACCAAGCGCCAAAGTTACGTAAACCCGTCTCAAGCACCCATGTCGAAGAATCAACTTTGTATGTATTTACCCAACCCCTCCGCCACGATGTGAATGCGACACAAGATCAATTTTTAAACGAAGTACAGCTGGTTTAAATTCAAATTTTTCCTCCTTCTAGACTTTACCAATCTTAAATAGCCATATCGGCAGTGGCTTTAAAATACACTGACTGCACCTCTGCAGAGGTATAAGATCCCCCCAAAGGGACCACCTGTTGGCCGTGGGTAGCAACCCGTAATGCTTAAGGCTGAAACCTGGTGGGTTGATCAGTCTATGACACGCAACACTCCACTTTGGACCTTACTTAGACTAGACGGGCGATCGGAGAGCACCACTCCGATCAATCGGCTGGTTACGTCAAGCCCTAGCACCTTCAGGGCGGAGGTCTGGTGATCTTCGGCCGTTGGACCGGTGAGTTGTGTTAGATTAATGGCGTCGATCCCAGGGGGCCGTCCCTCCAGGCAATACCTGCCCCTTTTGGGGCAGGGCTGGGTTTATTTCCAGCGCCTGAGGCGCCCCCTTGAGGGGGAATGCCGAATGTATCGACGCATTTTGTTCTCTCCCGCCCATTAGCTTCGGCTTGTGGGTGGGCCCACGTTAAAACGAGGCCTTGTGCCAGTCCATACAGGTGATTTTCAACCCTATTGCCTTTCTATCGTCAACCTTTTTATCCCATATATGCTAGAAAAAACGGTGGATGGAGGTCTTAATGTCCTGGGTATGACGTTAAACCTATCTAATGGGAAGTTCCAATTCTGGAGCTCTAGGGAATGTGGAGTACCTACATTTTCCATAAAAAAGCTAAATAAAACTATAATTTAGGGTGTAGGGTATATTAAAAAAAATAATCTAAAATTTGATTTGAAAAATAAAACAAATTAATAGAGGATAAAACATAATAAAAGCAAATAAAACACAAATAAAAGGAAAAAATACCAAGAAGAAAGAGAAATAAACAACTTAAAACAAGAATATATAAAGAATAAAAGACAATGAAACAAATATATAGAAAAATAATTTTTACTAATGTATGTATAAATCTTATTATAATGGCTATTCGGTGTCAGTCTGTAACTGAAACTACACCACTGTTTACGTCACAATACCCTCATAAATTACGTAAGTTTACCAATGAGTATTTAATTTATAGTAAAAAGATTAATACATATAATAAACCTTATTTATTAACAACGCTTGAAAACCTGTGTTCGATTTGTCTCAAAACGGCCTATGTTATTAGAGCGTTTAAAATCCTGCTATGTGTTTTATATATCACAAAGAAATAAAGGTTCCCATAATATATTGGTGTGGTTAATTTCATACTGATTTTAACAAAACTGGGTCTGATAAATAATTACTTGATGTTATTTATCTCTAATATTATTGTTATATTCTGCAACATATTAAAATCAATCCTATGAATGATTTATACAGAAAACCAATTAAAATATAATTAGAATAAGTGTAATCTTTTTATATGAGTTCTTATTTAATTTCTATTTATAATCTGCCTTGGGTGCCATCTAGATCAGTGCTTCTCGTAACGGTCCGTCGGACCCGTGCCGGTCTGTGGAGTACTACCTGCTGGTCCGCAGGTGCCAATCATGATTTTTAAAAAAATTGTATATTTTGAAGTACGACAACCATACATATAAACTAAAATTGGAAATACATTTCTAAAAATATAAACTTTGTTCATTTCTGCTCTTTAACACGATGGCTATTTTACCATCTTTTTGCCTACGTTGTTTTATAGAAACCTAATGTCTTTTTTATAAATTTCAGCACTGCCACCTTGGTCTCCAAAGAGAAGGGCAGCTATTGAGTGCAAGTCATCACCACTTACTGAAACAAACCTAATATACAACTATCGAGCAAAGATTTAACAAATTGACAAATACATATTTACCAACCCCTCCGCACGAGCAGGATGCGACACAAGGCCTATTTATTAAGCGTAGTTTAACAGGTTTGAATTCAGAATTTTCCTTCTCCTAGATAGGTTGCCTAACCAAGGCTGAAGAGCCCAGTCTGTCCTACTATTTACCCATAGCTG
>CM042145.1:104786568-104821568 GCA_023376005.1 Doryteuthis pealeii
TTTTTAAATTAGTAAATTTTAAAATAGTTGACCTTTTTTCTTTTTTTTTTAAATTAGTATAACTAACAAGAATATACTTCATCTGGGCCTAAGTATTTAAATTTTAATGTAATGAAATATAGTAAACTAGAAAGACTAACGAAATTAAATAAGAAGGCATATAAAAAATATTACATTCATTTTAATCATATCTTAATTGGTTTCTATATAAAATCATTCATAGGATTGATTTTAATACGTTAGAGAATAAAACAATAATCTAAGAGATTAATAACAACGAGTAAGTATTTATTAAACCCGGTTTTGTTAAAACCAGTATGCAAATTAACCACACCCTATATTATGTAAGCCTTTATTTCTTATATAGGACACATTGCAGGATTTTAAGTGTACTAATAACCCCCTCCGGGGGGGGGGGGTCCAGTGGCTTCGGCCACTGGACTATTAGTGATAATTAATAGCATTGATCCCAGCGGGCTATCCCCCAGGTAACATCTAGCCCCTTGATTTAAAGGGACAGGGCTGGGTTTATTGCCCAGTGCCTGAGGTGCCCCCTTGAGAGGGAATGCTGATGGGATCAACGCATTTTTTGCACCTGCCACCCATGAGTTATGGCTTGTGGGTGGTCCTACATCAATAGGACCTTGTGCCTAACCCATACACGTGGGGTGCGTGGTAAATACTGCACTAATAACATGGGCTGTTTTGAGGCAAATCTAACTCAGATTTTCATAGAGACGTTGTTAATAAATAAGATTTATTATTCTATGCATTAATGATTTTGGCTATAAATTAAATACTCATTGATAAACTTCTTTCCTGATGGTATTGTGAGGTAAGCACTAACGTAGTTTTGGTCACAGACAGACACCGAATTTCTATTATAATAAGATCGTAAAACTGGTCGCTTGGTTAGATTTTACAGCATGTTAACCCTTGGTTTATTCTATGTCAAAGACGTTCATTCTTGTTAGCTATTGAACAAATTTTAAACTCTTGTTTTTTTTTATATTTAACCCGTAGATGGAAACCTAACAGATACTACCACATCGAGCCAGAGTGGACCTGGGAGTAATGGCGATGAAGGGGTACTACACACTCTCCAGATATCCAAAATTTGAACGTCAACATTAGATGCAGTTTAAGATCATGCCCAGGACACTAAGACTTCCAGCCACCGCCTTCTAGCGTATGTATGATAAAAGAGGGTTGTGGGTTAACCATAAGAACAATACGATCGGGAGAATCATATAGGTGCTAGGGCTTGGCATGACCAGCTGATTGATGAGAAAGGACCTCTCCAACAGCCCATCAAGCCCAAGTAAGAGCCAAAGTGAAGTGTTGCATATTATGGACTGCTCAGCCAGCAGTTATTAAGAATCACACGGCCAACAGGTGGTCCTATTGGGGGAGGATTTTACTCCTCTGCAGAAATGTAGTCGGTGGCGTATTCTACAGCCCCAGCTGACAAGGCATTATATGATAAGATTGCAATAAGGAAGCCATTGTTAAGTACCTTAATTACCAGGCACATAAGACATCTTTAATATCTTCATTAAACCTGTAAATTGGAACAAACCTTAGTATATAAAACACTTATGATAAGATTATGTTGGTTGGTTGGTTGGTTGGATTTTACGGCATTGTAAAAATTTTAAACTCATGTTTTATTATCTATTTAACCCATAGATGGGACCCTAACAGACACATACACTTCGAGTCAGAGTGGACCTGAAAGTAATGGCAATGAAGGGGTACTCCACACTTTGACAATACCATCAGGAATTACTTTCAATCCTGAGACTTTCAATCCCTACGAGACCTTATCCAGCCGCTTTGGTTTGGTCCAGCATGTTTCCTGTCCCCGGAAGACTCGTTTGGCGACACCGACCAGACTCACCTTCTTGGTCCCCGATGATGACGACCTAGCGGTTAGAAGACATTGAAGACCCAGTTTATATATATTTATCAACTCCTCCACACGAGCAGGATACGACACAGGGTCAATTTCTTAAGCGGATTTCAACAGGTTTGAATTCAGAGTTTTCCTTCTCCTAGACTGGTTACCTAGCCATGGTTAAAGAACCCAGTCTGTCCTGCTATTTACCCATAGCTGGAAGGAGAGTAGGATTCATACCTTTCCGAAGGATATTAGCGCTAAGTGAAATGCAATTACCACGTCCAGGATTTGAACTCGGGGCGACGAGTCCATTTCCCATGACTTTAACCATTACAACACGCGCTTCCTACCCAGTTTATAAGCGAATAAAACTGTCGTCTTGTTAAACTTAAAACTTCGTGTTTTCCCGCCTTCGCCCAGTTTGTGTCATTTCATTCCCTCCTTTTAAAACGTTCGTGGAGTCAGCATTCCTTGTCGGTCCTGCGACAGGTCTATGCTACATATGAGACAACATGTTTTTTTTAATGCACTGTAGTAGTTTTTGATTCATTAATTAAACCGTTAAATCTTCATCTATAAATTAAATACTCATTAATAAACTACTTTCCTATGGTTATTTTGGGGTAAACAGTGACGTAATTTGGGTCATAGACAGACACCGAATTTCTATTATGATAAGATAGTATCCCGTGATACTTAAGGGCGGAATCCTGATAGCTGAGCAGTCCATGACATGCAACACTCCAGTTTGGCCACCACTTAGGCTAGTCAGAGAGAACCCTTTCGATCAATCGACTGGTCACGTCAAGCCCTAGCACGTATATAATTGTCCCGATCTTATTGCTTTTATGGCAAAAAACTGGCTGGTTGGTTAGATTTTACGGCATGTCAACCCTTAGGCTATTCTATGTCTTGCGACATGTGTATGCTACATATAAGACTGTAGTAGTTTTTATTGATTCAATTAAACCGTTAAATCTTTATCTTTATCTTAATACATGCTCAAAAATAAAATTGGTTTCTTAATTTTAGGAACCAAAATATCACATATATTAAAACTTAATTTGTGATTGTTGTAAATTTTACGGATTTAAAAAAAAATTCTGTATATTTGTATTGTTTACATTATAAATAATAAATAAAAAATATATATTCGATCTGGTTCATTTTTGTTTTTCCTATGTATATGTTACCCGAGTTATAGAATGAGCTCAAAAGAATATAGCAAACACTTGAGTCAGCTACAATCCTGGATCAATATCTCTTACTTGATTGGTAACAATATGGATCTTTGAACGTTTCTGGGTTGATCAATACATTTCAATGGCTGAAGAAAAACTCCTTTAAAATACATCACTCAAATAAAGTAATATTGTGACTTCATCAACCTTTCATTTAAAAAATGAAAAATGTCAAACACCTTTGACTGTTAAACACTTATTCGTGGAATGCAGTTTTTTTTTGCTCACATCAGAAATTTCATCACATCAGTTATTTTAATGCACACAATATGAAAGATCTATTTGAAAATGTCAACAGAGGACATTCTGTCTTTTGTGAGGGAAATAGAATTATACCATAGAATATAGACATGACCTTAATCAATACCATACAACATGATCCCCAATGGTGCTAACACATTGTTAAAACCAATTACTATAAAAGTGTAAATATAGATACACAACATATATCATTTCTTAACCGTTAGGCATGACATAACCCCAGACCAGTTGATATGCCGTTAAAATCAATCAACTACCTAGCATTTATCGACCCGGTTCTTTAAAAGAAATAATGTAGAAATCATATAAATTACGAACACACCATCATATATATAATATATATATATATATATATATATATATAAGAAACGCTCTCATCACTTACCCCCAAAACAGGGCTACTTATCGAAGAACCGTTAACAACGAGAGACGTAAAAACAAACGCTCTCACTCACTTAGCCCCAAAACAGGGTCCATTTATCACAAGAACCTTACAACCAGATTCCGTCTAAGGCCTCGTATCAGCATACTACAGAAAGGCCGGTACGAACGCACACTGACCAAAGGAAGAACAACTACCGAGACGAAGCGTCTTAACTACATTTCCCACCGACGAGAAGAAAACTGTGTTATCTCCAGTACTACAAGAAATCCCTCCACAGATGAGTCTTGTAGCAAATACCATTAAATTTGCAACATTTTATGTAATTTTATGTCAATACAGTGGCTGCATTTACTTTTGTGTTGTTCCTTCTTTGCCCGACAATTTGCCTTCAACTACGGAGAAATAAGGGCTCCTTCGAATCCGTAAATACTCTTAGTAAATCTTAGTCATTACAACCGCCCTGTCAACTGAGGCTCTAGAATACGCCGTCTACACCTCTGTAGAGGGATAGGCCACCCCCTTCAATGGGACCACCTGTTAGCCGTAGGTGGCGACTCGTGATGCTTAAGAACGGAATCCTGGTAGCTGAGCAGTCCATGACATGCAACCCTCCTCTTTGGCCACCACTTAGGCTATAGGAGCGGTCAAAGAGGACCTCTCCGATCAATCGGCTGATCACGTCAAGACCTAGCACGTATATAATTGTCCCGACCCTATTGCCCTTATGGCAAACCCCAACCCTTTTTATCATATATGTAATAGAAGGTGGTGGCTGAGGGCCTTAGTCGTGGATATGACGTTAAACTCTATCTGATGGTGAAGTTCCAATTCTGGAACTCTGGGGAATGTGGAGCACCCCTTTGATCACCATTACTCCCAGTCCACTCTGACCCGGAGTGGTAGTACCTTTTAAGGTCCCGTTTATGGGTTAAATAGAAGAAGAAAATGAGTTAAAAACTGTTTTAAAAAATTGAGTTAAAAAAATGGAATACCCATCAATCATACATAGAACAAAACGTATTCGGCATTAAATAACTAAACTAGGGTTGACATGCCGTAAAATCCTACAAACCAAACCAAGTCAATCCAAGAAGACCAGAATAACAGAACAATCAGACCAGCATAAAAAGTGATAAGAAGATATAAGAAAATAAGTAAAAGTACAATATAAAGAATACGGGTAAGAAAAAGGGTTATTCAATAGTTAGAACCCCCCCCCACCAAAAAAGGTGTCCTGGGTATACCACTAAGCTCAATCCGGTGGTGAGGCTACAGTTCTGGAGACTCGATTCTCAATCACCCCAAAGTTCACTCTGTGTGGTAGTACTTGTAAGTGTCCCATCTATGGGCAAAATAGTTAAATATTATTAGTATTAGATAGGAATACTGGATATCATATAACTGTAAATTATTTATACCAAGAATAGTTACTTACTAGATGCTATAATTGTTTGCTGAGGATCATTAGTTACTTGAAACTATATAACTGTGTAAAAACAAATAGATATAAGTACTTGAAACCATATAATTATTAGTACTAGATATGAATACTTGACATCGTATAACTGAAAAAAATGTGAGAAACGTCAACAAAAAATGTAAATATAACCGTATAATGAACGCAATTCCCTAACCTCTAAGCATAAAATAAGACAAGATGGGTTGACATGCCATTAACATTGATAAATAAATAAAACCTGTACCCGAAAAATGACTGTTATTGAATAGAAAGAATTACTGGAAAATATAATTATTAACATTAGATAGGAATACTTTAAACTATACATTTGCTTGCAAATTATTTGCATTTCATAGGAATACTTGATATTATATAATTTTATACCAAGAGCTCTTAAAAACAACACAAAAATGTTAATATAAACGTATAATGAACGTGATTCCCTAAACACTAGGCATAAAATAAGCCTAGACGGGTTGACATGCCGTTAAAATCAATCCATCCATCCACTGTTACCGTTATTTATAGAATAGTAGTTTAAAAGCCGTCATATTGGGGTGCTAGTTATAAAAATTGTTATCGTACTAAAAAAATTCACGTAAAAAATCGGCTGAAACAATCGCAACAATTAAAACATGCGAATCCAAAATTTCAGAATTGCGGGTCCGAATATCTTTAATTTGCTCACGGAGTCGGCCTGATACCAAAATAGTATGATATGTTGGGCTACAGCCTCTAGTTGGTTGATTGGTTGGTTGGATTTTACAGCATGTCAACCCTTCGGTTATTTTACGCCGAATACGTTCTTGTTTTATTCATTCTTGTTTGGCATTCAATTTCTTTTAACACATTTTAGAAACTCATTTTCTTATTTATTCAACACATAGATGGGACCCTTACAGATAATACCACTCCGGGTCTGAGTGAACCTGGGAGTAATAGTAATGAAGGGGTACTCCACATTACCCAGAGCCCCAGAATTGGAACTTCACCACGAGACGCAGTTTAACGACAAACCCAGGAAACTAAGACCTCAGCCACCGCCTTCTAGCATATATATATGATAAAAAAAGGTTTAGGAGTTTGCCATAAGAGTAATAGGGTCGGGACAATCATATAGGTGCTAGGGCTTGACATGACCAGCTGGTTGATCGAAGGAGACATCTTCGATCGCCAGTTCGAGCCAAAGGGCAATGTTGCATGCCATGGATTCTGTTTTTAAGCATCACGGGTCGCCACCCACGGCCGACATGTGGCCCAATTGGAGCGGGGTCTTACCTCTCTGCAGAGATGCAATCGGTGTATTTTAAAGCCCCGACCAACGGGGCTAACCAGAAAGATAGAATTCAAAGAAAATATATTGTCAAAACCAAACATGAGTGGGGACAGTTCAATATATATATATATATATATATATATATATATATATATATATATATATATAAAGTGTTGTTCTGGTTCCAACGGGAGAAAATTCAATATTTATAAAAAAGGAAGGTCCGCAAAATGTATTTTGTTCTCAGAAAAAAATTTTTTTATTCTTTTTGTTTTACATGTGCAACACGTGTTTCAGATCTTCTGGTATCTTCTTCAGGCTTTGGTTGATAATATGAAAATGAATTCTTACATGTATGTGTATATATATACATACACATGAGCACTTCACCCTCTCTTTCCCTTTTTTTTTTTTTTATGGGGGTGGAATGGAATTTCATCTTTAACACTAGTCCCTCAAGCCGGTGTTCCTGCTTTGGGTGGCTGACCAATAAAGTCATTAGCTGAATTTTTATAGCCTTTAACTTTTCTTATTTTTATTACTTTTCTAATTGGGTTGTCTTGATAAAGTTCATCAAATGTTCATTTGATATATCAAGTGTGTGTGTGTTTGTAATTTGTTTTTTGTTCTTTGTTCCGAAGACATTCTATGTTTTTCTACTTAAATTTATACTTTTTGGGTGTGTGTATGTGTGTGTCTACGTATATGTGTTTATGTTTACCTTGTATGTGTGTGTGTGTGTGTGCGTGCGTATGTATATGGTTGTACTCAGTGTGTATATGTGTACATATATATACATACTTAAGAGTTGAATTAAGAATTAAATTTAAGTCTATTCATAACTATCTTTCTATCTATTTATCTATCTATCTATCTTACTTTGTTTATAACTATCTCAGTCTGTTTATATCCATTTATCCATCTATTTCAGTCTGTTTATATCTATCTATCTATTTCAGTCTGTTCATATCTATATATCTATTTCATTCAATATATATATATATATATATATATATATATATATATATATATATCGTTTTAAAGTTATTTAATAATTTTGAAGCTCGACCAGATAGGGCTACTGATGATAAAGAGTAGATGCCGCACAATGTCGCATGTTTGTTACGTATCAAATTTATGAAGGTATCATATTACATATAGCTATTTGCCTCTCATCCCACTTATGAGGGCGTGACACAAGGACATTTTTATGTGGGCCCACCCAAAAGCCGAAGCTCGTGTGTGGTAAGCACAAAAAATACGTTGATCCCGTCGGCATTCCCCCTCAAGGGGCGCCTCAGGCACTGGGCAATAAACCCAGTCCTGCCCCTTTAAATCAAGGGGCAGGTGTTGCCTGACGGAATACCCCCCACACTGGGATCACACTGTTATTTTATTACTTTACCGGTTCAGAGACCGAAGCCACTGGGCACAGGGCCGAAGGCCGAGTAAGAATATTTGTCTCATACCCCACTTGTATGGACTGGGCACAAGGCCTCGTTTTAACGTGGGCCCACCCACAAGCCGAAGCTCATGGGTGGGAAAGAAAAAAAATTGCGTCGATCCCCTCGGCATTCCCCTCAAGGGGGCGCCTCAGGCGCTGGGCAATAAACCCAGCCCTGTCCCCAAGGGGGCAGGTATTGCTTGGGGGGAAAGCACCCTGGGATCGACGCTAATAATTGTACTTGGACCCGGTCCAGAGGCTAATAATTGTACTTGGACCCCCTGCCGAGGCCGGGTATAGAAGGTAAGTTTAAAAGCACAGATACTAGAACTACACTTTGATCGTTCCCTTCTATGCCAGGTAAGTATAATCATATTGGGGTGCTCTGGTTTAATGGTAACGATGATTTCGTCCTGAAACCATAACTGACTCTAGAGGCGCAGTCGGTGTATTCTACTGCCCCAGGCGTCAGGGCGGACGGTTTTTTGGATTAAAGTTGGAAAAATATGACACATTGACATTCGCATTTATTATTTGAGAAGAATAGAAGAAAACTAACGGTTGATTTGGGGGATTTTATCCGTATACAGAAGAACAAAAATAAAAGAGGTCGAAATCTAAATCGAAGGACAACAAAAGTCGTAGGATAAATGGCAATGTTAGTTTAGTCTGGAAGAAACGAAAATTTCTATAAACCAGCCGTAGATATGCTGCAAAATTCCCCTCCCTTTTTTTTTTGTACGAAAACTTTTTTTTTTTTACTCCAAGTCTTCTTCTTCTTCTTCTTCTTCTTCTTCTTCTTCTTCTTCTTCTTCTTCTTCTTCTTCTTCTCATTATTATTATTATTATTATTATTTGTTTGTGCTTTCGGCTCCTTTAATATTTTCAAATCCTACTGACTTTGCCAATAAATAAAAAAAAAACATTCTTGTCTCCCTTGTTTTGCAGTTATTATCGAACTAACTCTTTTTCGCTTTGTTCGGGACAGAAAAGCCTTTTAATATAATTAATAAGCCGCTGAATGCGTCTGTTTTGTACGTAAACATGCTCCCATTAAGTCAATACGATGAAGTCAGAAGGTACTTGTTAATCTTATGATAACATTTGCGCCTTTTTTCTAGCGATTATGCTGTTCGCACGAACGCTGACAATGGTCATGTAGACTGTTGGCAAATCTTGGCACAGACGACATAAAACAGAAAAGTCCTTTCGCAATATACAAGGATAACACTGGCCTACGTTAGAAATCTTTTTTACAAAGGTCAAAGGTTTATCAAGTGATATATGATCGTCATTTTATGCTGAATTCAAAAATACCATGCATTGTGTTTAGTCGGGTCTAGTTTTTAAGATGTGCTTGAATAAATCGTACATAATAATAAGACTTATTCAAAAGCCTGTAGATTCTACTCGTCACAGCTCTTATACTGTTCTGTACGTTTCAAGGAATAGTTGTATCTTAAAAATTTGATCTGATTAAAAAAAAATGAGCATGTTTATACTCAATCAGTGTAAAAAAAAACTGCCTTAAAATTAGCTATTATATATTCGTCCTTGAAAACATCACAAGCAAGTGTAATGAATATCAACTCAACTGGAGGCACGTGATATAATGGTTAGAATCGTAGGAAATGGAGTCGTCGACTCAAGTTCAAATCCAGGACGAGCTGTTTGCATTTCACATAGCGTTGATACCCTTGTGGACATGCATCCAACTACTCCCCCTCCAGTGAAGAGTAAATAGTAGGACGGCTGGACTCTTCAACCTTGGCTAGGTAACAAGTCTAGGAGAAGGAAAACTCTGAATTCAAACCTGTTAAACTCAGCTTAAGAAATTGACCTTATGTCACATTCTGTTCATGGTATATATATATATATGCTTAGAACCTTTCTTTTGGCATCTATTCCATTCGTATACTAGATGATCTTATGGTAAAGGCATTGATCTAGAGATGAGAATGGCACAGACCTTTCCTCTTCACGTCTTCCATTTCTTCTTCTTCTCTTCTTCTTCTTCTTCTTCTTCTTCTTCTTCTTCTTTATTATTATTATTATTATTATTATTATTATTATTATTATTATTATTTGTTTTGCTTGTTGTCCAAGAGAAGATGAGGATGCTTTCCATTTTGTCATAAGTATCGTTGTAGTAATTGCAAGAATGATATTAAAGACAATGTAGGACTGCCACTCATTGGTTTGGAATTCGAAGCTTTTCTTTACCATACCAGTTACGTTACCAATATATATATATATATATATATATTATATATATATATATATATATATAAGTAAGTCGTTGTCGGGATAGGCGCTAGACCAAGGAGATTTTTTTTGCATGTGAGGTGGAACGCCACACCTACCATCAGCTCCTCACTTTAGCGCACAGATCCCTGTGCTACTCATACGGAGATTTTGTGTTTGTCTGTAACCGATACTATTTCACCACCAACGTCACAATTCCCTTTGTTATTTACGTAATATTCTCAATGGTTATTGAATAATCATTATTTAATCTTAATTAGCGTCTTATTTATTAACAATGTTTCTATTAAGGTCTAGCTGAGATAGATTTGCCTCAAACAGCTCATATTATTAATGTGTTTAAAATCCTGCTATGTGTGTTATATATCATTAAGAAATAAAATTTACATAGTATATGGTGTGCCGGTTTTAATAAAACCGTGTTTAATAAACAACTAATTGGTGTCATTGATTTCTAATATTATGGTTTTATTTTTAAACGTATTAAAAGCAATCCTATGTATAATTTTATATTGAAATCAATTAGAATAAAGTAATAATAAGTGTAATCTTTATTATGTTCGTATCCAATTTCATTAGTCTTTCTAATTCAAAATGATATTTGATTATATTCAAACTTAAATACTTGTGACTGGACGACGCATTTTTTTGCTAATATATATAATATAGAATGTTCAAACAACACACTCTTATCCTATTCCCCGAGTTTCACATATTCAATCCTCATTAAGAAGCAGTAAAATGAATGGAATGGAACTTTACTGCTTACTTGAAGATCGAAATAAACTGGAATAGTAGGAGAAAATAAATTGTGAGCTTTAACATTTAACTAACAGGACCTGTGGATATACCACAATATGATAATTTAATTATTACAGCGTTTGATATGTTTACTTATGAGCAATTGCTAAATAGTTCAATATGTAAAAAGTATAATAATCTTTACATCTTTTAATTATGTTCCATTGAAATAGATTAGCACTCACCCCCATCTTCCTATCTTTCCCTACTCCCTTTTTTCTTTCTTGATTATTATATTTTTCTGTGTAGCATGTCCTTTTTCTTCCCTTTCTTTCTTTATAGTAAAAACGGAATGGTCCATTATTTAGTTGAGGTGACGACACTCATAAGAAATAAGAATTCGGCGGATAAGCAACACCAGATAATTAGGATTTACATTTTTGCATTTCATCTTGGACGATTTAGACGGTCTGTTTTTTTTAACCAGGGGTTGTTGCAAGATGATAACGGTCGTACACATAAGGAACACGAGTATTAATATATAGATATTCTCTCCATATTGCTCTCTTAGAAGAAAATTGAGTATTTAGACTTTACTTATCACGGGGTTTTATATTTTTGCCGGATAGCATATATATATATATATATATATATATATATATATATATATATCATCATGTCGCGCCAGCAGCACGGATATCCATAACAACCTCTTGTCAACCGTCCCTATCACTCATTGTCCCTGGTAGATCCTTCGCGCAGCATCCAGTAGCTACACAGAGCTGGACTATGTAGATATTTGCTGGATGACATGCACTAGCATGTCCATGTGCTGGTTTCTACAGAAGGACGTTACTTACGAGTTCATCTTTACTTCTCCAGCAGTGTCCAGCATGTCATCTCCATCTTACTCGGATAGATTGTGTGATAGGAGGCAGGTGGTTGCATAGCTGCTTCCTTGTGGGGTGTTGTTTACACGATTTGTTCAAGATCGCACGCAGCATTCTTGTACAGCTCCCATCTAGCGTATTCTCCAGGCGCCTCGTCAATATCCAAGTGGTGGAGCCATAGAGTAGCACTGATATATATATATATATATATATATATATATATATATATATATATATATATATAATATATATATCAATTATATACAGTCCAGTTTCACCGTTTTACGGCTCATAAGTGTGATTAGAGGCAGGCTGCTTCAGGCCGGGATCGAAACCTGACTGATTTGTCATCTGTCAGAGTTCTAACCGCCGCACCATCTACACACCAAATTTCTAAAAATGAAATTTATTGTTATAAACATGTTAGGCCAAAGGGAGTGCTCTATCCGTTTTAAGAAAAGCTATGCAATTTTTGCGTTATTAGCGACCAGCAGAAAATTCCATTTCCAGAGAGCTCAACCCACCAGTCGTGGAAAGTATATATATATATATACGCAAAACATTTTATATGTACGTTTGAGTTCTCCAGTTTTCCCTACTGGTTGAATCCTATTACGGAAATATTTGATCTCTCTCTCTCTCTCTCTCTCTCTCTCTCTCTCTCTCTCTCTCTCTCTCTCTCTCTCTTTCTCTCTCTCTCACACACACACACACACACACACACACGCGCGCACACACACACATATATATATATATAACCTAAAAAAATAGAGATAGTACCTGACGGTCCCATCTATGGGTTAAATAGAAAAAAACATAAGTTTTTAAAATTTTGTTTTAAACAAATTGAGTTTTAAAAAATTTGAATACCAATCAAGAATGATAAAACAAAACAGGTTCGGCATAGAATAACCCAACAAGAGTTGACATGTCGTAAAATCTAACCAATTAACCAACTAAGCTAAAAATAAAGATTATAATTATGAACACTAGACGTTCGTTATTTAAAGTAATGAATTTCTAGTATTCATGATCCTTATATTTTTTAACTTCTATACTTGCTCTGCCATAACAGCATCGAGCACGTTTTTATGCAAAAAAACTTTCTCATTGGTATTTTTTTAATTCATATATACTATCAAAAGTATACCCCCTTCGGACATAAGTATTTAAGTTTTAATGTAATGAAATATATTGAATTGGAAAGACTAATCAAATCAAATAAGAACTCATATAAAAAGATTACACTTATTTTAATTATATTTTGATTGGTTTCTATACAAAATCATTCATAGAATTGATTTTAATACGTTGGAGAACAAAACAATAATATCAGAGATCAATAACACCAGGTAATTATTTATTAAACCCGTTTTTGTTAAAACCAAATTATTCACACCATATACTATGTAAATATTAACTTCTCAATTATATAAAGACACCTCACAGGATTTTAAACACATTAATAATATGGGCTGTTTTGAGGAAAATCTACCTCAGCTCGACCTTAATAGAGACATCGTTAATGAATAAGATGTTAATTAAGATTAAATGATAATTATTTGATAACGATTGAGAAATATAACGTAATAACTAAGAGAATTGTGATTTTGGTGGTGAAATAGTTTCGGTTACAGACAGACATACAATCTCCATTATAATAATACATACATATATGTGTGTTTGTGTATGTGTGTGCGTTTAAGATCTCTAATTATTACTTGAATATATAATAGATCAATGAATTTGTGTAGCAAGTGTATTGGAATTATTTACGTAATAAGGTCGATTCAGTTGATCAATAAGTCGGGGAACTTGAAACTGCACGTGAGTTCGAATCTCGCATAGGGCTACTTTATCTGTTTAACGAAAGAAATCTAAAGAGGGAGAGAGAGAGGGGGAGAGAAAGAGGGGAGTGAGGTTTGAACGGTGTCACCAACGGAACCGGGTCAGTTGTACACCTCCAATATTTATGGAGAGTGCTGTAGAAACATTTGCTGTCTGCTTGGTATTATCAAACATGGTCGCACGGGCGAAACAAATGTTTTCATAGTTTGGGTCGAGAGCAACCATTCAAACAAAAACAGGAAACCACGTGACTAACTTCCTCCATTTTATTTATTTGTTTATTTTTACTTTACGAATTAGGGGCCAGAAATGGTGGTGGGATAACAAATTAACCATTAACTTTTATAATATATATATATATATATATATATATATATATATTGTAATACAGGTACAAGTAATAACCTACTCGAGTTTCACCATAAGGATCTTCAGTGTTAGATCCACTAGATTGATCAAGACGTGTAATCGAATGCAATTGATCAATATCTTGATTAATCCAGTGGATTTAACCCGAAGATCCTTATGGTGAGTAGGTTATTACTTGTACCTGTATTACAATAAACTTGCTCTACTAACGTATTGAGCACTTTTTATTTGTTATATCGCTTTCTTACCTTTCAGAATTTTGCATCAACTAACCATTGTGACCATCTTCACCGATATGTCACCTTTTCAAAAATAACACACAAATATATATATATATATATATATATATATATATATATAAGTAACTAAGTAAAGTTGTCGGGGAAGCCTAAAGTCTGTATCAGCCAGACAGCGAGGGTATCTATCACCTTTTCACTTGCGCTAGACCATGGAGACTGTTTTTGGCGTCAGAAGCGGAGCGCCAAACCTACCATCAGCTCCTCATTTTACCTCACAGATCCCAGTGCTACTCATACGCTGGGTTGGCGAGTGCTGGTATCGAAACCGGAACCTTGTGATTCCTAGTCGGACGCAGTACCGACTCAGCTAAAACCGGTCATAACCCTAAAGTTCCTTGATTTATAAGCCACTGGTTTATAGTTTTGCTCTACTTAGTGTATTGACCACTTTTACATATTAACTTAGGTAACTCTTTCGGTATTTCTTTTTTCTTCTTTTGACTATTCATTGCAGTACTGGTTGCTTTTTTTCAGACAGTACCGATGATTTGGTTTTTTCATTTTTATTTTTTACTCCAGATATCAGTTTGCAATATATTTCTTTTTTTACAAATTATATTATCAGTTTTTTTTTTTTTACGCCGTCAAAGTTATAGAAACAGAAGCGACTACAGAATAGGAATATTTCATATTTAATAATAATAATAATAATAATAATAATAATATAATATAATATATATAATAATAAGCAAGATTAAAGAGAGGAACATATTAGGTCAAAGGTCACAATAGTAGGAACCAACAAAAATCTGTTTTTTTGTTGTTTTTTGTTTTTTTTTGCTTTGTTTTTTTGTTTTTTTTTTGGGGGTCTTTTTTTTTTCAAAAGTGCAACATGAAAAAACAAGACTTTATCACAGAGCTTTAAAGAATTTAGACAAATGAGGAGCTCAACAGAGAGAAAATGCAAGCTGAGGGGTGCGGGTAGCAAAGATAGGGGACAGCAGAGGAAAGGAAACAGCACAGAGAGAAATGGGTAGGAAGAGAGAGAGAGAGAGAGAGGGAGAGAGAGAGAGAGAGAGAGAGAGAGAGAGAGAGAGAGAGAGAGAGAGTAAGAAAGCTGAAGGAGTGAGCACAGAGAGAAAAAGAGAGAAAGAGAAAGAGTGGGGAGCAAAGTGAGAGAAAGAGAGCGGTAGAATAGTGAAATATCCAACCGTCAAGTAAATTGTTGGCCACCAGTTTCCGACTTTAACTAATCGATGAATAGGCGTTCAAAACAGAACGCCATGGAAGGACACTAAACTGCATCTGGTGGTCAGGTTTCAGTTCTTCAGTAAAACAAAGCTCCCCAAATCAAGTCTCGTCAGATGGATCCAGCTGATGAGACTTGATTTTGGGGAGCTTTGTTAAATCAACTTAGATTTATAAAGGCCCCAATTTTGGTCGAAATAAATTTATTATGGAATAACGGTGTTGAGTTTTTCCTTCCTTTCAAAGATAGATATTGCTCTGTATATAATCTAAAACGATTATTATACATTGAGCTCTCTGTAGTGATTTAAATATTCACTGTATTGTACATACTGGATCATACAATAATAATACAGTGTGTCTAAAAAATCACATATAGAATCATCCCGTACTACCAAGTTTTAGATACCTTACATCTATCTATCTATCTATCTATCTATCTATTTATCTCTCTCTCTCTCTCTCTATCTCTCTCTCTCTCTCTCTATATATATATATATATATATATATATATATATATATATATATATATATCGTTTTAAAGTTTTTATCTTTTATTTCGATTGAGTCTTTCACGTCTGAAACGAAAAAGTATCAATCCAAACAAAAGAGACAAATTATTGATTGAATAAAGATTAAAAAAATAAAAAGTGAAAAGAAATGAGAGAGAGAGAGAGAGAGAGAGAGAGAGAGAGAGGGGGGGAGAACGGTAGAAATGATTATATAAGTTAAGGGTGGTGGGATGAGTTGAGTTAAAGAGAAAGAAGGAAATCCCGAAAAGATGAAACAACGACCAATAAAGAGGGTGGGGGAAGAAGAAGAAGAAGAAGAAAGAAGAAGAAGAAGAAGAAGAAGAAGAAGAAGAAGAAGAAGGGAAAAAAGCAAAGAAAAAGAACGCCGAGAAACAAAAGAGACATTTTTCAAACCATCTGAGTACGTCTGTTGTCTGCTAAACAGACCGCCTTGTAAGTAAATATGTTTTTTATTTTTTTATTGTCGACTTAAGCAGACGAGAAAGAAACGCGCCGGTGGCGGGAAAAATTTGTTACAGTTGCCAAGAGAAGGCGCGATTTGCTACATTCTTCACGTAGATTTTTTATTTAGCTTTCTTCTTCTTCTTCTTCTTCTTCTTCTTCTTCTTCTTCTTCTTCTTCTTCTTTCTGCCGTTCCTTTTCTTTTTTCTTTTTTCTTCTTTTTTTCGACCCTTTCTTTTCTTTTCTTTATACCTCACACATACACAAACATACACGGGTATATACAAACACACAATCCTGGAGACAGGTCTGTTCGAACTCACGTCCATATCCATTTGAAAACTTCGGTACACATAAGTATGTACATATCTCAAACTAAATGTGCGCATTATATATATATATATATATATATATAATATATATATATATATATATATCTTAGAAAGGAAGGAAAAACTCAACACCGTGATTCCATAATAAATTTATTTCGACCAAAATTGGGGCCTATATAAATCTAAGTTAATCTTAGATTTATGTAGGCCCAATTTTGGTCGAAATAAATTTATTATGGAATAACGGTGTTGAGTTTTTCCTTCCTTTCTAAGATAAATATTGCTCTGTATATAATCTAAAACGATTATTATACATTGAGCTCTCTTTAGTGATTTAAAGATTGCTGTATTTATACATACTGGATCATCAATAATAATACAGTGTATCTTAGAAATCACATATAGAATCATCCCTCACTACCAAGTTTTGGATACCTCTCATATATATATATATATATATATATATATATATATATATATATATATGAGCGCATGCGCGTGTGCGTGCAGACATAAATCATATATGCATTACGTACATAAGACTGTTTTTGTGAGAGATAATGGGGTGGTTTCCTAATAACTTCCCACGGTTGGAATCCAGGTGTGTCATTCTCCTAGATTGGTTGCACACCATTACAGTGGCCAATTTGCTTTGGTATTTTACCCATAGAGAAGAAGCTGTATATTCATATCGTTTCTAATGTCGTTTGTGCAAAGTAAACACAGACTCAGACGGAATTTGAACTCGATCCACCCGCACTTCCGCTGACTATGATATTACATGAAAAAATTAAACCATATATATAATGACAAACGATAACACCGATAAACTTTGGTAAGCTTTATTCTACTTAGAATAATTGGTACACTTATTGAGAGTTTATATAGTCTAGTATTCACTAGAGAGTTCTCCAAAGGGGAGGTAATCATAAAATAAGGGAGGTAACTCTCAATTACTTATTACACCATATTTCATAGCCTTAAAAGGGATGTTTGTTTTGATTGGAATAGTTGTTATTAAGCTTTGCTTAGATGTGACACAAGACCAAATATTATGGCAGCTAGTGAGACTCGAACTCACTAATAAAGGCCTGCCAACCTAGCTTGCTACCCATTATACATGGAGTAATTAGAATATAATAAATTTGCCTTTACACAATATTTTGTCATTGTCAATTGGTCTAAAGACACTACTAGAAATTAACTTTTTTACATTTTTGTTGTTTGTAATAATAAACCTGGTTAGTTCTCAGATGGGTGCAAGGTACAGCTCACTATTAAACAATCCTCCTAAACTGCAACAATCTCAGACAACCCGCACCAAATATTATCAGACAAAAAACTTAAAAGACCTCTTTGAAAATAAACCAGAAGACATTTTAAATTTTCTAAAAAAATAAAATATAAATAGATATAAAAAAAAGTAACCTTTTCAACAAGATTTAACCAAACATAACCGAATACACCATAAAACCGCTACTTTAAAGACTGAAATCCATATGTAAAAATAGTCTATATAACCTTTTCTGGCATTAAATGATCCACAGAGGTTGATATGCCGTTAAACAAAACTCAACACAAACTGAAACATAGGAACAGCAGATACTGTAAGTAACTACGACCTCTGTTGTGCCGCTTATTAGTTCAAAGGTTGAATTGCCGAATATAATTTTAGGGACTATCATAAAGTTTTTTTTAATAAATCACACGAAGAAGCAAATGAAAGGTAAATACGTTGTGAGAATACAAACAACAACAACAACAACAACAAAAAAAAGAATTAAAAATTACCTCTCTTTTTTATAATAACATTTGACTAATTTAAACATTTTATCTATGGAAATCACTATCTATTCTATCACTTGAATTATGTCAACAAAAATTGTTTGCTTAAAAGCAGCAATTTAATTTAGTTTACGTTATAATCTCAATATTTATTAAATAACGATTTTAAAAAAAATCTTACTTAGGATCTTTTTTTATGAACGATATCTCTATAGAGTCTCGCTGTGTTAGATTGCCTAAAAAAATGCAAAGTATGCAAATCACTAAGAAATAAAGATTTACATTATATATAGTATGGATAATTTGCATGCTGGTCTTAACAAAACCGGGTTTGATAATAATTAATTGTTTTTGATATCATTGTTTTATTCCAAACATAATAAAAACGGTCCAATATATAATGTTATATAGAAATCAATTAAAGTGAAACTAGAATAAGTGTATAGTTTTATATGCGTTCTTATTTAGTTTCGTTAGTTTTCCTGATTTGATATGATATCTAATTGCATTAAAACTTATTTCCTTATTTTTCCTAATTATTTCCTTATTTCCTAATTTTTTCTAATATATTTAATTACAAAAAAGGACGAGTACCTGCAAGAGAATTTATACACAATGAATGAAAAAATGAACCAAAATATACAAAACTTACGGTATGGCTACACCACTTGAACTTTGACAAAACGCTTTGAGACTAACGAGAATGATTCATACTGTCTTGAACAAATCTTGGAAGCGGCACCCAATAAAAAAGCACTTTACGGCCACTTGCCATCTATATACAAACTGTCCAAGTAAGACGAACTAACCTGCTAGACACTGCAGGGCGAACTCATAAGTGACGTTCTCCTGTGGACACCTACATATGGACATATCAGTGTAGGCCGACCCGCAAAAGCCTACATGAACTCCGTGCAGATTCTGGGTGCCGTGCGGCAGACCTACCAGGGTCGATGACTGATTAGGACAGATGTAGAGAGAGAGAGAGAGAGAGAGAGAGAGAGAGAGAGAGAGTGTGTGTGTGTGTGTGTGTGTGTTATTAGGGATCCGAGTGTCAGTGCGACATGATGATGATGATGATGATTAGTGAAAACCAATAATATCTATCGATCATAAGATATCAGTCACTAGGCGCATGAATAAGGATTGAGCTGAAAATGGGATGTGCACTCTACCATGGCCAGTTTAAGTGTGAACATAAACTGGATTTTGTGTACACAATTGTAAACGCACTAAAGTAATTGTTTTTTACACCCACCGCCAGCTCCCTTAAGCTTTTCCGAACACATTTTATTACTCAAGTTGAACTACTTTGTGCTGAATTTGCGAGGATCGGTATCGAACCCGGAATCTTGCGATTCCCAGTGTTGAATTGTCGCATTCTTATTCTTATTATAATCTTCTTGTCTCTGTTTTCTTCTATTTTCTATGTTCTATCTTCTATGCAGGCTGAATTGGATTGAGTTGGGTTCTTCATCTGGGACTTCTTGGCGTGACTCTATCTCTGCCTTCATCTTAATTTTTACAAATAAACACGGAGACTTTCATACATTTTTATTTTCCTAAGTTCCCACTTCAACTGTACGGTAGGGAAATAGTCATTAACGTCTGACCAATAAGACGCCCGAGACTAATCTGATTAACTAATTGACTTGTTCTCAATAATGGGTGGTCACATGACCAAACCAACCGTTGATAGAACTGCTAATAGGTCAGCAAGAGATCACTACCTGTCTATCACACTTATATATACCCCTGCATTCTTACTTTTAAACCATTATTTCTAAATTCTACACTTACCATATATTATAAATACGGCAATCTATCCACTATGTATCAGTAGCGAAAGCTTTACCAACTAAGCTAATTGGAAATGTAAGCAAGTTATTTTTGACAAAAAGTTGCCAAAATTTTTCAATGATTTTTAAGGTTTTATTTTACTTCTTATCCTGACTATTTTGGGAAAAGATAGTTATGTATTATATCTATAAATTGCATTTAGTTGGAAATGTATAAAAATTTCATTTAAGTTGTCTTTTTTTTTTTTTTTTGTAACACAGTGAAAGGTGGCAAGGTTTGCAACCCATAGTTTGCCATTAGAAACTAGGACGAAGTTGGTGAAACTACATAAGATTGAATTGATCGTACAGGAAAATGGTTTCTCGGGTTGGATTTTTGAAACGTGCCTCTTACAATGCCATAAAGATCTACCACACAACTGGTGATTATTTGGTTAGACTTAGTCTCGTGGACAACTGAGATAACGCACTATAAAAATGAATAGATACATTCATCGTCTTTCGATTAGAATTAGAAAAAAAAAATTCAACAGGGTCGGTAGAGCATCCGCCTGGGTAATCGCAAGGCTCCCGGTTTGATGACAATCCGTGCCAACTCAGCGCGTGAGTTGCACAGCTTGGGTGGGTAATCTGATCGGCGCCGTGAAGCATCTAGGAGCTGACGATGGGTGTGGCGCTCCACCTCCGCCAAAAAAAAATCTCCATGGTCTAGCGCTAGCGAAAAGGGGATACACTATCTCACTGTTCGACTGATACCAACAATAGGTCACTCCGCAGGCATTACCTTAATTATAATATATATGTATGTATGTATGTATTTATCCGACCTCCCCGCCACCAACAGAATGTGACAAAAGTTCAATCTTTAAGCGGAGTTAAACTGGTTTTAATTTCCTTTCCTCTAGATTAGTTGCCTAAAGAAGGTCTAAAGAACCCAGTCTGGCCTACTATTATCCCATAGCTGAGGAGAACAGATTGATTCCTGCTTATTGTCTCTCGCAATGCTATTGCTTTCTACAGGATAACGATTCACGCGTATCCTGTTTAAAAGTCGTCGGGGTGGCCAAAAAATCAGTATCAACTAGACAGCGAGGGAGTCTATCACCTTTTCACTAACGATAGACCAAGGAGATTGTTTTTGCGTTTGAGGTTGAGCCCACACCTACCATCAGCTCCTCACATATCCCTGTGCTACCCATACGTGAAGGCCGGTATCGAACCGGGAACCCAGCCGAACACTCTAACTGAGCTAAACTGGCCCCTGTAGTTCACATTTAAAAGAGAAACGAGACTCGTTGAATCAAGCAATCATCTTCCATTGATTCAAGATCTAGTTCCGTCGGCACTTTCTGGGATGGACATTGTTCAGCATAGATAATCTGTTTGGTCTGCATTTATGTAGCCTCAAACGCAACAAGGATCGATGTACTGTATTGTGTGCACATACGACCTCTTCGCACGGACAGAATGTGACACAAGTTCAATTTTTAACGGCATATCAACCAGTCTGGGGTTATGTCATGCTTAGCGGTTAGGAAGTATGTTGTGTATCTATATTTACAGTTTTGGGAAGCGCGTGGTGCGATGGTTAAATTCATGGGAAATGGACTCGTCGCCCCGAGTTCAAATCCTGGATGTGATAATTGCATTTCACTTTGCGCTAATACCCTTGGGAAAGGTATGAATCCTACTCTCCCTCCAGCTATGGATAAATAGTAGGGCAGACTGGGCTCTTTAACCTTGGTTAGGCAACCAGTCTAGGAGAAGGAAAAACTCTGAATTCAAACCTGTTGAACTCCGCTTAAGAAATTAACCTTGTGTCACATCCTACTCGTGCGGAGGGGTTGGTAAATATATATATTTACAGTTTTGTAGCAATTGGTTTTAACAATGTGTTAGCATCATTGGGGATCATGTTGTATGGTATTGATTAGATTCATGTCTATATTCTATGGTATAATTTTATTTCCTTCAAAAAGGACTGGATGTCTTCTATGTTAAGCGGAATAAAATTGGTTTGAATTCAAATTTTCCTTTTCCTAGATTTGAACTCTGATCACCATCTTATGACAATAACCGTCACGCTAACGTATAATAACACTGGTTTACAAAGAAATTGAGGCAAGCACAAAAATAGCTGTTTTAACCTAATTTGGGGGGCTGAATTCAGATTTGAAATTCGTTTTTACTCATCACCTCTAGTTTTTTTTAGATATACATACTGTACATTTCGTACACATACTGTACATAAAGGCGTATATGCATTCGGGGTTAATTTCTAATATTGTGTGACTTATGTCTTCTTTTTTTAGTTATTATGCAATAAATGTAAGTGATAGCATTACATTATATATATATATATAGCTATATATATCAAGACGGATTTAGGCAGTTAAGCGTAGCCAACACGTCTCAATCAACAGCCATTAGTGTACAGGCAGTCAGCGCAGGGGCTGTCGTCCCTCGCAGCGCAGGAGGAAGGTGTCTCTCGACAATTGTGTTTACACAATCTTTTGGGTATATATTTGTATTACAATTTCCAACGACGCACATTTTATTGCCTTACATATGATTTAATTTTACTTTGTTGGATGCTCTTGCGTGACATCCCGAAGGCAAAATACAACAGATCATCTAAGAAAACACACTTCTAACTGTCTGCGGTACTATGAATTGTGTACATTGTGTCATCCAAGTATATTTATTCCGTCAATGTTCTTTATCTATCCTGTTTTAGCTGTAAAGGCTGCTGCAACTGTTGAAATAAGCACGTATATACTCTGTATATACTAAAATGAGACTATTTAAAAGACAGAAAACTAGAGGTGATAGAGCAAAACTGTTTATAAATTTGAATTCAGCACACCCAAATTAGTAAAAAAAACACCTATTCACATTCTTGGCCTCAGACAAAAATATTTTTTTGTAAACCAGTGTAATTAATGAAAACCATGTTTTGAAAATAATTTGAAACGCTGAGCTCATAGGAGACATAATCCTAAAATATTCCCTAGTGAGCACTTGTCAAATTTACCAAAGAACATAAGGGTCATAAAACATTTTAGTTCATCGATCCCTAATAGAATTATCGATTGCTCATCGGACCCCAAACATTCACAATAAGGGAATAAATAGATAGACGTACAATATCCATGTGCAATAGTGAGGGGAAAACGCATATAAAACCCTGTTAGTCAGTTGTTCTGCATTACCCGTCATTGTTGGTTGGATTTTACGGCATGTCAATCCTTTTGGATTATTTTTATGCCGAAGACGTTTTGCTTTATTTATTCTTGATGAGTATTCAACATTTTTAACTCAATTTTTAAAAATAGATTTATTTAAACTCACTTTTTTCTATTTAATTCATAAATGAGACCTTACAGGTACTACCACTCCGGGTTGCGTGAACCATGGGAGTACTGGTGATGAAGGGGTACTCCACATTCCCCAGAGCTCCAAAATTGAAACTTCACCATTGGATGCAGTTTTAATGTCATACCCAAGAACCTCAGCCACCGCTTTCCAGCACATCTATGATAAAAGGGGTTGGGGGATTTCCATAAGGGAATAGGGTTGGGAAATCATATAGGTGTTAAGACTTGATGTAACCAGTCGATTGACTGGAGGGAGGCTCTCCGATCGCCCTCTAGCCTAAGTAAGGGCCAAAGTGGACTGTTGAATGTCATGGACTGCTCAGCCACCAGGATTCTGTCGTACGCATCATGGATCGCCACCCACGGCCAACAATGGTTTTATTTGGGGATTTTATCCCTCTACAGAGGTGCAGTCGGTGATTTTTCTGTCCCAGCCGACAAGCCGACCGTCATTCTGAATATCACTCTTGAATTATAGGAACACAAAAAGGAGAAAAAAAGAAGAAAACTGTTCAGAGTTGTAATATAAACTGTTTTGAGTTTAATTATATCAGCCAATTCTTTCAGAGCTTATACTGAAGATGAGATGAGGAGGCGCACGACGTAATGGTTAAGTCGTAGGAAATGAATTCGTCGACCCGAGTTAAAATCCTGGACGAGGCTATTTGGAAGGTACGCATACAACTGCTCTCCCTCCAGCTACGGGTAAATAGTAGGACAGACTGGGCTTTTTAACATTGGCAGGTAACCAGTCTAGGGGAAGGAAAACTCTAAATTCAAACCTGTTAAACTCCGCTTAAAAATTGACCTTGGGTCACCTACTACTCGTGAGGAGGGGTTTGATATATATATATATATATATATATATATATATATATATATATATATATAATATATATATATATTGGTTAGGAGGTTGATTTAGAAGGCTATCACAATGCAGGTGTAAAGAAAAAAATAATAATACGGTAACAATGATGTTATGTGTTAACCTTTATTTAATTCTTGAATTTTCGAGATAATATCTCTTTTTCAAAAGATCACTGAAACTGAAGCAGTCTAGTTATGGCATTCTTATATATATATATATATATATATATATATATATATATATATATATATATATATATAAGGACCTACATGAGTCAGACATTATCTACCTAGGTTTCACCCGAATGATTCTTTATGATATTCAGAATTATCATGAAGAACCCTTCTGCTGAAATCTAGATAGATAGTGTCTAACTCATGTATGTCCTTATAATTATGCTCTACTTAGCGTATTGAGCACTTTATATATAAAAACTTAGTAAACTCCTTCGGTGTTTTTTTCTTTTGTCCACTACATTCGGTACTGATGATTATTTTCAGAAAGTACGGGTGTGTTGGTCTTTTCCTTTTTTAAAATTTTCCCAAGATACTAACTATTGTCCCTCCAGCCATGGGTAAATAGTTAGGCAGACTGAGCACTTAAACTTGGCTAGGTTTCCACCCTAACCACAAAGATATCGACTGAAGGCCGATTGCCGATATATAACTTTTGGGAACTTAAATGGAACTTAATCTTTTTAAATGAAGAAAATGACTGAAACTTAATCTTACCTGAATGGTGAATGTAAGTATTACATTTCTATATATTCTTTTGTATATTACCGCAGAAAATAACGGACATTTTCTTTGTTGGGCTATTCTGGACTAGAACCTTTTTTTTTTAATGCGTTTTTAGGTCTTTTTATGGTTTGGCTAAGCCCCCATTACGTAATGAACAAAGATTACTAATTCGTTTCTTTCATTACCTTATTCAACTCAAACTCCTCCTACTCCCTCTTCTCTCATTCTTTTCCAATTTTTTCCAGTCATTTATTATTATTATTATTATTATTATTATTATTATTATTATTGGTGGTGGTAGTGGTGGTAGTTTTTTGTCCTTCTATTTTCCTTTCTTTGTTAAATCACTCCTCCTTCTTGAAAATAGCTCTTGTAGCCACTCACGGCTATTGTGTTCGGGTCAATACTTCATCCTATATGAAGTGGCGGTGTGCACTACCAGCGGTCCATTCCGTAGGAGAGCACCCAGCCGGAGACACGTTACCCCACTGAAGCACACACTCTGTTGTCGGACGGGTGCGACAAGGAGAAGAAAAAAAAACAACAAAAAATAACAGAAAGAGTGTGTGTATGTCAAACTCAACACACAAACACGTATCAAGAGGAAAAAAGTGGACACTAGATAACAGTTTTTTTTTTTCGATAAAAAGAAGAAAAAGAAGAAGAAAAAGAAAGACGAAGAAGAAAGAAGAAGAAAAAAAAGAGGGACTCGGTTGCTAAAAAAACAATTTCTAAGTACCTTGAAAAAAAAAGTTTTTTTTTCTTCATTTTTTCTCCCAGGACAGACGTTTTTTCCTGAGCAAATCACAGGATGAAAATAACAATATTATTATTGTTGGTTTTTGTCGTTTTTGAGCAGCTCAACCAAGGTAAGTAGGCAATTTTCTTGCCCCCTTTTTTAAAAAGAAAATATTTCATTCCAATATTCTTTTTACCCTACATTTTTCATTGTTCAGTTTCTGTTTCTTCAAAGTCTCTCTCTCTCTCTCTCTCTCTCTCTCTCTCTCTCTCTCTCTCTCTCTCTCTCTCTCTCTCTCTCTCTCTCTCTCTCTCTCAATTGTCTGTCTTCTTTCTCTTCTCTCTCTCTCTCTCTCTCTCTCTCTATCTATCTATCTATCTATCTATCTATCCTTTTCCAGTTATTGGGCACCTTTTCTTTCTTCTCTTTTTTCTATCTATTTCTTACACTCCCCTTTTTCAACTTCTTTCTTTCTTTCTTTCTTCTTTCTCTAGTTTATTTCAGTTTTTACTTCCTTCTCGTCATTTTCTTTCTTTCTTTCTTTCTTTTCTTTCTTTCTTTCTTTCTTCTTAATATTCTATGTGTCTTTCTTTCTCTCTTTTTAGTTATGTCCCTTTCTTTCTTCCCTTTACTTGATTTTTTCGAAGTGCATTTCTTTCTTTTTTTCTCTCTTTCTTTTTTCTTTCTTATTTAATTCTTTACTTACTCTTTTATGATTCTACTTTTCTTTCGCACATTATTTCTTTCTGTCTTTTCCTTCCTTTCTTCCTTCCTTCCTTTTCTTCCTTCCTTTTCTTTCTTTCTTTCTTTTCTTTCTTTCTTTCTCTTTAGTACCCGTTATTTCTTTCTTTCTTTTTCTTCACCATACTTTCTGTCTTTCTTTCTATCTCTCTTTCTGTCTGTTCCCTTCTTTCTTTCTTTCTTTTTTTCTTCTTCCATTCCTTCGTTCTTCATTGTTCCTTGATTTTAAATTGCCCTGCTTTCTGATTGGGCCAATTATCAATTAATAACCTTAGCTTAGTTTGGCACCCAGTGAGTATAGAATCATCACACGATGTTCTCATGTGTGATTCTATTAGTTGCGTATTTTCAGAAGGCACCAGCGGTCAGTGTTTGCGTGCTAACCTTGACAAGGATCCAAGATATATCGAATCTTGATTTTCTAGCCACGAGCGTCTCCTACTTTTAAAAATGTTTGGCTTCACAAACTCAATTGGTCACAATATCGTGAAATAATAGTTAGCATTGAATCAATTCTTACTAAGTTTGTGTTCTGGGTATGATGCTAAACTGGATCTAGTAGTGATGTTTCAATTCTGGAGCTCTGGAGAGGGTGGAGTACACTTCTATCACCATTACTCCCAGGTCTACTCTAACCGAAGTGATAATAGCTTATTAGGGTCCCATTTATGGGCTGAATAGATTTTTAAAAAATGAGTCTAAAAAAAAAATTTAAAAATGGAGTTTTGAAAATAAACTTGAATACCAAAACAACAATGAATGATTGTCCCAACCCAATTGCCCTTATGGCCCACCCCTTTTGTCATATATGAGCGAGAATGTGATGGCTGAGGGTCTTATGTCCTGGGTATGAGGTTAAACTCTATCTGATGGTGAAATTTCAGTTCTGGAGCTCGGGGAATGTAGAGTACCCCTTCATCACCATTACTCCCAGGTCCACTCTGACCCGGAGCGGTAGTACCTAATAGAGTTCTATCTATAGGTTTAAATAGAAAAAAATGAGTTAAAAAATGTCTTCGGCATAAAATGACCCCATGGGGTTGACATGCCGTAAATCTAACCAACCAACCAACCAACCAAGAATAAAAAAAAACGTCTTTGGCATAAATAACCCTAACACGGGTTTCAATGCTATAAATCCAACCTACCAACCAACCTTACTAGGTTCTCCAAATTTGTGCCTTGTGCCACATTAAGTTAAGCTTAATAGATACCCATAAACTTTTGATGATGTTTTGATAACCTCTTTGTAAAGTATTTAACAATGCTCGTCTAGTTTCTTTGTTACAATTGGAGCGTATTCGATCTTCAGTAAGTTCCTCGAAATTCTGACCTACCTGTCAGCGGTGCGTTTAAATGCGCTAGCTGTATCCCCAGCCCCTACCCTCAAAAAAAGGTTTTCCAGGGTATGACACTAAACTGCATCTGATGGTGTCGCTCTAATTCTGGAGCTTAGTAAATACTCATAAACTTTCGCTAGCTCTATCCCTGCAGAGGGTTAAAACGCCCCTACCCTCGAAAAAGGGGGGTTGTCCAGGGTACGACACTAAACTGCATTTCATGGTGTCGTTCTAATTCTATAGCTTAGTAAATACCCATAAACTTCGCGAGTTCTATCCCTTGCAGAGGGTTAAGATGCCCCACCCACAAAAAATGTGAAGGTCCAGTGTATGATACTAAACTGCATATTATTGTACATTAAAGCAGAAATAGCAGAAAATATTTAACTAGCGTGCTATTCTGGACAAGAACCCGTTTTTGTTGCCCTTTGTTTTACAAACTTGAAAAAAAAAAAAAAAAAAAAAACAACAATGACCATATTAATTGTAAAAATATTTTCTGCTCTCTCTTCGCTTCTTCGCTTCTCCGCAAACTTTTTTGACCCGAGCTGTTCATCTTTATTATAACAGAGATTCAGTGTAATTCTGTCTGTAATCGAAACTATGTAACAATACCCACAGGAATTGCATAATTTTATCAATGTGTATTTAATGTCAAAATCATTGATATATATAGACTAAATCTTATTTATTAATGAGGCCTCTATGAAATCTGAGTTAGATTTGCCTTAAAACAACATATGTTATTATTACGTTTTAAATCCTGCAATGTGTCTTATATATCACTAAGAAATAAAGGTTTACATAATATATGGTGTGGTTAATTTGCTTGGTGGCTTTAACAAATCGAATTTAATAAATAATTACTCGGTGTTATTGATCTCTGATATTATTGTTTTATTCTCCAACGTATTAAAATCAATTCTATGAATGATTTTATATAGAAAGCAATTAAAATATAATTAGAATAATTAGAATCCTTTTATATGCGTTGTTATTTAATTTCGTTAGTCTTTTTAATCTAATATATTTCATTACATTAAAACTTAAATACTTACGCCCAGTTGAGGGCGCATATTTTTGCTAGTGGAAAAAATAGACGGATTTTTTTTTTGTGACCAGACTGTTAAGCTTTGTAAATATTTATCGGGACTTTTAAGGAGAAAAAAATTCTGCCCTCACAATCCACACTTTACCGTCATCGTTTTCCGCTGCAATAGAGTGTCCTAGGTATGATGTTAAACTGCATCTAGTGGCGAGATTCCAATGCTGGATATCTGGAGAATGTGGAGTACCCCTTCATCACCATTACTCGCAGGTCAACTCTGACCCGAAGTGGTAGTACCTATTAGGGTCCCATCTATGGGTTAAATAGGAAAATGAGTGTAGAAAATGCGTTTAAAAGAAATTGAGTTTTAAAATTCAAAAAAGTTGAATATCCATCAAGTATGGATAAAACAAAATGTCTTCGGCATAAAATAACCCAACAAGGGTTGACATGCCGTAAAATTCAAACCCACCGCTGCAATAGAAACAGTAAATTTCATTATCTCTTCCCGTTGAATTCGTTTCCCTTTCTTTCTGTCATTTTTATTTCCCTCAGTCTGTAGAATACGCCGCCTGCACCTCTGTAGCGGGGTGATAACCCCAAGGCCCAACACCGCGGAAACTCCTATTGTGTGTGGGGTGTAAGTGGTGGCGGTCATCGTGTAACGGTTATCGCCGTAGGTAATGTACAATAATTCCCGAGTACAAGTCCTGTACGAGCCTGTTTGGATTTCACATAGCCCTAATACCCTTGGAAAAGGTATGCATTCAACTATTCTCCCTCCAGCTATAGTTAAATAGAATGGTAGACTATACTGTCTTGGAGAATTTTTTAAAAAGACCTGTTAAACTTTGCTTCAAATATGTATCCTGCTATTCGACTTTTCTTCCAAGAAAAGGAACTTTAAATAAATCCTATCCTAGCCCAACACCCCGGACACTCCGATTGTGTGTGTGTGTGTGTGTGTGAAAGAGAGAGAGAGAGAGAGAGAGAGAGAGAGAGAGAGAGAGAGAGGAGAGAGAGAAAAGGGGAAGATTCATAATTCATTACATTCAAATGAATATATATACTTACCCAACACCTCCGCACGAGCAGGATGCGACACAAGGTCAATTTCTTAAACGGGGTTTAACAGATTTGAATTCAGAGTTTCCTTCTTCTATACTGGTCACCTATCCAAGGTTAAAGAGCCCAGACTGCTACTATTCACCCATAGCTGGAGGGAGAATATAAGGATTCATACTTTTCCCAATGGTATTAGCGCTGTGTGAAATGCAAACAGCCTTATCCTGAATTTGAACTCGGGGACGAGTCCATTTCCCACGACTCTAACCATCACATCACGCACCTCCAAATGAACATAGGTACAACTTCCGACTTCAAAAGGTACAACCAAAGCGAAGCCATTCTCACTATTCTAAATGAATATACATCACGTGTTTTCTTATAGGAATTGAATAAAAAACATGTATGCTAAATTACAATGAATAAAAGTCTTCGACCTGACAAAGAATTGCTAATAATAAATGTGTCCATACTCTAAACATACAACAACAAAAAACCCTGGAAATTAAGAAAGGTGTACACACCGTGCCTTTACGTACCAACACTTATTCCAATCATTGGTGACAAAAGAAATTATAGCGCAAAGAATGAAATGAAATAAGGGTTAGAATGTAGGACTAGATGGGAGTTGAAAGTAAAGTAATATCATCCATTGGCTGTGGCCCTATGTTAGTCACCGTACTTGATGAAATGACTGATATTAAAAAATGGGGTTAAATCAACTTAACAGACCTTAATTCCATCATCGTATGTCACCCCGCCGAAAGAAAAAAAAATACCAAAAATCAGGGAATTAATCGAATTTAATGAAATTTTCAGTGTTGATATATTAATGAATAAAATATATAATGCACCAATTATTTTATTTAAAAACCTTTTACATTTTTTTCAGCTCAGTTAACTTTAAACCGCGTATCTTTGAGGCGTAACACAGATTCTCAAAGATACGTGGTTCAAAGTTAACTGACCTGAAAAAAAAAAAATAACTGGTGAATATATCTTTTATTCATTAATATATCAACACTGAAAATTTCATTAAAATCGGTTTATTCACTGATTTTTTGTATTTTTTCTTTCTGCGGGATGACATATGATGGTGGAATTTAGGTCTGTTAAGTTCGATTTAACCAAAAATGAACCCTCTTGTCGATTTCAACGCATAAGGGTTCATCCAATGAACAACCTACACAATGTTTTAGTTTATAGTGGTGAAGGCTTGTTTTGGACCATCCGCACTTTTTTCCACTGTCAATAGGAACCAATCAACGACTGACTTTAGGTTTTTCAATTTCAGAGGTTTCCTTTCTAGACTAGTTACCTATCCAATGTTAAGAGCCCAGTCTGCCCTACTATCTTACCCATAGTTCAGGGAGAATTATGGATTCATAGCTTTCTCAAGGGTATTAGTACTATGTGAAAATGCAAACAGCCTTGTCCAGGATCTGAAACTCGGGTCGACGAGTCCATTTCCTACGACTCTAACCATTATGCCACGCGCCTCCATGAGATGACTGATATAAGCAGCTAAGATAAGAAGATGATTAAAATAAGAGGAGTGGAAGCGCTATACAACAAAATACACTAAGTGTGTTGAACTGTAGAATAAGTGTGTAGAAAACTGACTAGATTTAATGTAACCACTCTCCAACACAGTATTGAGTGTCCAGTCACGGTACTTATTGAGATGACTTAGTTCCGTGACTACCACATGTCTCTCCGGTTAATTGATCTGTCGATGTTTTTTTGCGCCCACGCTGTGCTTTCCTTTTATCCGCAAAATTGGGATCGACGCAACTTGGACAGAGCGTATTTGCGACGGGTTGGAAAGTTAGTGTAAATGAGCTACCGTAGATATTGGCAACTCGAAGAACGAGACAACACACCATTAACAATAACAACGGTTTTATTATCATATATAACGGAGACGAATATGTTTTGACACTTAGCGGGAGAAAAAGACACGGTGAGGAGCTTTGTCTGGCGTTTTGTTCTATGCTAAATAGCATTTAGTAATTCTCAGCAAATGTGGACTGGACTGCGTCACTTCTTCTTTTAACAGAGTTTTTCTTGCGGCAAGGTCTATTTTCTCTAGGGGCAAATTTCTTTAAATATTTTTTACGCTTTTCCTACTTCCGTTAAAAAATTAGTGTCCGCCAACAAAAAGAACCTCGCCGAGTTACATGCCCATGCATCACAACCTACTTCAGAATATGGGTAGAAAGTCTTTTCGCTTAAAGAAAGACCACCTGTTGCAGCGAAGTCGTCACAGGGAGAGCTGGTGTGCTGGGACCCGTGTCGTAAAGTATGCGTGAGTCCGGAGGGAGGTTGCACTTAGATTTCGTGGTGCATAGGTTAGCAATCTAAATTGCAAATCAATTACAACTGATTAGTGTGTTCGATCTTCGCTTGGTGCCTTTTAAGGGGTGGGGGTCTCTGTGGCGTATTGGCTAAAGTGCTGGACTGCGACATCATAGAAAGCGAGTTCGAACTTCAGTCGCGCTATTACACTTCACTTTCGGACTAATACCCTTTGGAGAGGTAAAACCCTCATTTCCCAACTATGCGTTATATAGTACCACTATTGTCATTCTACGAGGATGGCTTTGATATTAGATAACCTTAAGTTTAACGTCATACCAAGGACACAGAACATTTACTTCTGGCTTGGGATACCCCGTGGCGTTGTGACTATCGTGCTGGACTACGACGTCTTAGTAAGTGAGTTCGAACTCCAGTCGCGCTATTACACTTCACTTTCGCACTAATAGCCTTGAAAAAGCCCCCGTCCCCGCTATGGGTTAAATAGTACCACTAGTGTTCTTATACAAGGATTTGGTATGAAAATAACCCACGAAGTTTGATATGCCATTAAACAAAATAGTTTACAGTAACTGTTCCTATTTAATGATAATCATTCGTTTACATAGGGTTATATGGTTTCACGAATTCCTATCCAATACAAATAATTTTCAAACAGATTTATTTGACCCATAAATGGAACCTTAGCAGGTACTACCACTATTAAGTACTAGCGGGTACTACTGTCTTAATATTTCGTCTTTATTCAAATAAAGACGAAATATCAATTGAATCAATTATTCGTGTTAGTTTATCTACCTTTCCATTTATATTTTCTACATTTTGTCGGATATTTTCAAGGTGTTGTTTATATATATATATATATATATATATATATATATTATATATATATATATATATATATATTCACAAGGTGTAGAAATAGCACTAAAATTAACAACAGAAGCTTCACAAACTGTATATGGACAAAACTACCTTTCCATTTATATGTTCTACATTTTGTCGGAATTTTCAAGGGGTTTATATATATATATATATATATATATATATATATATATATATATATATATACATTCACAAGGTGTGGAAATAGCACTAAGATTAACAACTGAAGCTTCACAAACTGTATATGGACAAAACGCAAGACACAACCACATTATTACCAAATCATATTGTTATATAGTGAAGTAGGTTTTAGCGCGAGGTTCAATATATGAATTTGAACAGGCTGATGAAAAGATAGTCATGTAAAGAAAGAATGCAAACTTTTTCGTCACGTGACTATATTCCTAAAATACCCGAAAGATGAAAGCAAACAAAGTCTCAAGAGGGTTTGCATTTCCCGCTGACTAACTGCTGGGACTCGACAACGGCAGATGATTGAAACGCACTCGTACATATATATATATATATATATATATATATATATATGTGTGTGTGTGTGTGTGTGTGTGTGTGTGTGTGTGTGTGTGCATATATATATGCATGTATGTATATATGTATGTATATATATATGTATATATGTATATCTGTAAATATGTATGTATATACGTATATATATTATATATATTTATATACGTATATATATATATATGTATATATGTATATATTTATATATATAATATATAATATATTGTAAATATGTATATATATATGTATTTATATATATATATATATTATATATATAGATACAGAGAGAGAGAGAGAGAGAGAGAGAGAGAGACTAAATACAATTATCGTTCGGTTAAAAACTGAAAACAATAACGTCAACGGTTTCAAAAGTGTTAACAGTCCTTGTCATGAGTATTTTTAACAAACAGACATTTTGTTTCTAATTGCTTGGATTGGAGAGTTCAAAACAAGAATGTTATACAAGAAGAAAATATAAGTCGATGGAAAAAAAGAAGAAAAAAAAAAGAAAGAATGAAAGTAATGAAAAGACAAGTAAAGGAAAGAAAGAAAGAGAAAGAGAAATGAAAAGAAAGAAAAGAAAGAGAAATTGACGAATGTAACTGAAAGAAACAAAGATAATATAAATGATGGAAAGAAAGAAAGAAAGAAAGAAAGAAAGAAAGAATGCGAGCAAGTAAGAAAGAACGAAAGAAAGAAAGGAAGGAAGGAAGTAATGAAATAAAAGAAAAGAGAGAAAGAAAAAAGGCAACCCGAAAGAAACAAAGATAATATATGATGATGGGAAAGAAAGAAAGAAAGAAAGAAAGAAAGAATGCGAGCAAGTAAGAAAGAACGAAAGAAAGAAAGGAAGGAAGAAAGTAATGAATGAAAAAGAAAAGAGAGAAAGAAAAG
>CM042145.1:104831568-104834068 GCA_023376005.1 Doryteuthis pealeii
AATTATCTACACGTATGCATATTTACCATGCTGTTTTGATAAACGCCACATACCAATGTTAAGCCCTATTAATTGTGGAAGGTCACTGATCTCATTCTGCACCCCCACCCTCTAGTTCATGGCAAGGGCCCCACTTTCGGTACACACAATTGTTTGACATCTTGAGGTTCGTCCAAAACCCAGCCCAGCCCTACGGCTGAGCACTATTGACCCTTAGAAGGGACATGGACATTTCGGTTACAATGGTTTACTTGTGTTTGTAGTAATAATAAAAGTGCTTAATAAAATTAGCTGATTTAAAAAAAAACGGGGAAGGGGCACAAGTAACGCGAAATTCACGCCGACAAGAAATGAAATAAATACAGCACGAGTGGAAATGCGCGTGTTGGTGTAATGGTTACCGTCTTAGGAAATGGACACGACGAGACGAGTTCAAATCCTGGACCAGGCTGATTGCATTTCACATAGCGCTAATACCCTTGGGAAAGGTATGCACCAAACTACTCTCCTTCCAGCTATGGGTAAATAGTAGACAGACTGGGCTCTTAAACCTTGGCTAGGTAACCAGTCTCTGAATTCAAACATGTTAAACTCCGTTTTTCACAGGGGTAATAACGCAATGTGAAATGCAAACAGGATTTGAACTCTGGTCGACGGGTCCATTTCCTATGACTCTAAACAACTGCACCACGTGCCTCCACAAATAGAAATAGAAATCGACTTTGATTTATCTTAGAATGTTATCTATTCCTCTCTCTCTCTCTCTCTCTCTCTCTCTCTCTCTCTCTCTCTCTCTATCTATCTATCTATCTATCTATCTATCTATCTCTATCTCACTCTCTCTGTCTGTCTCTGCCTCTGTCTGTCTGTCTGTCTGTCTCTCTCTCTCTCTCTCTCTATCTATCTATCTATCTATCTATCTGTGTGTGTGTGTTTGTGTGTGCGTGTGTGTGTGCCACAAATACACAGATGTGACGGAATAAATTATCATACGACCCACAGATCTATTATTGATGTATCCTACCTTCATGCCTTCTCTATTTATGTCTGTTTATCTAGTCAAAAAGTAAATTTCGTTTAATTGGACCAATGTGAACCAGCAAGTAACTTATTGGGGAACTTTTGACTGTAGGAGCGGTGTTCATAAATTGTTATACCTTGAAAAATAAGACCATTAAGCGATAGATAGGTTTGAACGATGTTTTCCATGAGGCAACTATATCATTAATTCTTCAGTTTTTTTTTACCAACGTAAGTTGGAAAATATCAGAATACTCCGCCGTACACAGAATTCCAATCAAATTCTTAATGATATAGTTGATTCACAATAAAAACATTTTTCAAACCCATCTATCACTCAAGGACTTATCTTTTAATGTATAAGAATTTACTGAACATAGCTTCCACGGTCGTCGAGAAAGTTCAAGAATGCCCTTTTTCGTTATATATTAACGAAAGTCAAACATATAACGTAAAAGTTACTTGGTTGTTCACACTGGCCCAATTAAACGATTTTTACTTCATTACTAGATAAACGGAGATAAATAGAGAGGTAAAGAATATATATATATATATATATATATATATATATATATATATATATTGTGTGTGTGTGTGTGTGTGTGTGTGTGTATGTATATATATATAATTTAATATACCAAACTTGGTGGTAAACCCTAGCGGTGAGAAAAAAACCCGGCAAATACTTTGATTGTAAAAATATACTACCAAACTTCACCTGGGGAAAAAATTTAAAAAAAAAAGAAAAGACCAAGATAGTTGTACCAACCGAAAATAATCGGTTAATACTATAATATTTGTCCAAGAGAAAATCTTTGAGAATCTGTGTTACGCCTCAAACATACTTGGTTCAAAGTTAACTGACCTGAAAAAATGTAAAAAGTTTTTAAATAAAATAACTGGTGCATTATATCTTTTATTCAATAATATATCAAATTCGGTTAATTCCCTGATTTTTGGGGGTTTTTTTTCTTTCGGCGGTGACATACGATGGTGGAATTTAGGTCCGTTAAGTTCGATTTAACCGCCTATCTTTTCGCTTTCTTTCACTTTTATTATTATTATTATTATTATTATTATTATTATTATTATTATTATTATTATTTCAGATGCGATGTTGATTATAGGTGATTTTTATGATTATTATTTCTATTTTTTTATTTTTTTTTGCAGTGTTATGTTATCAGTTGTTTGTTACTACACCAACTGGTCGCAGTACAGACACGGAACGGGAAAATTCGTACCACGTGATGTTGACCCGAAACTGTGCACTCACATTCTCTACGCCTTCGGTACTCTTAGGGGAACGGATGTCACAACAACGGAATGGAACGACGATGTGCTGTAAGTACAGTTTTTCATTACCCTCCACCCATAGGCACTATTTCAATATTTTTTCGGATCTGGTCCATGTTTGGCACAAGGCCGTATTCCTCACTCAGTGACAAATTATATCATATCAATTATATATATATATATA
>CM042145.1:104839068-104844068 GCA_023376005.1 Doryteuthis pealeii
AACCACAAAATGGTCGATTTTTAAGCCTTTTTCTTTGACAATTATATTGCTCTGTTCAATAATAATCTCAACTTGAACCAGAAAACTCGAACCTTTCGTTGCAAGATATTATATGGTTTCAAGTAACTAATAATTATTTGTAATCAATCATAGATTCAAATAACTTAGATAATAATTATTTGTTTGTACACAGTCATATGGTTTCAAGTATTCCTATCTAATACTAATAATTATATGGTTCATACAAATGCCTTTTATATATGTACTAGAAGTGGCCTGGGTAGAGGAGGGTTTTTTTTAAGTTAGTCTCGTAGATCCATTATTACTGAATCTTGGATTCTCGGAGGATGCCTCATTAAAATCCCTACATAAAAAAAGATCTTGCATTGATCTAGCCACTCTGAAAAGATAAATTAATATCTACTATTTAGAATATTAAATTATAAAAGAAATGACATACTGTTATCATTTAAATTTTATTTTTTAATTATCTTCATCAAATCTTCATTATTTTTGCTCAAAAAGCAAGATCTGGTGATAGTGAATGTGTACCTATATTTAGTTTGTCGTTATTTGTTTTATTTTCGCAGTTTCCTCCGGACATACACACACACACGTACATACACACAACTTCCCTTTATATATGTATAGATAGATATAGATAAAACTTAATTATCAATTTTATTTATTTATTAAAGTTTATGAGGAGTGAAGGATTGAGTAAATCCGGCAAAATGTGGTGGAAAAGAGAGGAAAAAAGTGGATATAAACAACACAGCAACTAAATTCAATTGATATTTCGCCTCGGTACTTAGTGAAGCTTCTTCGGGATTTATTGTGAAGACATGCTTTTTACAGTCTACTTTTATACTGAAAGGGTAATTTTTAAGGCGGGTAGGAGATGGAAAGGGGGGTATAGAGAGGGGAAGTGAAAAGGTAAGAGATGGGTTTAATTTGTGGGGTATGGTATTTTTATGAGGTCATTTGTTGCCTTTGAATAAATTTGGTAGTCTGGTTGTAGGTAGTATGTGATGACTGCTGTCAGTGAAGGTTTGTGAAACTGGCGGATTGGAATAGTTTTGTTCTAAATATTTTTAGAGAATTTTTGTGAATTCTTTAATCTTTTTTTAAATCCGTTTTCGATTTTGATTTTGTTCTCTTGAGCTACGATTTTTGCAATATCTGTAGCTAAGTTGAAGAATCCTGACCTCTGTTTCACAACTCTATTAAAGTTTACTAACTTTGTTTTTGATTACAGACAGTGAAGTCCCATTTTACAAACAGATATCTATTAACAATTGCCGTTGGAATGGGAAAGAGTACAATCGACGCCAGTTACGATGTGGCGGGAATCTCACGGTAAGTTAAAAGACAATCAATGACAATGTCCGTCTACGTATTGTAGTATAGTCACAAGGTCATAAAAGGCTTATGTTATGAAAGGCGTGTTTATAGGCCGGGTAGCTTACAAGACATTAGCGGCATTCAACATAGATAGTGGGTTCCAAAAAAGAGAAAAACATACAAACTGATAGGCTTAAGGCATAATCTTGGCATAATCAGACCAGCATCTTGGAGGACCCGGACAAGAAGTAGAAGTTAGAAGAAGTGTCCCGGCTACACAAGAAGTTAAAAGAAATAGAAGTCATGAAGATATCTACAGACTATAAGAAATAGAAGAGAATAAGAAATAACATCCAACTACTCCAGAAAGTAAATAAATAATTAAATGTGAAGGCATAACCACGGGTGCCTCTCATAAGAATAATAGAAGCTCACTATCTCCCCATATACACAGCAGACGCAAATGGGTATATGAAACCTAAAATGAATTAAGAAAAATGTAAAACGTGATAAATTTATAATTTTGAGCTGTTTCTAAACATACTACTAAAATTTACGATCATTTGAATGAGAATTGGTCAATTAGACTCTAACGAAACGCTTAGAGAAAAAGATAGATGGGAGCTACACTGCTGGTTGTCTTGAACATATCTTGAAAGAGGCACCCACAAGAAAACAGCTGTACGGCTACTTGCCCCTATCACACAAACCATCCGAGTAAGACGATCAAGACATGCTGGAGAAGCAAGGACGAACTTATAAGTGACATTCTCCCGTGGACGCCTACACATGAACACACCAGTGTAGGTCAACCAGCATATATATATATATATATATATATATATCAGCCAGCACTGTGCAGATTCTAGATGCTGCGCTGGAGATCTGAGGGCTGATAGGGATGATTAGAGAGAGAGAGAGAGAGAATTATGGATATCCAAGCTGTCCGCACGACATGATGATGATGATGATGATGATGATGATGATGATGATACGAAATTTTTTTTCTTAAATTTCCTGTATATATATGGCTGCACGGATGCCCATGACGATCTCTCACCAACTGTCCCTGTCGGTCATCCCCTCCGATAGGTCCTCAATGAGGCATCCGGAATCTGCACAGAGCTGACCGATGCAGGTCCTCGCTGGACGGCATACTCTGGAGTGTCCATAGGCAGGTTTCCATAAGAGAACATCACATAAGTTCGTCCTTGCTTCTCCAGCAGTGTCCAGCATGTCTTGTTCGACTTACTCGAACGTTTTTTTTTGTGTGTGTGATAAGAGGCAAGTGGCTGTATAGTTGGTTTCTTGTGGGGGTGTTATTTCCACGATTGGTTTAAGACGATTGGTAAACAAACAACATCATAGTTACCTCATTTTTCTTTACACTTGCATTGTGATACCCTTCAAAACTAACCATGAAATTAATATAACACAATGCTTCAAGCATAAAGTTAATCCTAATGCGTCAGATATATCTACTAATAGTGAGTATATCTGACTCATTAGGAAATCTTTATCATTTGCTCTACTTAGGTGTCGAGCACTTTTTACATTTTAGCTTTAGACAATCCTAGCGGTTTATATATATTATTTTTATATATTTTTGTATTTCATCCAAGTGTTACAGTGTTAATCGATTATTTTCGGTTATTGCGACCCTCTTGGTCTTTTCTTTATTTTATTTTCCCAGGTGAAGTTTGGTAGTATATTTTTACTAACAAATTATCTGCCGATTTTTTTTTTATTACCGTAAGGGTTTACTAACAGGATTAGTATATATATATATATATATATATATATATATATATATATATATTCTTTTTTTTTTCTATGTCAGAACTGTCGATTACATTTTGCTCATGACATACGACTTGCACGGATCCTGGGAGAAAATAACTGGTCACTTGGCTCCACTCTACGCAAAACCCGGCGAAAGAAACGGCAGGCAATATATGAACGTTGTAAGTAAATATTTGATTTTTTTTGTTTTGTTTCAAATTCCTCATTCGCTTAGAGGAGAGGGAATGTTTTCTGTATTTCTTTTCTTTCTTTTTTTTTTTATCTTGAAACCAAAAACTTTTTTAATGAACCCCTATTGTAGCGTTGTGCGCTCTATTTGAAAGGAGTGATGACGTGTTGATAGTAATCGTAATATACTTATCTTCTTCTTATCCTGTTCTCTTTGCTGGGGATCTGGTTGCTGAATCGGGTGTTGGATTGGATGAAACAACTTGGGAATCACTTGATGATATCTTGTCTTGTGCCGTTTATAGTTTCTAATAACAACACAAGACGTTCTTGTTTTTTTTTTTTTTTTTATCATGAGCTGATTTATTTTATCCCCAAGTCAAAATGCCTTGGGGAACATACATGGATCTTGTGTATGTTCCTTTACACAGCTTCGTCCAAACTTGTCTTTCATTCCTCTTTCTTTCTCTCACAATCTTCTTTGCTTTGTCCTATTCAATCAGAAATCAACTGATAGCGTTGTGTTGATGTAACCTAACAAAGGTTACTAAATGAGAAAGTATATAACAGCTGACCAGTCAGAAATCGACAAGTATCCTAGTTACTTTCCACTATTATCTACACGTTCATTATCTACATCATAAGTACTAGTAAAATTAATACTTGAAAGATATAGCCTTAGTGGGTGGAAGTTAAAAATTCAATGTCAGAGATTTTGTACCATAAGTAAGTAAAATCATCAAATTTATTAAGGGGGTAAAAAAATAAAACAATTCGAAATGGAAACTTACTTCTTCAAGAAAGGATCAAACTTTATGCCACAAAGAAACTCCACAGTAAAAACTGCCTTCAACTACAGCCTTAAAATAGCCACTCGAATCGTAACAGAGGTTAACTTTGGTTACAAGGGGTGCATCAAGTAAAATTTTGAGAACCCTTGTGTCGGGAGACAATAAACAATTATTTTCCTTAGGATTTTGAGGGCGTGTCTTTTGTAAGCCTCGTAGTCACGTGAGAACCAATTCTCACCCTTTTTTCGTCCCTGTTCTTCGAACATGCCTATTTATCCCAGTGCATTGAACAGAAGAAACCCTTTTTTTTAAATCTCCAGTCCCAGCATTGAAATATACATCCGCATAAATAAGTGAGATTTTTTACCATTTTCTTCCCCTTTCATATACTGCCGGTCCATAGAACAATATGTGTACATTCTATCTGTTGGGACACGTTTGTATATTCTTGTTAATTCTTCTTGTATTCTTACTAAATAAATATACCTATATGTGTAAATAGGGTGTAATGGTTATCGTCGTAGGAAATGAACACGGTGTCCCGAGTTCAAATTATGGACGAGTTTCTTTGTATTTCACATAGCGCTAAAATCTTTGGGAAAGGTATGAATCCAACTATTCTCTTTCCAGCTATGGGTAAATAGTAGGACAGTATGCTCTTTAATCTTGGTACGGTAACCGATCTAGGAAAAAGAAAATTCCGCTTTAAAAAATGACTTTGTGTGGCATCCTGCTTGTGGCGAAGGGGTTGGGTAAATATATATATATGTAAATAAGTGTATCATGTTTTTCCTTACGTTTATTCAGTGTCAGTGTATCATTAGATATACTAATGCTAATATTGGGGTGTCCCATCGTGGTGTGATGGTCAGCAAGCTAGTGTCGCAGATCTAT
>CM042145.1:104849068-104881568 GCA_023376005.1 Doryteuthis pealeii
TCTAATTATTTGGTTTTAACTTAATGAATATGAGCAAAAGTCTTATGGATACATCTTAAAAGAAATTCATTGACAAGAAGACATAATTGTAATTTTATTCTTTACTTCCTATTTTAATTGAATAGTTAAATTAGGAAAATTTAGCAATGAAAGACGAGATGAAAGAGTAAGCTTCAGGTGTTCTATTTTTCGATTAACCCCCCCCCCTGTCTAAAATCTTTTTATCTGCATTCTTATTTAGTTTCATTAGCCTTTTTAATTTAATATAACATTTTATTACATTAAAACTGAAATACTTGCACCCGGAGGGTGCATATATTTGCTAGTTGTAATAATTAAATTATCATACTGTGATATATCCACAGGTCATGCTAGTATTATATCAAAATACAATCTGTTACCCAAATATTTTGCGTCAGTCCTGAATTCCTTTAAGGGTTAATTTTGTTATCGTTTGTGAAATTCGTAACTGATATTTTGGTTCAATTGTTGGAATAGCAATAAATCATACTAGGTCTGCTCTCTTTTAATACCGGACTTATACTATCTAGGGAGGGGGATAACTGTTTCCAGACCCACTAGAAACTATGTCACCAACTTCACAATTCCATTTGTTATTTACGTTATATTCACAATGGTTATTATATAATCATTATTTAACATCTTATTTATTAACAAAGTCTCTATTAATGTCTAGCTGAGATAGATTTACCTCAAAACATCCCATGTCATTAATGTATTTAAAATCCTGCAATGTGTCTTATAGAAGAAGTGCGAATAATGTGCATACCGGTTTTAACAAATCCGTGTTTGATAAATAATTACTTGGTGTTATTTATTTCTAATATTATTTTTTTCCTTTTCAAACGTATTAAAAGCAATCCTATGTATAACTTTATATTGAAATCAATTAGAATAAAATAGAAATAAGTGTAATCTTTTTTGTGTTCTTATTTAATTTCATTTGTCTTTCTAATTCAATATAATATTTTTTCGCAAGTGTTTTAATGGAGACTTATATTTTATTTCATTTTTACAGTGCGAATATTTGATTAATCATCGATTGGGCGGAGCAATGGTTTGGGCCTTAGACCAAGATGATTTCAACAATGCATGTAAAGGTGGTACCTATCCTCTCTTGAGAACTATCAGTCACTACATGCAAGTTTCAAATGAGGGGATACCGACTCAAAGGTCAGTATAAGCTAAATGTTATTGTGACTATTATGATTCTGGTCGCCATTTTAAGCGTTTAAGTCTCCTATTGGTAAATCTAATGATAAAAAGGGGTGTAGTCTCAGTAAAAGAAAGTCTGTTGTATTCATTGATATCCTAGGTAGAACAAGAGTGTACTTGTAGCAGAAAAATCCTAGTAGAACAAGAGTGTACTTGTAGCAGAGAAAGAACCTTAAAAGGTAGAACAAGAGTGTACTTGTAGCAGAGAATCCAGTCGTAGTACTTAAAATCCTAGTAGAACAAGAGTGTACATCTAGTCGTAGTAAAAATCATAGGTAGAACAAGAGTGTACTTGAAGCAGATAATCCAGCTGTATTGCTTGAAATCCTAGGTATAACAAGAGTTTACTCGTAACAGAGAATCCAGTTATAGTCCTTCTGGAATTAAGTCCAGTTAACATCTCATTTCAGGGCATTTGCAGAAAATCTTGAATGCTCAACTGCTTTTCTGAGCACGTTTCTGATTGGCCCAATTTATCAGAACTGCCTGCTGCTGCTATTTGTGAAAGTCTATATATAAAAGTGGGAAGCGCGTGGTGTAATGGTTAAAGTCATGGGAAATGGACTCGTCGCCCCGAGTTCAAATCCTGGATGTGGTAATTGAATTTCACTTAGCGCTAATACCCTTGGGAAATGTATGAATCCAATTCTCCCTCCAGCTCTGGATAAATAGTAGGGCAGACCTTGCTCGTGTAGAGGGGTTGGTAAATATATATATATAAAAGTGGTGACTTTTCGTGAATCTTATACCTATGAGATGCTTACCTGCTTATACCACTGATATACTTACTTGTCCTTCGGGGTGGTCCAGAGTACTTCGGTCTCTGAACCGGATAAGTAAAGTTAACACCGTTGATCCCACTAGGCAATACCTGCCCCTTTGATTTAAAGGGACAGGGCTGGGTTTATTGCTCAGTGCCTGAGGCGCCCCTTGAGGGGGAATGTCGACGGAATCAACGCATTTTGCACCACCACCCATGAGTCACTGCTTATGGGCGGTCCCACATTAATAGGGCCTTGTGCCTGACCCACACACGTGGGATGTGCGGTAAATACTTATACCCCTGATATGCTAACAGTAACAGAGTAAACTTGGTGCTTGCATATATTGCTGCATTTGGGCGCAGTTGGAATGGTGGATGATGTCAGATCTCTAGGGGGGGGGGTAGGAAGTCCGGTATAGAGAAAGAATCAATGGGCGAAGTAGAAATTGACTGAGGCCGTGAGATGCGTTTGGTGGGGGTTTGAACTAGAAAATAACCAACTAAGATCGAGTAAATGTCGGTATAACAAAAATTCACTCTCTTTGAGTCTGTCAACGTCGTCTCTGGATTCTGTGTTCACTCTTTATCCGAGTGGGTCAAGAAAAAAGTTGGGTAATGGTGAATATTGTTTGACAAAAAGATAATCACGAGTAAATTTCTGGATTCTGGATTTTGGATTTACTCTTTATCGGGAAATGTCAGGAAAACGTGCCGTTGGGAATATTTTAGGTATAATGTGTGCTAAAGATCACAACTTATATTCATAGACTGTTCCAAAAACAGCGGTGACTGAATGGGCCAATAAAAAAACCGTCCAAACTTTTCCTTGTTTGAAATTAAAAAAGAAAGAAAGAAAAGAAAAAAAACGGAAATGTAAATGTGATTTGAATGTCCGTATCGAAAGTAAAATCTCAAGTTGGTCAGACGACCCCTGGGGTGAATCCACTCGAATCAGCGGTAGTTATCCTCTGATGTGCGAGACACATGTGCACCAGGACAGGTCGGTTGATCACGGCTTAGCTTGGATCTAACGGAAGAAAAAAAATTTTTCCACTTAAGAAAAAAAGATAAACTCTTTGTTTTATAGATGACCGGAAGAAATGAATTAGAAACAAAACCAAATGTATTTAAGACCACATATTTTGTTGGGAAACACCGGAAAAACTGAGCCCTCTCAATTTGGCGGAAGTGAATTCTATTGGTAGTTAGAATTGAGGAGAGGGCGGTACCCTGTTAGGGTGGGAGGTACAGAGAAAATTTCTAATACCTCCACGTCAGCCGGAAATCAGAATGTCCGGTTGAAATATTATTTAACTGAGACGTTTTTGACGAAAAATCAGATGAAGGCGAGACGAAGCCAAGCGTGCTCAGAGATTAGCTGACGGGGCTAGTAGAGAAGATTAATGCAAATACTGAGGGCCGAGAGAAACTGACTTCAGCTAAGACCATTGAAAACTTAGTCAACTTTACGAACTGTTTTGCACAATACCTTGCAGAAGACCAGAAGTTATTAATTAGAAGTCCATCGCTCCCACAGCCTTGAGAAATAATTTTTTGTATTCTTTTGTTTGAATATAAATGTTGTTGAGTTTTTTGAAAAAAGAAAAAGAGTCGTTGTTTTTTATGTGACCACTAGGCCGCCGTTAACCTTGGAAATTGGTTTCTATAGCAGATTTCTAGTCGTTTGAGATCTGAACACAACGTGGGCATTCGGCTAGACTTTCAGCAAATATAGAGACCCTGCAATCCATGGTTGATGCTGAAAATCCGATCTTGACGGCCAATTTCAGAAATTCTGTGAGCCCTTTAGCTCAGTAGTGACCGACGGGTTATATTTTTAATTTACTATTTAAAGGCGTTGATAAATTGTCCTAAAATTACTCGCTGGAAGGACTGCTTAAAGGAATGACCAACAGGATTAACTCTGATACAACTTTCTACTTTGAGGACAGATCAACAGACAAGGATTAAAACTGATACATCTTTCTACTTCAAGAATGGATCAAACTTTATGCCACATAATCTCCACTGTAAAACTGCATTCAACTACAACCTTAAAAGGGTCACGCGAATCGTAATATGTGTACTTTCCCCAAAATATATTGGGTTAAATCGAACTTAACGGACCTAAATTCCACCATCGTATGTCACCCCACCGAAAGAAAAAAATACCAAAAATCATGGAATTAACCTAATTTAATGAAATTTTCAGTGTTGATATATTGATGAATAAAAGATATAATGCATCAGTTATTTTATTAAAAAACTTTTACATTTTTTCAGGTCAGTTAACTTTGAACCACGTATCTTTGAGAATCTGTGTTACGCCTCAAAGATACGTGGTTCAGTGATCACAGCAACAGATAAAGTTGTTGTTTTTTTTTTCTAATCTCAAGCCAAAATCCGATTTCAGACAAAAATTCATTTTGTTCTAGATTTTTCTGAACTTCTTATTTGTGCTCATTTCTTGCTACAGGCCAAGACCACCTCCAACAAGATGGACACCGAGACCAACAGAACATATTCCTCGTCCACCAACTCGTCCTCCGACTCGGCCTCCAGCGACAGGTAAATAAATAATATATATATATATATATATATATATATATATATATATGTGTGTGTGTGTGTGTGTGTGTGTGGTTGAGAATAGAGAAAAAAGTGGATATAACAACACAACTAAATTTGATATTTAGCCTCATTGTTGGCTGAAGCTTTTTCAAAATTTATTGAGACAAATACTTGTACATTCTGCTTTTATAGTGAAAGGGTAAGGGAGGAAAGAAGGATGGTTTTAGTGTGTGGCATAAAGGAATGAGAAAAAGTAGGGGTGGGCTTAGTATGTGGTGAATGGTATTTCTATGGGATTAGTCGGTTGAAATATTCCCGGCCCTTCGGTACACTCTAGACATCACACATTGACCTACACTCTGAATATCAAATTTTCTTCAATGTCAACCGATACAAAATACAAATGGTAAGTTGACCAAGATAAATTTATCTCGTTTTTTTTTTTTAAAGGGGCGTGCCCACCTGTAGGGACTATCATGGTTGGTGATCCTCATGACAGCCATGCTTTCCGCCTCTGCGTCAACGGAAGAGACTACAGGTTCTCCTGTCCCCCAACTCTCGTGTGGGACCCTCGCATCAAAAACTGTAATTACGCATGGCGATGAGCCAACTGATAATGTATATTTTATTTCATACAAAACTGAAATAATAAATCTGTATTTTAAGTTATTTTCATGTTTTTCGTTGTTTCTTTCCGTTTATAAGAATTAAGGTGGTTTTCATTTCAGTATCTATTACCACTTCTTATAATACGTTAGGAGGCCTCAGAAAAGCCTCCGAACGCAGGTGAATATATACAACAAATTCCAACAAAGGGATACATAAAAATATACAGACTTTATTGTCTGAGCAACATTCAACATACAATACAAAATAGCTAGGACGAAAGTCCTAAGGGAAAAAGAGTCATTGAAGAGTCAAGAGTTAAACGAAGGGATGAAAGTCCCACATCAAAGGATTGTCACTTACTTCGTACAGGAGCCACGTGGTGGTCATCTCCGTGCAAATATGGAAGCACAAAAAGGCACGCATATTACACGGCTATTTAAAGGCTGGTGAGCCAAACACCTCTATGGAGATATAGTATAATAGGAGCCGCGTAAAGGCACATGTTAAGCCTATAGTTGGGGGGGGGACTTGTCTATTTCATATCTGGAGCGTTCCAGATAGAAGAGAGATGTTTAGTTGTCTCGGGACTGTGTTCAAATAGCCAGGTTGCAACACCCGCTAGTGACAAACCCTGGCGACAAGGGAAGTTAACCCATTGCCAATTTCTACCATATCCAAACAAGGGAACGCTAAACGTTAACCATAACCGGGTACAAGTGTTGAGCTATGTTAAGTATTCTATGTTATTATCGCCCTTGGTTAGGATTGAACTTGCAATCTCCAGATGATTGTCACTTCGAACTGCATTAACTCAACCATTATATCCGTTGCGCCATGTATCCAGTATTTTGTGTGTTCATTTGTCCATGTTTCCTTGTCCGTTTTAGTCACAAAAGAATTGCATCGTTTCTTGTGGTAATGCTCGTAAAAGTAATGTAAATGGCCAGTTAACTTTCTTCCTCTTTTGCTAAAGAGTTCCTTTGTCCAAATGAAGCTTTTCCAAAATTCATTGAGACAAATGCTTGTACATTCTGCTTTTATAGTGAAAGGGTAAGGGAGGAAAGAAGGGTGGTTTTAGTGTGTGGCATAAAGGAATGAGAAAAAGTAGGGGTGGGCTTAGTATGTGGTGAATGGTATTTCTATGGGATCAGTTGGTTAAAATATTCCCGGCCCCTCGGTACACTCGAGACATCACACATTGACCTTCACTCAGAATATCAAATTTTCTTCAATGTCAACCGACTGATCCCATAAAAATATCCAACAATGAAGCAAATATCAATTGAATTTAGTTGCTGTGTTGTTACATTTACTTTTTTCCTCTATTCTCAACAACATTTTGTCGGATTAATTCGATCCTTCACTCTTCATATATATATATATATATATATATATATATATAAGATAAATCTAATGAGTCAGACTAACCTACTATTAGTTTCGCTTAATGCTCTTCGGGGAGTCAGATCTTAGCCCTGAAGAGCATTAAGCGAAACTAATAGTAGGTTCGTCTGACTCATTAGATTTATCTTTATTATTTGCTCTACTTAGGTATTGAGCACTTTTTACTTATTAGCTAGCGGTTATATGAATATATATATATATCTTATATACATATATATATATACATATAAATTTTTTTTCTTTTGGCCAAATACTGTACCAATAGATCATTTTTTGTTGGTACGACTATCTTGGTCTTTTCTTTTTTCAAAAATTTTTTTCTCTCCGGTTGATGTTTGGTAGTATATTTTTACAAACTATTTGCTGGGTTTTTCTCACCGCAAGGATTTACCAACATGCTTGGTATATTAAATATTATATATATATATCAGCATATCGGTCTAAACGTTGTGTATATAACAATGAAGATGAGGACAACAGTCCCAAAATTCCAAATAATACAAAATACAAATGGTAAGTTGGCCAAGATAAATTTACCTCGTTTTTTATATTTTTGTTTTTTTTAAAGGGGTGTGCCCACCTGTAGGGACTATCATGGTTGGTGATCCTCATGACAGCCATGCTTTCCACTTCTGCGTCAACGGAAGAGACTACAGGTTCTCCTGTCCCCCAACTCTCGTGTGGGACCCTCGCATCAAACACTGTAATTACGCATGGCGATGAGCCAACTGATAATGTATATTTTATTCCATACAAAACTGAAATAATAAATCTGTATTTTAAGTTATTTTCATGTTTTCGTTGTTTTTCCGTTTATAAGAATTAAGGTGGTTTTCGTTAGCGTTATCGTTTCTGCATGCTCACCCCTCTCTCTATCTTTTCCCTACTCTCTCTTCTTTCTTTCTTATATTTTTTTCTGTGTAGCATGTTCTTTTTCTTTCCTTCCTTTCTTTAAAAAAAAAAATGGAATGGTCCATAATGTAGCTGAGGTGACAACACTCATAAAAAAAATAAGAAAATCGGTGGATAAGCAACACCAGATAATCAAGATTTACATTTTTGTTTTTCATCTTGGAGGATTTGGATGGTCCTTTTTTAATCAGAGGGTGTTGCAAGATGATAATGGTCGAACTATTAAGGAACACGATTATTAATATATAGATATACACACTGTTTCTCCACATGCCATGTTATATATGCTGTAACAGGACCATATGACCTTAAGGCACCCCTTTTTAATCTCGATTCAATATCCGGTTGTTGGTATGGCACATCAATTTTCTAGAATCTCTGGTATCAAATATATAGTTGTAAATATGGATGAAGCAAAAGTTTGTCCTTAGACAACACATTCATGAGAAGGAAAATATAAAGAATTATATGGTGAAATTTTACCTGATCTCATCTATTATACTAAAGCTGAGTAAATCAATAATTGTTTCCTACAGGCAATTTTTCCTGTTTAGTTAATTTCCCAAAATACATACTAAAATATTCCTTAGTTTTAGAATTGAGTTATGTTTGAATAAAGTCCATTTTAATTTGCTCTAATTAGTCGTAATTTGTGATTTTGTTGTATATTGATGTGTATTGTCATTTTTTAGATGGGTAATGTAGGAACAGATTTTGAATCCAGGTATTGTTGAAATTCAAATCTGAGCCATTAGATGATTGATGTTCAGTGACATCAAGTTGACCCCTAACTTCGTGCCACTGGGAAATGTTGGGAAAGAAGTTCAGTTAGCTTAGAGTCAGTTAAGCCATGAGATGTCCAAATGTAAACACGAACAGGCCTCACTCCCCGCATGCAGTTGAAAAAGTTCTGGTTCTGAAATTATCAAAAATGTGATCACAAAATAATATATGCCTTGCGTTGTCTCTAAGAACTAATGGCAACCTTGGCATAATCAGACCAGCATCTTGCAGGATCAGACCAGTCAACAAAAGACCAGTTAGAATATCTACAAACTACAAGAAACAGAAGCGAATAAGAAATAACAGCCAGCTACTCAAAAAAAATAAGTAAAGCTTTAAATATGAGGACATCACAAATGCCTCTCATAAAAAGAATAGAGATCCAGAAATGGACCCATCTCTCCATATATATATATATATATATAAAATATATATATATATATATATATATATATACTCAGATGCAAGTGGGTATATAACATTTTTCCTATTTAGTTAATGACTCAAAATACATATTCCTTAGTTCTAGGATTGAGTTATGTTTGAATAAATTCCATTTCAATTGGTTCTAATTAGTTTTAATTTCCGATTAAGTCAAAAATCGACTCGTCTCTTACTTCACATTGGGCCTGTCACTTCCACCCTCTCTCTCTCTCATATATATATATTATATATATATATATATTATAAAATCAATGGTAATATTATGGTTTTACACTCATAACTTAAAGTTTCATGGTAATCCAATCATCAGATGAGATCAATGGTTGAGATGTTAAAAACCAGCCGTGAAATGGTTGAGATGTTAAAAACCAAATTTTTTAGCGTTTATATGAAGCGTTTTCACGACTGGTTTTTAACATCTCAACCATTGATCTCATCTGATGATTGGATTACCATGAAACTTTAAGTTATGAGTGTAAAACCATAATATTACCATTGATTATAAATCTGCTCTGCTTTATTAGCATTGAGCACCTTTCCATGCAAATACTTTTCTCATTTTTTCATTCACTATTCATATATATATATATATATATATATATATATATATAACCTTGATTAACTACTCCTTATATATGTTAGTTTCTCTGTGAGTGTAAAGAGAGAGAGAGATTGGATAGTGTTAGAGGGAGACTGAACTTCCCACTTTATTTGTTTGTTAATTTTGATCAGCAGACAGAGAAACTAAGGGCTGTAACATACAAATAAAGTGGGAAATTGAATCTTCTTCTCATACTCTCCAATCTCTCTCTTAAGATATATATAGAGAGGGGGAAAGTGACAGGCAGAATGTGAGTAAGAGATGAGTCAGTTTTTCACTTAATTGCAAATTTTAATGGGTTTTGTTTTTGTTTTTTTCATTCCTGGACTTTTTTTTTTTTTTTTAAAATTTAATTCGCTTTGCAAATTCACTTTTTTTCCTGATCAAAAATTAACTACCCAAGGCTCAACAGGCCACTTTTTTTTTTAGTAATATATATATATATATATATATATATATATATATATATAGACACTGTTTTTCTTTAGTAATAGATACTCTTTTTTTTTAGTAACATATAGACACTTTTTTTTAGTAATATATAAACACAGCATTAATAAACATTTATGTTATATAAAACAAGCCAAATTTTTTTTTTAATTTTTTTATTAACAGTTGAAAATGTTGTTTTAAAAATATCATTTAACAACTGTCCCAACACATACAATTTCTGCTATACAAAGATGCTTAATCACGTGGTCCTTTTTGCCGTAAAATGTACTGTAGACAAGTAAATAACTTTATTCCGGCACTTTCTTGTCTATTTTCATGAAACTTTATTGATGATATTTTAGTTTTTCTGTGATAAGCTTAAAAAATATATATATTATGATATGAGAAAGGTTTTTCTTTTTTTTTAATGTATGCAATGTGAGGTTGGGTAAAAAAAAAATCACATTATGTTCTAATGAAGTTTTCATCTGATAATTATGAGAATATGGTGAGGATTTTTTTTTTTTTTTTTTTCGTTTTCAAAAAAAAAATGTTTATCTTTTTTTTTTTTTTTTTTTTTCTTTTAACCCTTTTGCAGGTAAAGTGTTACTTTTGTCATTTTTTTTGGCAGTAGCTCAATCTAAGGCATTTTCCAATTTGCTGCTCATTGACCAATTCAATGTTAATATATAGAAACATTGCTAAGATGACTCAATGTAGTGTAGGATTGTATGAAGGTTGTTTTGCAAAATATAATTGCTTTATTGTTTTTTTGCTATTGCTGATCAAATTATCATGTTTTGTTTGTTTTGTTATTTCGTACTATGTGAAATGCAAACATGTTTTTGTTTCTTATATATATATATATGATAAACTGACTCGCTTGAACATACCCTCTATTTTGCAAATTTTCTGAAAATAATTCACCCACTCTACAAGGATTTTAAAAATTATAACAGGTAGAGTCACATTTTTTAAATCTTTTTTTCATAGTAGTTCGATGTAAGGCATCTGCCTATTGGCTGCTCCTAAACCAATTCAATGTTAATGTATACATACGTTGCTAGGATGCCTTACTGTAGTGTAGGATTGTATGAAGGTTGTTTAGCAAAATATCATAATTAAAAGCGAGCACTTTATTGTTTTTTGTGCTATTGCACTTTAATTACTCAGTTGTTGATCAAATTATCATGTTTTGTTTTGTTTTTCAATACATGATAAATTGTTTTTTTTTTAACATACCCTCAATTTTGCAAATTTCTGAAAATAATCCGGCCACTTTAAAAGGATTTTAAAAAATATATCTGCCTGTAAAAGGGTTAAGGATATGTTTTTTTTGTTTTTTTCCATTTAATAGATATCTTTTTAAATCATTGATATTTTAAATACTTGTTGCTATTTTTTTTGTTTGTTTTTCAGACTAACTAATTCACCAGAACTGCATGTTTCTACACACACTAGTGTATTAAACATATCAGTGTATATGATTTTAAAATTGGTTGATTTTAATCTTCTTTGAAATATATATAGACATTAGATTCTGGCTTTTTTCTGCCATCATTAATTTAGTTAACTGTTTAACTTTTTTATTGTCTTTCGGGGCTTTTGTCCTTTTAAAATTCTGTTTCTTTAGCAGTTTGGTTTTGGTAAGATCATCCCTTGTGGGCTTGCAAGAATACATGGTCCATCTTTGCCAAAACTATCGTATCGATCTGAAAAATAAATGAAAAGAAAAATTAATATTAAAATTAATATTAGCATAACATCAACAAACAATTTTAACTATTATGAAACAGAAATAGCGCTTTATTTTCAATTATTTTTTTGGTTTCATTTTTTTTTTTTTTAAATCTTGTGACCTAGTCTATATTGTTAGTTGCTCTATAAATTAGTATATATTTAATGCTGCTATCACAGTACTACACATGTGAGTTGAAAGTAACTTAGTATTTCCGGATAAAGTCTCCATTAAGCACTCTAACTTATCAAGCTAATGAAAGGTTTACATTTTAACTCGTCAAGGTTAAATTTCACATCAAACATTTGTCAACAAACTGACAATATTTTGGATTTATATTGTATCTGACAAAAACAAATTTTACAAATTGTGTGATATTGTTTCTCAACAACATCCTTTTATTTAAATAAACATAAAAAAAATATTTTGTAAATAAAAACTCTCTGCATTTCTCTTCTGATTAAATAAAAACTATTTTAGTATAAAAATGTCTTTCATTTTCGTTTTTTTTTTTTTTGGGGGGGGGGTTGTAATTTATCATAAGAATTTTGCCAGAGATTAGCATACTTTTTATATATTGAACTATTTTACAATAGCTCTTAATGAAACATATCAAACGTTGTAATAGTCAAATTATTATTCCATGGTATATCCACAGTTCCCGCTAGTTAACAATAATCTTATTAAAATTATCTATATATTAATACTTATGTTCCTTGATTGTACAACCGACATCATCTTGCAACACCCTCTGGTTAAAAATGAGACCGTCCAAATCATCCAAGATAAAAGGGCAACAATCTAAATCCTGATTATCTGGTGTTGTTAATCCACTGAATTCTTATGAGTGTCGTCACCCAGCTAAATAATGGACCATTACATTTTTTTATTATAAAGAAAGGGAAGAAAAGGACATGCTACACAGAAAAAAATATAATAAAAGAAAGAGAGTAGGGGGAAAATAGAGAGAGGGGTGAGCATGTGGAAGTAATAATGCTAATCTGTTACAATCGAATATAATGAAAAGAAAGAAAAAAGTGAAACAAATCAAGATTATTATATTTTTTACAGATTGAACTATTTGCAATAGCTTTTAAGTAAACATATCAAATGTAATAATTAAATTATCATACTGTGGTATATCCACAGGTCCTGCTAGTTAACAATAATTTTATAAAAAAATATGAAATAACTGATAAGATAACCAAGCAAAAATTATACAACTTTAGTTAAAGATGCCACAGTATACAAATCTTTTAACAAGAGACAGTTTATAATTTTGATTTTTTGGACTGTTGGTCTTATCTTTATTGTGGTATACATAAACACGTTTCGGGCTGTGGTATCCTCCTGCCTTCCTCAGGTGTTTCCTGTGTATGGTAGCATAGCAATGATCCAACCTGGGAAATTATCTTTAATAGTTTGACAATTAATTTCCCAGGTTAGGTCATTACTATGTTCAGATACACAGGAAACACTTAAAGAAGGCCGGAGGATACAGCAGCTGAAACACTGGGATACAACACTCTGATTTTCTTCATCCACACACACACTGAGTACACAGGGGCCCCAAGTTTATACAAACCAAAACAGTCCGAAAAATCAAAATTATACACGCTAGCAAATATATGCACCCTCCGAGTGCAAATATTTAAGTTTTAATGTAATAAAATATTATATTAAATTAGAAAGACTAATGAAATTAAATAAGAATGCAGATAAAAATATCTGAAACAGAGGGCAAAATCGAAAAATAGAACAATTGAAGCTTACTCTTCTTACTTCTGTCTTTAATTTCAAAATTTTCCTAATTTAACTATTTAGTTAAAATAGGAAGTAAAGAATAAAATTACAGTTTTTTATTCTTGTTAATTGATTTCTTTTAAGATTTATTCGCACGATTTTTGCTCATATTCATTAAGATAAAACCAAACAATTAGGAATCAATAATACTAAGCACATATTTATTAGAATCAATTTTTTAATATCAATATGCAAATTAGCCTTCCCATTCACACTGTAAACCGCTATTTTGTTATATATAAAAATACAATTGCATATAATGCAAAACAATTTTATTGATAATTGAGGTTTAAATAAAAAAATAAAATCATGGACAATGTGATGTAAATAACTAAAGAAATTGTGACTTGAGTAGTGATATAGTTTCGGTTACAGATAGACAAACACACAATCTCCAATAATAATAAGATCAAGCCTCATCTCAAAAATACAGACACAGTTTGTGAAGATTTCCTAAATCGATGTCATTTCAGAAATCAATCAAAGGTAGATAATCCATGCAGGACAAATTTTGTAAATAAATAAATAAACTAAGCTAAACATTAGGTGCACCCGACCTTTTTTTTTTTTTTTCTTTCGATATGACATTTTCATCAGAATGAATAATTATTTATGTACCCTCTACAGTTTGCTCTTATAGGATTGTATTTTACTCCAAGTTTATCAAGTTGGTGTATAAAATATATAAACGAGATAAATAAACAGTCAGTCGCACCTGACGATATGATAAGTCAAGGGAAGTAACTCATTATTCACTGCAATTTAAAGAATTGGAAAAATAATATCGGACTTTGTATTAGTGGATCTTATATCAAATAAAAATGTTCACAAAATTTTTTTTTTTTTTCAGTTGGAATTAAAAGTTTCCATTGAACATCACATATCAACCAATACTCAAAACAAAGTCTCAGATTTTATTACTGATATATATATATATATATAATTTTTTTTCACCTTCCACCAAGCCAAATTAACAAAAGATCTTTTTAATTAGAGATTTTTTATAGGGCACCCAGTGAGGATTGTACTTGTCGTTCAGTAATAATAGATTGTGTGAAACTAGCTTGCTAACCATTATGCCACAACAGGACCCACATACCCTATCAATGATATTTCTTTTAAATATAGCAAACAATATTATTATGCAGATTCTGGATGCTGTACAGAGGACCTGCCAGTAGCAATGACCGATAGAGGCAATTGGTGAGAGAGGGTTATTTGTACTCATACTGTCAGTGCAACATATATATATATATATATATATATATATATAGTGATGCTGATAGCTTCTTGATTTAGTGCATCCTGGGATGCACATTTTTGCTTTGAATGAGTCCCCGGGAAAATTTATGGGCCCCAATTAAAGCTGTTTAACTCCTACCTTATAACCTAGCCTGTGTAATTGGTTTATAAGAAACAATTGAAATGTATTTACACTTAGCTTGAAATGGTGAGGGAAGAAAAATGAAAAACACTGGGACTGCTTCCTTTTAGATTTTTGTGCGTCAAGGACACAGGACGCGTACCTATCAGCATCCCTATATATATATATATATATATATATATATATATCATAGTTTTTTTTTTGGGGGGGGGGTCCATGATATGGAAATCAGATCTCACCGACAAGTTAGTGACAATTCTTTGGGGCTGTGGTGGTATCAGTACTGCTGTATGGCTGCACCACTTTGACCTTGATGAGGAGAATAGGCTAGATGGGAGCTGCACAAGAATGCCACGTGCAATCTTGAACAAATTGTGGAAACAACACCACACAAGGAAGCAGCTATCAAACCATCTGCCCTATCAAACAAACCATCCAAGTAAGATGGACAACACATGCTGGACACTGTAAGAGAAGTAAGGATGAACTCATAAGTGATGTCCTCGTGTGGAAACCAGCAGCTGGACATGCAAGTGCAGATCGTCCAGCATATAGACCAACTCTGTGCAGAAACTGGATGCTGCACAGACAACCTACCAGGGAAAATGAGTGACACGGATGGTTGGCGCAACATGATGATTATATATATAAATGCAAATAACAAATTTCTTTCTGTAATACTGGATAACATTGCCTTGATAATGTTCACAAACAAGCTGAACTTTATCTCTGAATGTTTGAGATGAGGCTTGATGATTAGTATTATCTGCATTATTGGACACATGGCCTAGTGGATAAGGTAGTTAGGTTAAAACAGTTCTAAGTGACAGTTATCTCTGGATTCCGGTTTCAATCCTGAGTAGAGGCAGTAACATAGAAAAATAATTAACACAACTCCTACCCCAGCTATGGTTAGCGGAATGAGAACAGGATACCCCCGTGGACTAAAAGGGTTAGGTTCAAAGTTCCGTGATGGCTCCCGATTATGACAAGAAAGTTCCTGAGTTTGAAATGAAGGTTCCTGAGTCCAAGAAGGTTCCCGAGTCCAACAAGAAATACCTGAAGAAGGCCGGAGGGCATATCGGCCGAAACGTTGTACAAATAACAATGAAGATGGGGACAATAGTCCGAATAATGCAGATAATACTAAGCTGAACTTTGTCATCTCTCTTCTAATTGGCATTGTCTTTTTAAATTAAAAAATAAATAAAATCTATTAATAATGGAGATTCGGTCTCTATTTGTCTGTAACAAAAACTGCGTCACTGCTTACATCACAATTACCTTAGTCATCAATGCATAGAATAAAGAACAATTAAAATTAATAAAATAAGATAAATAAAAGCTGTTCTTTATAAATCAACGTTCGAATCCTTTACTTTATAATAAATAAACTATATATTATTTAAATAAATAAACTATATAAACTATTAAATTAAAAAATTGTATTACTTTAAATGGAGAAAATTATTTACAAAATTTGTAATCAATTTTTTAAATTATTTTTTTTTACTCTTGCCCTTTTTTCAGTAACAAGAAATTAACTAAAAAGTTTACAAATAAATAAATACTTAGGATTTTGTGTAAAATATTCAAAATGATTATTTAATTAATAGTTAAGAGATGTGCACAACATTTTATTTGAGGAGGTTAGAACTAAGGTGTGTCTTAATTTTTACTCCTTTGATAAATTTGATAGTTTTATTTACTTATGGTATAAACTCTCTGACATTGAATTTTTAACTCCCACCTCCCTCATACAATATCTTTCAAAAATTAATTTTTACACCAACCAGAGGGTGTTTTTCTTTTGTTAATAATAATAATAATAATAATGTAATTATTGCATACAGCACCACAATTCATCAAAGTCTCATGTATAGTACATAGAATAATGTACTAATGTCAAGAATATGAATAGCGTACAGTAATAATATACATGTGTGTGTGTGTGTGTGTGTGCATGCATGTGTGTGGAGGGGCGTATCAGGTATAATGTTGGCAGATTACAAGAAGCATGGAGGCTTTGAAAGATGCAATGTTTTGGCAGCCTACAACAGATGCATGGAGTTTATTCCATGCCTTGGCAGCTCTAAGCATGAAAAAATGTTTGTAGGCATGCCCACGTGTGTTAGAAACATGGAGATCAAAAAGGTGCCTACGGTTGCTGTTTGCCCATGTTGAGTATTCAATTTCTTTAAATTCTTGAAACTTATTTTTCTATCTATTAACCTATAGATGGGACCCTAACAGGTACTACCACTCCGGTGGAAAGTGAACCTGGGAGTAATGATGAAGGGGTACTCCACATTAACCAGAGCTCCAGAATTGGATCTTCGTCATCAGATAGAGTTTAACATCATCCCCAGGACATGAAGACCCTCAGCCACCACCTTCTAACACATGATAAAAAGGGTTGGGGGTTGCCATAAGGGCAATAAGGTTTGGGATAATCATATAGGCGCTAGGGTTTGAAGTGACCAGCCAACTGATTGAAGGGGGCCTCTCCGACCGCCCGTCTAGCTTAAGTAAAGGCCAAAGTGGAGTGTTGCATGTCATGGACTGATCAGCCACCAGTCCTTCTCATGTGAGAAAAGACATTGAACCAACTTGTTCAACTTCATATTTAGATCTTAGTGTATATCATTATCACAAATGGCTTTATTATTATATATATATATATATATATATTTAAAATAAGTGCATTTTGGCAGCATTTTTTCTTTTATACAAGTTTTGTTGAACTGTACAGACAATTCCTGTCGGACAAGTCTTTGGTTGATCCGTTCCAATTTTCGGGCCATCCTTCTGGTGTCAGGGTGTAACTGGTATAAAAGTCCACCAAAGGTTTCAAAACGAGCGCTTTTGGCAATACAATTTGCCATCCTCAGGTAGGAAACGATGGTATGATTTCGTGTCGTTTTTAACAAGAACAAGTAGAAGCAAGGAATTAGAAGTGGGAGGTAATAACCATTGGTAGTAGGAGGTTGTAGGAATGGTAGTGGTTCAAGTGGTGATTTTTTTGTGGGAGGGGGCACAAGTTGTGAGAAGGGGAGGGGTATAGTGGAAGGAGGATAGGCGGAAAATATAAACATTTGAGAACATGTTGACTTATTTCAAAGTTTATTTTGTTTAAGGTAGGTTTTTTTTTTTGTTTGATATATAAAGCTTCGATTATATGAAGTTTTTGTTTGTTTTTTTCTTTATGTAGTGTGCGTGTATTTTCAGTTAGAATTTTGCGGTAGGTATGTGGTTTGATTAATGGAGCTGGAATATAATTTAGAAGCGATAGATCTATCGCTCATATATATATATATATATATTTTAACTATTGTTCAATTACTCATATTTTTGAGTACAATCCCACTTCTTTTAGGAAATGTAGAATCCTGGATGGTCGTATTTTCATGAAGTTTTTTCTAATTACTTGTTTGGTAGTATTTTGTTTGCACTAGATCAAAGTCTACACACTCTAGCAGTATATGTTTCACTGTAAATCTCGCTTGGCATGTAGTTCATATTGGGGATTCTGTGCCCTCTAGTAAAATGATGATGGGTGATGCAGGTGTGGCCTATGTGAAAGCGGGTCAGCACAACCTGTTCTCTTCTATTTTTGTTGTATTTTAAGTTTCATTCTCCAATGGTAGGTTTAATGTCTTGGTGTTTGTTATTAATGAGTGCATTCCAATGATTTTGCCATTTTTTTTAATATAATTTTTTTCACACTGTTGGTCTCTCACTCAACTGCGTCACACAAATAATAATCAAGTGGTTTGAAATCTGAGGAGTTTGGCGGCCAGATGTTAGGGGTGAGGACAGCCAAGACTGGGTTCTCCTACTTGAATGGCATGGTACAGAGTCCTGTTGCAAGATGTTTGGTCTTCCAGCAGCCACCCACTTGAGCCAGAGCAGCACTACCTCCTCCAGGCATTTGATGTAGGCCTCCCTGTTGAGTGTGTATCCATGTGGGAAGATAAATGGAGGCATAACATCACTATCACTAGTGACCACCCCAAATACCATGATGTGAACTGGGTGTGGCACGTCTTGTGTGGACAGAGCAAGTCAATAGCAGCAGAAAAGCCAAAGTTGGGGGGGGGAGCTTGAGCTTGTTGAAATTTTTGCTGTGCCTCTTGTCCTTCATGGTCTGATGAAAAATTGGTCCTTTAATACAAGGTGTATAAAAAAAAAGTATTGAGATTTTGTGTACTTTTTTGACACACCTTGTATTCTGAAAAAGAACGTTCCATTCATTCTTCATTTCTATCTTGGTAAATACAGCTTTAAACCTGGTACTTTTTTGACACGTCATATTCTTCGTTTTTTTCTTTTTTTTTCAGAATACAAAGTGTGTCAAAATGTACAAAAAAATCTTGATACTTTTTTGACACACCTTGTATGAGAAATACTGAATGCCTTCATACACTACCTGCCTGATAAGAAACTCAGACACTTCCATGTCTCTGGCTATGGACCTGATTGACTTGTAATCACCATTGGACCCATTCAATTCTTTTTGAATCCTCTGCACTGTCCTCAGATTGAAAATCAGGAAAGAAAGGGATAGTCAGTGGTCCAGAATTAAAACTGCACCGGACAGGATACACCTATTTTATCATTTATTTTATTTTTTAGATGAAGCATTATCATTATTATCATTAATTTTGATAAGTATCTTTTTAAGTCTTTGCCTACTTTAAACCGCTCACAGTGGCTCGCCCATTTCTATACATACCACATCCAAGCAAAATACAAAAACCAAGAGTTAGTTCATTGAGCAGAAAGAATCAGATTACAATAATAATAGGACTTTATTTGAATAGAATGAGTTCTGAGATGAAAAGATATTGAATTTTGAAATATCCCATCATACAGGTAAAAAAAATACCAAGAAAATTTGGTACAACCGTGGGGGAAATTTGGTAGGCTAAGAGTTAATTTTTAATGTTTTTTTTTTTCTGCAAATTATTTGGGTCATCAGATCATAACAGTTAAAGAACTGAAAACAATAATGATGATACTCAGACACATGTGCAACAAAAACAGAATTGAAATAAAAGACAGAATAAATTCTAAATCAAATTTTATAATAAGAAAAGGAATTTATTCTTTTCAAAATTTATCAGTAAAAAACAATGACAGTTAAATTGTCTCAGGAAAAGTTAAACAAAGTAGTTTAAGAAAACAAACTTAGAATATTTTAAATTTAACGTATATTATAAATTTGTTCAGAGTTTTGAGAAAGGTATCTTATCGAGTTTTCTGATGTTAAGGGAGATAACCTATTTTTTGTCGGGAGAGTGTCGTACCTTTGTTTATAATCCATATCTTTGTGATGACTCGGAAGAAACTAAATGCAAGGTAAACTTAACGTCTATTTATAGACGATTTTAAATTTAGGAAAAGGAATACTGTAGCGTTCCTTTTCATAACTTCTAGAATGTTCCACAACATTCTATATTGTAACCGATATTTAGGTGTGTTCAACCTTGAATTATGTTGTTTTTTAATATTAAAAGGAAGAAAATAGATTCAACACAAAACTCATATTTCCTAGTGAAACACACCAGTTATTCTAACTGACCTACAAGGAGCCATTGGTTTGCATAATAATGATTGACTAGCAGGAACTGTGGATATACCACAGTATGATAATTAAATTATTACAACGTTTAATATGTTTACTTAAATGGTATGGATGGTTTAAAAGATAGAGAAGTAATCAAATACCAAACCAAAAAAAAGAGACCCAGTCTCTACTGTATATTTAAAATTAATACCTTTTGTTCTTCTTTAAAAAAATTATATCTGTTAAAATATTTTACTATGAAATAGTAGGTGGTCACAACTAAAATAGGTTCGTCCTAATTAGTGATCATCCTCCACACATTAATCATTTATTTTGTTTTGAGTTTGTTTTTTTTTGTAAAAAATGTGTGAAAATAAACATCTTTCTTTTTCTTTCTTCTTAAGAGCTATTGAAAATAGTTCAATATATAAAAAGTTCACTATTTATTTATCTCAGAAGTCATTCTATTCAAATAAAGTCCTATTATTATTGTAATTTAAGAGTTCTTCTCAATCATGATGAACTAACCATCAGTTTTTATACAGCAGATTACAGTAGTATCAATCACAGTGATGGGAGAGCTACTGTGAGTGGTTTAAAGTAGGCAAAGAATTAAAAAGATACTTATCAAAATTAATGATAATAATGATAATGCTTCATCGAAAAAAAAAAAAAAAAAAATAGTTATATCCTGTCAGGTGCAGCTGCTTTAATTCCTAACCACTGGCAATCCTTTTCTTTCCTGATTTTCAAAGAAACCCAAAATACAGATGAGTGTTGTAACCTTTGACCAAAAAGTTTAGATCAAAAATTGCAAAATTCAGCACTCAATTCCATGACAAAAGAAAAAAATTTGGTTATTTTTCTATAACTCCAACATAAAAGGGAACCACTCTTGACTGATAATTATTTATTTATTGATCTACTAGGAAAAAAAGACGGGGTTAGGGGTTAGTTTAATGGGAAATAAATACATTTATCAGTCAAGAGTGGTTCCCCTTTGTTTATGTTGGAGTTAAAGAGAAATAACCAAAAATTTTCAAATAAATAAAAATCACCATATTATACATAAATAATTCCATAATTTTTTTTTTAATTGGTTGCTTACTTGGTTGGATTTACGACATGTCAACCCTTATTGGGTTATTTTAGCAAAGACGCTTTGTTCTATTCATTCTTGATGGATACTTAATTTTTTTTTTTTTTTTTTTTTTTTTTTAAACACATTTTTCTTAACTTCACATTTCCTATTAAACCCATAGATGGGACTCTAACAGACTACCACTCCGGGTCAGAGTGGACCTGAGAGCAATGGCAATGAAGGGTACTCCACATTCCACAGACCTGGAACCTCACCATCAGTTAGAGTTTAACGTCATACCCAGGACATGAAGACCCTCAGCCACCGCCTTCTAGCACCCATATTAGTAATGCTGATGAAAGAGTACTCCACATTCCCCAGAGCTCAAGAATTGGAACTTAACCATCAGATAGTGTTTAACACCATACCCAGGACATTAAGAACCTAGCCACCACCTTCTAGCACATACATAATAAAAAGGGTGGGCACCTCACATGATGTAATAAGTTAGATTTGCAGACCATTGTTAATAAGTCCGATTATCATTGGGCACCCCCATACTTCTGGCCTTGTACCACATCAAAGCTAAGCTTAGTAAATAACTATATGATAAAAAGGGTTGGGGCTTGCCATAAGGGCAATAGGGTTGGAACAATCATATAGGTGCTAGGGATTCATGTGACCTGATTATTTTTTTTTTATATAGGAACTATGCTAGGTACTAAATGAAGTAATCAGTCAGAGTTTGATTTGTAGGTGAGTTGTTGCAGATTTTTTACCAATTCCATTGACAGACTTAGTTCCTTTATTCAACTTGGAAGACTGGCACAACATGATCTTCCCAACTGAAACTGGATCATGTGCCTGTTATACTAAGATAAGCTTAGTAAATATTTATATAATGTTGAAATAATATAGGTTACAGTAAACCAGCACTTTAAAAACTTATTTAGTATTAGTATTAAGTATGAGAGAGAAAGAGAAAGAGAGAGAAAGAGAAAGAGAGAGAGAAAGTGAAAGAGAGAGAAAGTGAAAGAAAAAAAAGAGAAAAGAAAAAAAGAGAAAGTGAAAGAAAAAAAAAAAGAGAGAGAGAGAGAGAGAAAAAAGAGAAAAGTGAAAGAAAAAAAAAAGAGAGAGAGAGAGAGAAAAAAAGAGAGAAAAAAAGAGAAGAGAAAAAGAGAGAAAAAGAGAGAAAAAGAGAAAAAAAGAGAAAAAGAGAGAAAAAGGAAGGAAAAAAGAAAAAGAAGTGATGAAAATTCAATAATTATGGTTAAAAAAAATAAAAAAATTTAAAAAACGGAGTAAAAATTCTTAAAAAGAGAAGGGAATGTTTTTTTTTAAATAATTAAAAATTAAACAAGTACTTATTATTTAGTATTAATATAAGAAAAAATAAAAATAAAAAATAAAAATAAAAAATGAAATGATGAATATTCTTAAGGAATGGCGGGGAATGATTTTAAAAAAGGGTGGGGATTCTTAAAATTCTTTCTCCACCAATTTTAATTTTCACTTACATCAGGTCTACATCAATAAAAAGCAGGCAGGAAAATACCTTCTGGCACTTTGTTGGTTTATAGGTTGATTTTGAAGGCTTATTACAATACGAAGGAAGAAAAGGTAACGAGTATGTTGTTCATTTAGCTGTATTTTTATTTTTTTGATGTCTCCTTAATATTTCAGGCTTAATATCCCATCTTCAGAAGACCTTGGAGCCTATAAAGGGATGTTCATGGCTGTCCATATAAATCTATGTTAGTTTACTACAGATAGCCATAACTATATATATATATATATATATATATATATATATATATATAATGGAATTTCATTTTGAAGTATTGTTATGTAAAGTATACTATTATTAATATTTTTTAAGGCAATTACAATGTGTATACCGTATAAAATTCAATAATTATTGAAAATAATTATGACAAGCAAACCCGGTGAATGATGAGACTTAATAAAGTTGAAACAACTGTACAGTGTTTCACGTGGTGCTTTTATTCACTTGTCATGATTATTTTCAATAATTATCGAATTTTATACATTGTATACGCATTATAATTGCCTTCAAATAAATAATATATAATATATATATATATATATATATATATAGTTTGGTATGTTTATAAATAAAGGCTGCTCAATAACAGTGATAGAGCATTTATACATTACCAAACCTTCTGCATGAGTAGGATGTGACACAATGTCAATTTCTTTAAACAGAGTTTAACAGGTTTCAATTCAGGGTTTTGCTTCTCTTAGACTGATTGCCTGACTAAGTTTAAAAGAACCCATCTGCCTTACTATTTACCCATAGCTGGAGGGAGAATGGTGGGATATATACCTTTCCCAGGGTATTAACGCTATGCAAAATGGAATCGGCCTCGTCCAGAATACAGCATACATATCTAAGTTAGTGTAGGATAGACAAAGTCAACGGCACTTGGTAACTGTCAGTTTCTCGCCTATGCAATTTTTTATATATATATATATATATATATATATATATATATATATATATATATATTATACACAGGTCCTCGCCAACTCAGCACATGAGTAGCACAGGTTGGGTAATTTGATCTGTGCGGTAAATTGGGGAGCTGATGGTAGGTGTGGCACTATACCTCAGCAAAAACAATCTCAGTGGTCTTAGCTCTAGCGAAAAGGGGGATAGATCCTTCGCTGTTGGCTGACACTGATAATAGACCACTCCGCTAACTTTTATGTGCAGAATTTCTTTGTAGGTTTTTATCTTTTTCCAATTAAATCTAAAGTTTAAATTCTAAGCAGCTACAGGCTTTATTTGACAAGTGTCACAATTGCTGAGCTATTATACAAAACAAACATGTTTAACTTTCTAGTGTAAAGTTCATCAGTGGAAATGTAAATAATGTAATATACAAACAGTAATAACCTACTTTTTAACACACTCACTACCCAACCCCCAACTACGAAGCTTCTCTGATCAGAGAGGGTGTTAGTGTAACATGCATAAATAGGTAATAGCATATTAATATATAGACTAGCGGGACCTATATAATTTCCAAGAAAAATGAAGAATGGAGGCGCGTTAATGGTTAGAGTCATAGGAAATGGACTCGTCGACCCGAGTTTAATTCCTGGACAAAGCTGTTTGAATTTCATATAGCGCTAATACCCTTGCGAAAGGTACAAACCTAATTCTCCCTCCAGCTATGGGTAAATAGCAGGGCAGACTGGGCTCTTTAAACCTGGCTAGGTAACTAGTCTAGGAAAGGAAAACTCTGAATTCAAACCTGTTAAACTCCGCTTAAGAAATTGACCTTGTGTCACATCCTGCTTGTGCGGAGGGGTTGGTAAATATATATAATTTCCACGAAATGAAACAAAAATCAAGAGAGTTTTTAAGCCAGATACAAGATTTGCAATTTCATTACATATAAATCCTACTGTTGTCTTTGCAATAAATAATACAAAAATAAAAGTGATAAAAACATGAGTTGTAAAAAAAAGTTGGACTGGAAATTTGCCTGACGCTAGCTCTCTAAAACATAGCGTAAATTAGGGCAGGAGGCTTGGACAACACAAGATCAAAATTACCAAAATATCTTCTGTAATTTACAATTTCAATATTACAAATAAAACAAAGATGTAACTTCTTTTTTTTTCTTTCTTCAATTCATGTTAATTTTACGTTGGACATTTAAGCGACGTAAGACCATTTGGTAGGTTTCCTTTTTAAAATTGGGTGAAATAAAATGGGACAAATAAGAAATCTGTGATTAAGCGACACTAGATAATCTGTATTCACATTTTTTCCATTGCATCTTGGACAATTTGGATGGTCTCGTTTTTAACCAGAGGGTGTTGCAGGATGATAACGGACGGAAGTTTTAGGAACAGGTGTATTAACATATAGATATTTCTAAGCGTAAATTGGTGATTATCTTCCCTTTGTCTACTCTTCAAAAAGGAGGCTTAAAATAAACGTTTGAATTTTTTGTTATACCAATAAAACATCAGAGTTGGTAATAAGTCTTCAGCTTCCATTACAGACACACACACATTTTTTCTTTATAAAATAGACTAGCCTACTTGAACAGCAGTACAAGCAAATAACATATACGAGTCAAAAGTTTTGCAATATTTTGGTACGTGCTAGTTTGCGATGCATATACAATAATAATAATGATGGAGGTGCATGGTTTAATAGTTAGAGTCGTGAGAAATGGACTTGTCAACCAGACTTCAAATCCTGGATAAGCCTGTTCACATTTCACTTAGCGCTAATACTCTTTGGAAAGGTATGCATCCAACTATTCTTCCTCCAGCTATCGAAAAATAGTAGGGCAGACTGGGATCTTTAACCTTGGCTAGGTAACCAGTCTAGGAGAAGGAAACTGAATTCAAAACTGTTAAACTGCTTAAGAAACTGACCTTGTGTCACATCCTGCTTGTGCAGACGGGTTGTGTGTGTGCGTTACATATATATATATATATATATATAATATAATGATGATGAAATTATTGTGTACAGGTGCATATATAGTACATAGAATAATGTACAAATGTCAGGAAAATGAAGTGTATTATCATGATGTGTGTGTGTGTGTGTGTATGGAGGGGGATATCAGGTATAGTATTGGCAAATTACAGGAACTATGGAGGTTTTTGAAGGACGCAGTGTATTGGCAGCTAAGAACTGCAGTTTGTTCCATGCTTCAGCAACTCTGGGTGTGAAAAAATGTTCCTGAAAGTCATAGGAGCTGTGCTGTTTTCTGATTTATGTAGGCATGCCCAAGTGTGTTAGATACATAGAAATCAAAGTGTCATGTGACCAAAGCAGTTCACTGTGGTTGGTTTGGTTTGATTGTGTTACAGCATATCAACACTTTTTGGGTCATTTAATGCCAAATCAAGTCATTTTAAATGTTTTCTCACAGTACCTGCTTTTGCTTAAATGGTCACCCATCATAGTAGTTGGTGAGCAGACAAGGTCAGGTCAGCCTGAGGTCATGCTCCAAGCCAGTAAATCCAGTGAGTAGCACTGGAAGAGTATCAGGTGAGTTCAGCATCTCACAGTCCAGTATTGTTCGTCATCTTCACAACCTCAACAAAAGGATCCAGAGTTGTTGAATTGTGCCTCACGTTACAAAATATTGCAAAACTTTTGACTCTATATATATATATATATATATATATATGAAATAGGCATATATGGGCAGCATCTTTTCATCCAAACAAATATGGAAAACAAAATAGAATCCTTATTGTTTTCAAATTTTTCTTTTAAGTTTTCTAACAATTCTTTTGATGTTATCTTAAAAGGTGACATAAACAAAACAATAGTTTAGTCAAATAATAAACAGTCTTGATAATGGTTCGGACAAGAACCAAAAGTACTTGGTTTACCATTAATAACTCTTTTGGACAACTAATTAATGCATTTTAAGATGATAACATCAAAAATAAAATTGTTAGAAAACTTGAAAAGAAAAATGAAAAAACAATAACGATTCTATTTTGTTTAACCAAATTTGTTTGAATATATATATATATATATATATATATATATATATATTCATTGCAGAAGCAAGCACAACACAATATTCAGCAAAAACACAATGCAGAATAATCAGGGAGTTTATTTAAAATGAAGTTGAATTTTTTTTAAAGAAAAAAGAAAAATAGATAAAAAGAAAAGCTTGCAAATTACAAAATAAAAACGAATAATGTTACAGTTTTTAAAAAAGCAGCAAACACCAAAAAAGAACTGGATGAGTAGACAATTTGCTGAAGAAGCAAAATAAAACTTTTTTTTTTTTTGCTGAAGAAGCAAAATAAATAGCAGCAAGTAAAATTCATAAAATAAATGTAAAAAATAAATGACAAAGCAAAAATTTGTAGAAAGTTTTTTTTTTTTCCTTTTTGTTTCCAATCTCATTGTGCGTATAGAAGATTGAGAGGGGGCGGAGGGGGTATTTTCAAAAAGGTCCTTGGCAATAATAAGTGTTTATCCATCCACATTTTTCAGATTTTGTTTTTTAAATTATGTACAAAAAAAAATTTTTTTCATTTTTGTTTTTAGATAAAACATTGTCAGCCATTATTAATTTACAGTGGTACCTTAACTTACGAGTCTTCTTAATTACGACCTGTCACTCAATCAATTTTTTGCTTTGGGTTGAGAGCTAAAATTTGTACTATGAGTGAGCTTCAGATATGCTTATGTTAATAAATTCACTAAAAACATTTACGTCTACAAATTTATTACACTAAAGAAAAATATTACTTATAAAAAAAATAAACATTAAAACATATTACAGCACATAATTCATATATTCTATTTTTATATAATACTGTACTATTTTTCTTATTTAAAAAAAAAATGTCACAAAAAAAATTGGGTGTTTTTTGGTGTGGCTGGAACAGATTAATGGCATTTCAGCTTATTTCAATAGGGAAAATTGATTGGATATCTGAGGAAATTGAGTTACAAGCAGAATGAATGTAAGCCAACTGTAATTCTTTCATAAACAAAAAAATACAAAATTTTAAAAAACAAACTAAAACCAAAAATTAATAAAAATGAAGCAACTCGCAATTTAAAAAAATTTTTTTTTACCATATTGTACTTCCACTCTTAAACCCTAAAAGATATATTAGAAAAAAATATTGTCAAAAGCTTTCTTTTACCTTTATATAAAAAATACAACCACCCCCAACCACACCTCCTCCTACTCCCCAACCACACCTCCTCCTACTGACGACCTTCCATTTTCAGCATTTTGAGAATTTCCATCATTGGAGTAAGAACTATATCCAAGTCCTGAAGATGGTCTAATAAGAGTCCGAAACGTTGCATCGTCGACAATAAACATCAAGTTTCCATAACATCCCGTGTTTGTCTACTTTTCTCCACATACTTGGATTAACCTCCTCACATTTCTACCATAAAATACAAAGTAAAGTTGACAGGGAGTCTATCCCCTTTTAACTAGCGCTAGACCAGGAAGTTTGTTTTGTTTTTTTTGCTGAGGTGGTGTGCCACACCTACCGTCAGCTCCCAACTTTATCATACAGATCAGATTACCCAATCTGTGCTACTCATGCGCTGAGTTGGTGGGGACCAGTATCGAACCAAGAATCTTGCGATTACCAAGTGGGTGCTCTACTGACTGACTGAGCTAAATTGTCCCCTAATACAAAGTAACTAGATATATTATTTAAAATCCAAACAACCACCCATTACAGCCAATGGAATTTTTTGGAAAAGAGTCCCAGTGGCATATTGGTTAATATGCTAGATTGCAACATCATAATTAAGTGATTTTGAATTTCAGTCACAATTATGTTTACTTTCAGACTAATCCTATTCAGAAAACTATGAACACCCCTTCTTTTTTTTTTCAACAAATTTTTTCAGACACAAAAATGATTTACAGTCCAAGTCATCATCATTGGTATTCATTCATTTTTTTTTTGCTATAGCAAATTGTTTTACCATATGTACTTCCACCTTTAAACTCTAAAAGACATCTTAAGAAACATCTTTTACCTTTATATTATTTATCAAAGTAACTAGATATATCATTTAAAATCCTAACAAGCAACGATTTCAGCCAATGAAAGTTTTGGGTGGTGGTTTCCCAGCAGTGTATTTGGTTAACATGCTGGACTGCAACATTGTAAGTTAAGTGAGTTTGAATTCCAGTCACAATTACCCTCGAAAAACTATGAACCTCTTCTTTTTTTTTTTAATAAATTGTTTCAGGCACAAAAATAATTTAAGTATTTACATTCCTAGTCACCATTGGCATTCTTTTTTCTTCAGAAATAAACAGAAAATAACCTTATATCATCTCATTATAATGGAGATTCAGTGTCTGTCTGTACCAAAACTACATCACTGCTTGCATCACAATATCCTCAGGAATTGTGTAAGTATTAATTAATGAGTATTTAATTTACAATCAAAATCATTAGTACATATTCTTATTTATCAACAAGATCTCTATGAAAATCTGAGTTAGATTTGATCCAAAACAGCCAGTGTATTAAAAATCCTGCAATGTGTCTTATATATCACTAAAAAATAAAAGTTTACTTAATATACGGTGTGGCTAATTTGCATACTGGTTTTAACAAAACCGGGTTTAATAAATAATTACTTGGTGTTATTGATCTCTAATATTATTGTTTTATTCTCCAATGTATTAAAATCAATCCTATGAATGATTTTATATAGAAACCACTTAAAATACAATTAAAATAAGTGTAATCTTTTTATATGAGTTCTTATTTCATTAGTCTTTCTAATTCAATATATTTCATTATATCAAAACTTAAATATTTACATCAGGAGGGCACATATTTTTGCTAATTTATAGAAACTGTTTTATCATTTGCAGTTCTTGATCAACCATGAGTTGGGTTAAATCAAACACAACGGACCTAAATTCCACTATCGTATGTCACTCCACGAAAAAAAAAAAAAATTTTAAAAAATAGGGAATTAACCAAATTTTTTTTTTTTTTTTTTTTGCGGGTAATATATGATGGTGGAATTTAGGTCCATTAAGTTCAATTTAACCAAAGGGTTTCACTAGATTCGTTTTTTTGGGTTTTTTTTTGTTTCTCAGGAGATATCCTACATTAGGTACTGAAAGTACCAATAATTTTGTCCAGGACTTTATATGGTTTACACAAAAATGCACATTTAACACAACTGCAAGCAGAAGACATTATGATAAACTTAGAAACCTCTTAACAAGGCTGGGTGTTGTAAATTAATAGTTATCTTCCTTTGATTTAGCTTAACCTTGATTAATCTTAACTCCGAATTATCTCCCCTGTCTGCTAGGAAATTTTGTGTATATATATATATATATATATATATATATATATATACACACACACACACACACACAAACGCGGGCATTTTGTTTTCAGATTGAACTGTTATAACTGGTGCAATTGTTTTGATATCAAAACCTATCTAAACGTCTATCAGTCTTGTCGTTCTACTCTTTACTTTTCAATTCACTGGACAAAGAATTTATATTGAAGTTTTCTATCAATTTTTACTTTTTGAAAAGAACATATATCAGCAGTAAGTTACAGTTAACCTGTTCTGAAAAATGAATGGATGGAATGTGCAGGACCTTAAATACATTCATAAATACCATAGTTTGTGAAAAATTGGCATAAACATGCTTAGGGAGTATGATGAAGAGGTTGGTAAGGAAATTTGTAAATAAGGGACTTAAATTTTTTTTAATCATTATTACTATTATCTAAGATAAATACTGACAGGTTTATAAAGCTCAAATACATAGCAACTCATCTAAGACAGTTTTAGACTAGGGTGGCAAGTCATGATTCAAGTTTAAACTGAAGATCAAAGTAATCCAAAAAGTGAAAGAAAGAAAATTAAAAAAAAAAAAAAAAAAAATGTACCAGTTTTCATAACAACTAATATAGAATAACTGATTATTAAAATTCAATTTAACACAGTCATCTTATTATAATGGAGATTATGTAATTGCCTGTCTGTAACCGAATCTATGTCATCACTGACGTCACGATTTCCTTTGTTATTTAAGTTATATTCTCAACGATTATAAAATAGTCATTATTTAGTCGCAATTAGCATCTTATTTACTTAATATATTTCTATCAAAGTCTAGCTGAGTTAGATTTGCCACAAAACTGCCCATGTTAATGCATTTAAAATCCTGAAATATGTTTATATATCTCTAAGAAATAAAGATTTACATAGTATATGGAGGGAATAATTTGCATAATGATTTTAACAAAACTGGTTTAATAAATTTTATTTGCTGTTATTGATTTCTAATACTATCATGTTATTCTCAAACATATTAAAAGCAATCCTATATATAATTTTATATAGAAATCAATTAATAAAAATTAAAATAAGTGTAATATTTATATCCATTCTTATTTAATTTCATTAGTCTTTCTAATTTAATATAATATTTTATTACATTAAAAGTTAAATACTTGCATTCGGGGAGTGGGGGTACTTTGCTAGCAAGGTTAAAGGTCACAGGATAACTGAGAGTTGGAGTTTTAGGCAATAGATAAAAGGTTTATCGTTAGATCAAAGTCACTAAAAATAAGTAAGATTAAAACTTGCGATTGATCAGTCAATATGATTTGACTGTGTTTGTTTTAAGGGGTCACAGATGTTGAAAATTCAAACAACAGATTATGAAAATATTTTGATAGCAAAAAGGCACTAGGAAAAAAAAAATTGATGAATCCAGCAGTGAAAAGATAAGAACATTCGGATAGTTACATCAAAACTAATTACACAATAAATAATTTGTAGATAATTTTTGTTTCAGACAGTTGTCCTCATTTTTATGGTGGTATGTATAAACACCGGTAGGGAGACCACGCCTATGCTTTAAAGACGTCTACAAGAAGGATATGAAGACATGCCACATCAACACTAACAATGGGAGGCTGGTGCAGAAAACTGAGCTGCCTGGCACCTCCTTGTCAAATAAGATACGAAAAGGGGTGAAAAAGAGAGGAAAGAAACCGCACAGAAAAGAGAGCCAGAAGGAAGGAGAGAGAACAGCAACTCCAGCAAGCATCACTTTGTTTTGCAGTCACTGCACCTGAGATTGCCATTCAAAAATTGGCCTGTTCAGCTACTCGTGTAGATGCAGTTTAAAAAAAAAAAAATTGCGGACACTATGCCATCATCTGTGGCAAACGGATGGATGCCAACAATAAACACAATGTTCTGGCCGCTGTATCCTCGTGTTGTTCAGGTATTTCTTATTTACCTTAGACTAAAGTTATCATCAAGCGTGGTTTCGGAGCTTTAATATTGTCACCACGTTTGAACTCAGGGTTATCGTCTGATGATGATTTTATTCTAGGGTAAACAAGGAACACCTGAACAAGACCTGAGGATACAGTGGCCTGAATGTTGTGTTTATACATACCACAATAAAGATGAGGACAACAGTCCAAAACATCAAAATCATTCATATCAAGCCTCATCTAAAAAAATACAGACAAATAATAATTTGTAATATAAAAGCCATGTTACAGCCAGACTAACAATGAGATAGACATTTAATTTTGTGCGTATGTATGACTAAGTACAAGTAACTTATTGAAGCAAAAATTGTTTATAGAG
>CM042145.1:104886568-104901568 GCA_023376005.1 Doryteuthis pealeii
GCCTCCCTTGAGGGAGAATGCCAATGGGATCAACATTTTTATGCACCTACCATCCGATAAAAAGACCTTGTGTCACACTGCAAACGTGGGATGCACAGTAATACCCTTATATATTTAATCAAAGGTTTTTAAAAAAAAACAACAAAAAAAAAACACCCACCTATTTCCACACCGGTCAGCTAATCTACAACATAAATGACAATTTCTGTGTGGATGCCAGTGCTGTGTTCCAACCCTAACCGGCAAATTCAAATGTTACATAATTATTAGATACCTAATGATTATGGCAATAGTGTAGAAATCATAATGGCGATTAGTGCAGCTGATGGACTTGAGAGTGAGTGACAGCGCTTGACCTCACTCTCGCCTTGTCTTCCGGGGATAAATTGTGAGAACCGGAAGGCATAGAAGACCCTGTTCCGGTTTAAGGATACTAAGTAACTCAGTCAGTTAGCAGGTAGGAGCTCGAAGGTGTAAGTCACATTTCTATGCGCATCCTGTCATCTGCGCAGATTGTCTGGTTGGGGATTTACAAATAAAGTAACATCAACGTAAATCGAAGTCTGTGTTTATTACCTAAAAACTAACAATGACACAGGGCTTCTGATAAAGAGAAATCCCTAGCATGGAAAACCAGACCGAAGTCCGCAGACGCTAGACCAGACCAAGATGATAGACGATCAGAATAGCAAAGCCGGCCAGAGGAGAAGACGACTAGAGTAAGAAGTAAGAAAGGGTATACAACATTATGCTGATTGGTTTAGTGAAAACGTCAGTACGTAACACAAAGAGTATCAGACAACCTCAGCATCTCACAGTCCAGTGTGCTTCATCACCTTCATGTTCTCGGTAAAAGAATCCAGAGCTGCCAAATTGTACCTCATGTTACCAAAATATTGCAAAACTTTTGTTGAAAATTTTTTAGTTTAAAATAAATTTTGGGTGTTTACAAATTTAAACGTGTCGCAATAAACTATGAATTTGTTCAATTTTACGTAGATCAAATTAAATTAAGTTAAATTAGTTTAATTTAAATAGTACACAAATGTGTGAAAATACATAGGTGCAGTAATTTAAAATGGGGGGGGGGCGCAATTTAGTCTGACACATAGGCTCACTAGTCTCTAGTCTGATGCAAATGTTCACTGGTCTCTAGTCTCTTCGGGTGTGCGCACCGCTCTCCAACTGCCAAAGTCTTCTGTATGCAACAATCTTCCAGTAGTACTACACACGCCTCTTCTTCACAGCAAGATCCGAATACAGATTTTTGTTCCCCCCTATCTGTTAATACCGCCTTAATAATCAGAAACCATTTCCATCCAGGCTATTCAAACTCAGCACGCACTGCTCGTGCAGAATTTCCATATTCAACAGTAGTTTAACTATGCGTCACTTCTCACGACAAGAAGGTGGCGAGTTCAATCTCTGTGGTCACTCACCACACTCCTCCCCCTCGCACAGGCCAGACATATCTGGACGCGCTTTGTTCGTGGGGGTAGGGAATCTGCTGTCCACATTGTAGTCAAACAAATGTGAGCAATTATGTGGTAATTTTGACAAACCAGAAATAGTTCAGCTATAGTAGTAATAAGAAAGAAATAAGAAATAAGAAATTTATTAATCATAGTAGTACAAATTATTTTTAAAATATAAGTAAAAGAAAACTTTATTGGTTTAAACTACTATTGAAGGGAGGCCATGCCTAATAGCGTGAAGCTAATCCCATGGACATGACCACCCTTGGACGCTCACAGGAAACAATACATGAAACACACAACGTAAACATATACATATATATCATGAGACAAATTAGCCGTGTGAGAATCTAAATGCAAATCTGTTGTTTATAAGAGGCAATAAAATGATTTTTCAAAAGTGTTTTAAGGACAAAATAATTAACTGAAACAAGCTTCATCTTTTCTTTATCAAGAGTAGTAGTAGTAATTAATGTATCTATACTCACTTGAACACCTCAGATTTTAGTAGTTCTGTGTAGTACATGACTTTAGATTTATGTGAAGAGAGTGGGAAGTCAAATGAAGGTTTAGCAGTATCAAAATATTTCCACTGTAAGATGTAACTGCCAGTCTGACTAGTCACTATTGATCCCTGAAAGAGAAACAAAATCAGAAATTAGAAATATAAAAACAAAAATTATCACTTATCAATTCTACATACCTGAAAACCAATCTTTTCATCTATTAATAATGGAGATTCGCTTCCGGTTTTTGTCTGTAACAAAAACTGAGTCACTGCTTACATCACATTACCCAACACATAATTCAACGTCATAACATAGAATAAATATACTCAAAATGTGAGCATGCAAGTTAGACAATCCTCATTGTTTCAATAAATAGATGCCCGGCGTTATATATTTATATATAGATTGTTTTATTCTAATATGATATTTAAAGTTATCGGAACTGTTTCCATTTCAAATTGTCTTTCTTTTTTTTTTTTTTTTTTTTACTCCTTTAATAAATTTGACGATTTTACATACTTATGGTACACACTCTATGACATTGAATTTTCAGCTCCCATCCCTCAGGCAATATCTTTCAAAAATTATTTTTACATCGCCCGGAGGGTGTCTTTTTATTTTGCTAGTTGAACTAATGATTTTTTTACTAGCAGGACCTAGGGATATACCTCAGTACGATAATTTAATTATTACATTTATATGTTTACTTAAGAGCTATTGCGAAATACTTCAATATGTAAAAAGTATGATATTCTTGATTTAACTCTCTTTTTCTTTCTTTCCTTATTTTCATTATGTTTGATTGAAACAGATCAGTGACATCACTTCCGCACACTCATCCCCTCTCTATCGTTCCCCTACTCTTTCTTTCTATATTTTTCTGTGTAGAATCTTTTTTTCCCTTTCTTTCTTTATAAAAAAAAACGGTATGGTCTATTATTTAGCTGAGATGACAACACTCATAAGAAATAAGAATTCAGCAGCTAAACAAAACCAGATAATCAGGATTTACATTTTTAAATTTCATCTTGGACAATTTGGATGGTATCATTTTTAACCAGAGGGTGTTGCAAGATGATAATGGTCATACAATTAAGGAACATGAGTATTAATATATAGATCATGGATATCATCACCATCCTCAGGGTATGCTGACAGCACGGATTCCCTTGATTCTTTCTTGCCAACCGTCCCTAATGGCCATCATTCTTGGTAAATCTAGTTCATTTTTTTTTTTTTTATAATATAATGAAATTTATTGTGTACAGTGCTCAGGTGCACCACAACTCATCAAAGTCTCATGTCAAGTACACAGAATAATGTGTGTCAGGAACATGAACAGTTCACAGTAGTAATATGCATGTATGTGTGTGCATGTGTATGTGGGAGTGGCATCAGGTATAGTGTTGGCGGACTACAGGAAGCATGGAGGCTTTGAAAGATTCAGTGCTCTGTCAGCCTACAACAGATGCAGGTAGTTTATTCCATGTCTCCGCAATTCTGAGCGTGAAAAATGTTTGGTTAGGTGTCTTTGTTTAATGGCATATCAACCTTCGTCGGATATATAATTGCAAAGCCATCCTTGTAGAATAATAGTAGTGGGTTCTAGACCAGTACTTCTCAAACTATCTGATGTGGCATATCAGCTGGATATTTTTCCTATGTAGATTTTTCTCCAAGCATTTTTTTTTTAAGTCTAGTAGTGCAACCATACAGTAATTCTGACATGGTTACAGTTTGGAAGAATTCCCATTTTATCAGAGATGAGATTTTCCTTGAAAATGATGCTCTCACGTGGATCTTACCTTTTAGTCTCTAACATTTTCACAAATGTGTACATTACAATTGATTGGCATGTAATAAATAATTACATTAATATAAAATCAGAGATGCTGATAGGTACGCATCCTACGTCCCTGACACACAAAAATCTAAATGGACACAGTAAAATCATATCCACATCCAAGCTAACTGTAAATACATTCCAATAGTTTCCTAGAAACGAATTACACAGGATAGGTTACAAGATAGGAGTTATACGGCTTTAGTTGGGACCCATAAATTTTCCCGGGGACTCGTTCAAAACAAATATGTGCATCCTAGGACGCACTAAATCAAAAAGCTATTAGCATCACTGTAATATAATTAACAAAGTGTGCCAACTCACCTGTACACTATCCCCATCGCGACATATATGGGGTGCTTCCACAATGCTTAGATCGACACCAACTACCAATGATTTATCTGCATACTGCACGGAACCAATACCACCAGTGGCCCAGTCACATGGTGGGTGTGGATTGGTTCATGAAGAGTCTTCAAGCAACGGAACACAGTGAAGGTGACATCCCCTTTCAGAATGTCAAAATCCCAAGTGATCACAGAGCTCTTCTGGGGAACTTGGATCAGCACCTAAAAACACAAAGAAAAAAGAGAGAGAGAAAAAAAAAAAAAAAAAAAAAAATCAGTAAAGTGGTTTGATTTAGTTGGTTGGATTTTACGGCATGTCAACCCTTGTTGGGTTATTTTATGCCAAAGACATTTTGGTCTATTTATGCTTGATCGGTATTCAAATTTTTTTTAAAACATTTTTAAAAACTTTTTTTCTATTTAACCCATAGATGGGACCCTAACAGGTACTTCCACTCTAGGTCAGAGTGGACCTGGGAGAAATGGTGATGAAGGGTATTCCACACCCCCAGAGTTCCATTGGAACTTCATCATCAGATAGAGTTATACCCAGGACACTAAGACACTCAGCCATCACCTTCTAGCACATATATGATAAAAAGGGTTGGGCTTGCCATAAGGGCAATAGAGTTGGGACAATCATATAGTTGCTAGGGCTTGACATGACCAGCAGATTGATTGGCAGAGTCAGAGTAGACTTGGTAGATATGGCAATGAATTACTTTTCAGTTTTTTTTTTTTTGTTGTCTGTGTTTCACACTTGGATCGGTTGAGCTAGCTTCATCCAACAAATTACCAGTGGTGAATTCATGAAAAGAGTTAATAAGGGAATAGGAAATTCAAAAGCAGTTGCAGTCCCCAAACCCTGTATACATATCCCAATCAGGGAAGGAGATGCCCTTGTTTGCTGGAGATTTTCCACAGACACAGTGACAAGTACGCCAAAATCCGTTGATTCCTAAACAATGATGGAGATGCCGTTTGAATATTTGCCAGAGCTCCTTTGGCTGGGTTGTGGCCCTACTACCACTGGGTGCCAGACCTGTCCGCCTTGAGTGACCCTACTATGAACTTGAGTCCCCGTCGGCATGGCACTGACACCAAGTTCATACGGCCCTGCCACAATGAGGAGGGGTTGGTCTTTAGAAATAAAGTGTGAGATGGCCATTGAGCAAAGAGCTTTCTCCGCCTATTTACACGTTTTGTTTTTCGTTCTGCAGAGTGTCTAGCCACCCTCCTCACCAGACAAAATCTGTAGAGTTACTGGTTTAGTCTGATGATCCAACTATGAAACAGGTAGTACCGAGTTTACATAGTAACAGTAGTACATTGAGTGACCTTACGCAGTACCAACTTCATATTAATATCCCCACACTTTAAAAAAAAAAATTCTTTACAATTACCTCATGTGGATACTCCTTGACGACATGTGCCGTTTGGTAGATACTGTCTGTAGTAAGGGAAGGTTCATCCGGAGACTTATCTGTTTCCTCATCTTTCATGTAGAGAGATTTGGGAACAGCACCTCCATCAGGCACATGACACTGAAACATAGCAAATATATTGGTTATTCAAAATAGGAAATTTCACCGTAAATCTAAAGTTAATAGAATACTTATTCATTAGGTACACACGCAGAGAAGAGAGACACACACACACACACACACACACACACACACAAGCAGACACACACAGGCACATGCCACTTAGTACTTTGATTCATTATGATGCGGTTTATAACTTTCATCCAACGATTCAATTATTGTTGAACTAAAAGAGGCTACCTAGCATCACCTGGGTAGAAGGAGGAAAAAAACCCTGGTGTATTGATTTTTCTTACTTTTGAGATTTACAAATGCTGGACATTTTTAAGTAGAATTTCAATGCTATTTCTATGTATATTTTAATTTTTAAATATCTTTGAATATAAATCAAATCTTCATTTTTGCACAAAAGAAAAACCGGTGATATTTAATATGTATATATATTTATTTGTCATTAATTGTTTTTTTCGTTGTTTCCTCCGGACATACATACATACACACTAACTGTCCTTATATATGTAGTAGAAGTGGCTACCCAGCATTGCCTGAGTAGAGAGGGAACCATAGTGTATTGATTTTTCTTACTTTTTAGATTTACAAATTTTAGACATTTTTAAGTAGAATTTCAATGCTATTTCTATGTATATTTTAATTCTTTAATATCTTTGAATATAAATCAAATCTTCATAATTTTTGCACAAAAAACAAGAACCGGTGATATTTAATGTTGTATTTACATAATTGTTTTATTTTAGTAGTTTCACCCGGACATACACACATAAACACCAACTGCCTTTTATATATGTATAGATAGATAAGTTTGGTTTGTTTTTGTTGCGGCATATCAACCTCAGTGGGTCATTTAATGCCGATAAAGTTTTGAAATAAATCAATTCTTAATGGATAATACAATTTTTTTATAAATACATTTTTCTATTTAACCCATAGATGGGACCCTAACAGGTACTACCACTCGGGTCAGAGTGGACCAGGGAGCAATGGTGATGAAGGGGTGCTCCACATTCCCCAAACCTCCAGAACTGGAACCTCACCATCAGATAGAGTTTAACGTCATTCCCAGGACATGTAGACCCGCAGCCACCGCCTTCTAGCACCCATATGATAAAAAGGGGTTGGGGCTTGCCATAAGGACAATAGGGTTGGGAAAATCATATAGGTGCTAGGGCTTGACATGACCCGCCGATTGATCGGATGGGGCCTCTCCGACCGTATAGATAGATAAGTAGATAGATAGATGGTTCACTATAAAATAGTGATCTGAAAGTCTTATCACCCCCTACCAAAATAATTAGGGTCTAATTAACATTATGATGAAAAAGGTTGTCTTTTATGACAATTCAAATGAAGTATCAAATAAGCTCACAAAACAACGTCAAAGTTAGCAATAAAAATTATGCATTTTGTCTATCTTCTCTGCAAAGGTTTTTTACACAAGAATTATTTCATTGGTAAAAACTGCAAGCTTGAAACCAATTCAGCATTTTGAAAGGTTTGTGTTGGGTGAGAGAATTTTTTAAATGATTTTATATCAAGACTTATTTAATAAGTGATTTTAAATGTCCTTCTCTTACTATGGGTGCATATAAATATTGCTTAGACAAAAATAAAAAGTTTGAGATATTTACAAATGAAAAAAAAAAAAAAAAAAAAAAAAAAAAAAAAAAGAGGAAAAAAAGAATCAACTGAAAAATAAAGACTTGTAAAGTTTTTTTTTTTTAACTCATGAAAATTGTGAAAAAAAGAAAAAGATCGAGAGAGAGAGAGAGGACGGCATTTCCATAAATGTCATGCAGAATAAATAAAAATAAGAATAAAAAGCCAAACAAAAGAAGAGGGAAATAAAGCTGAGATAAGAAGCATTCTGAAAGGGTTAAAATTAAAAATTGCTAAGACTTTAAAAAAAAAAAAAAAAAAAAAAAAAAAAGGAAAGGAAAAAAGAAAAAAAAAAAACTGACAGGGTTTTTTTTTTTTCAGTAAGTTAATTTCTCTGGATTTTACATAACAAATTTCAAACGTTATTTATAAAAATAAAAACCATAGCTGAACTGGAACTTTGGAAATCTAACTAAACATAACATTAGCAGGACCTATGGATATACCACAGTATGATTATTTAATTAATTTTATTACGTTTTTGATACATTTACTTAACAGCTATTGCAAAATAATTCAATATGTAAAAAGTATAATAATCTTGATTTAACTCTCTCTCTCACTCTTTTTTGGAATGGACCCTAACAGGTACTACCACTCCAGGTTAGAGTGGACCTGGGAGTAATGGTGATAAAGAGGTACTCCATATTTCCAGAGCTACATTAGAGCTACAGAATTGGAACTTCACCATCAGATAAAGTTTAATGTTATACCAGGACACTAAGACCCTCAGCTACCACCTTCTAGCACATGATAAAAAGTATTAGGGTTTGCCATAAGGGCAATAGGGTTGGGACAATCATAGAGGTGCTAGGGCTTGATGTGACCAGCTGATTGATCAGAGGAGGCCTCTTCAACTACTTGTTTAGGATAAGTAAGGGCCAAAGTGAAATGTTGCATGCCATAGACTACTCAGCTGCCAGGGTTCCATCCTTAAGCATCACAGGGTACCACGCACAGCCAACAGGTGGCCCCATGGGGGGGGTACCCCTCTGCAGAGGTACAATTGGTATGTTCTAAAGCCCCACCGACAGGGCTGACACTTGTTGGTCACACATCAGAACTTCATTTAATCATATCACACTATCAAATATTTTTTGTTTTCTTATTATGCCAACCATGACTTCTTTACTGATGCCAAATTGTTGAATACATATTACATAAATCAGCCTGTTCAGTCAGCATTTGATTATATCTTTTTGATAAAAGTGATCATTTTGACTGAGGAAAAACTTGTGGTTTAGTACAGGTTAAACTAATCTACTTAGTGTCAGGGTGGATGGGGTTTTGCCATAAATCAATGGTTTGCAATATGGTCAACACACACAGACCATGTATTTAACCCTTACAAGAACACCAGCAGATGGTTTGTCAATTTGAAAAAAAGAAATAATGAACACAAAATTTCAAGGCAAAAAGAATTGTATCATGCAAGAAAATAAAAAAAAAAAAACAAAAATAAAATTTAAAAAAAATAAAAAATAAAAAAATAAAATAAAATTTTTAAAAAAATAAAAAATTTAACATGACTTAATTTTTTCCTAATTAGGGAATAAACTATCACTGCCCCTAAGGGCAATACGGTTGGGACAATCCTATAGGTGCTAGGGCTTGATGTGACCAGCTGATAGATCAGAGGGGCCTCTCCAACTGCCCGTCTAGCCTAAGGGGAGTGTTGCATGTCAGACTGCTCAGCCACCAGGATTCTATCCTTAAGCGTCATGGGTCACCACCCATGGCCAATATATGGCTACATTGTGGGGGGAGGGGTCTTACCCCTTTGCAGAGGTGCAGTCGATGTATTCTACAGCCACAGCTGACAGGGCTGTAGACCAGTTTGGATTTAATGTTCAGTTTATTTTCATGTTAAGAGAAAAGTATAAAATTGAAAATTTTTTTGACTTTCAAAATATTTATCATTTAGAAATATTATGGAATTTTTTTTTTTTTTTTAGATATGTTTGTTTAAAAATCAACTTCTAATGTGTTCTTCATTTTCTTTCTTTTACTCATTTCTCTCTCTCTGTCTCCCATTTTTCCCTTACTTCTTTCTTTCATTCCTACTGTAGCAGATAATAAGCATCTGACGTATAGCATCATCACTCTCCCCCCCACACACACACACTCTCCTTTTTATTTCTCATTATATCTGCTTTATTTTTCTGATATGCAGCATATTCTTTATCTTTTGTCACACTTAAGATGAAATGGTCCATTATTTATCTGAAATGATTACAGGGCGTAACATTCACATCTTATTCTATTAATATTATAGATAATATTCTCCCTACTTGATAGTTCAGTCCTGAAAGAGATAAAATTTCACTTTAAGAAATTTAGGGAATGCACAAAAAAAAAAAAAAAAAAAAAAAAAAAAAAAAGGAGGTTGGTTCTGGGTCACTCACTCACACACACACACACACACACACACACACACACACACACACACTAAAATAAATTGAGGTTTTGTTGAATTATAGGATTTTTACCATAATTTTTTTTTTTAAATGGCATTTATAAAAAACAAATAAGCAAAAATAATACTAACAAAAATAGGTGATTAAATCAGAGTTAAAATAAGTTCATTAATTTTCCTTTTACATAAGTAAAGTCAGCAGACTGATCTATAGTCAGTATCAGCTGAATAGACAAAGAATATCTGAAGAAGGCCAGAGGGTACAATGACCGAAACGTGTTTTTATAAAAGGCGATTTTAATAAAAACAGAGAGAGACATTAAACACCAGAATGGTAATGTACAGGTAGTGTAAAAAAGAAAAAAGAAAGTTGATTTAAATGAAAGAGAGGAATTGCGACAAATAAAACCAATCCAGTATATATAAGTCGACGGGGCGGCCTAAATATATATATATATATATAGTTTGTTATATTTATAAATGAATACTGTTCAATATTTGTTATATATATATTTATTTATTTATTTATTTACCAACACCTCTGCATGAGTAGGATGTGACACAAGGTCAATTTCTTAAGCGAAGTTTAGCAGGTTTGAATTCAGATTTTTCCTTCTCCCAGATTGATTGCTTAACCGAGGTTAAAAAGCCCAGTCAACCCAACTATTTACCCAAAGCTGGAGGGAGAATAGTTGGATTCATACCTTTACCAAAGATATTAGCACTATGTGAAATGTAAACAGCCTTGTTCAAGATTTAAACTCATCTCCCAATGTCCATTTCCTATGATGATAACCATTACACTACATACCTCCACCAAAAGTTTATATAGACATTCTTAACAGATCCTATTTGAACTGGATAGTACTTAAGTTGTGGGTGGGGATTGAGAACAATCCTAAAAAGGTGTGGGTAAGACACTAGTATACAAATATCAGGTGACAGAAAAGGAAGAGGAGGGGGGGGACACAGCCAATAACATTTTAAATCATTTATTCAAATTTCATGACTCATGCAGTTTTACATAAAACCCAAAGTCATTTTCATTAAGTTAAAACTAACAAAGGAAACATTACATAACATACACACACACACATTATATATATATATATATATATATATATATATGTGATCTGAAGACTATGTTTTATAATGTATATAAAAAGTGAAGACTATATGTCTTATAATTTATATGTATGAAATGTGAAGACTATGTGACTATATATGTTTTATATTATATATATAAAGGTGAAGACTATATATGTTTTATAATGTATATATATAAAAGGTAAAGACTATATATGTTTTATAATGATATATATAAAAGGTAAAGACTGTTTTGTAATATGTATATATATATATATATATATATATATATATATATATATATATATATATATACATACACTTTTTTTTTTTTTTTCTTTGGTGCGGTACCAAGTTTCTTGGTACAAGGTGATTCTAGGTGGGTCCTAATTCTCTATCAGTAGTTTGTTGTAGAGTTCAGGTTCCGTATGAGAGCTCAATGTTTAATTATTGTAAACAGAGCAAAGTTATTTGGGAATAAAAATGCCTTAAATACCATGGGTATCGTGGTTATGGACCATTTCCACTTGCTAGTATGTTCACGAGCTTCTTCAGACCACTGATATATTTTCTTCAGACCACTATATATATATATATATACATACATACTATATATATATATATATATATATATATATATATATATATACATACATATATATACATACATACATAATGTGAAGATTATGTTTTATATATATATATATATATATATATATATATATATATATATATATATACATATATATACATACATACATAATGTGAAGATTATGTTTATATTATATATATATATATATATATATATATATATACATACATATATATACATACATACATAATGTGAAGATTATGTTTTATATATATATATATATATATATATATATATATATATATAAAAATGTGAAGACTGTTTTATAATTTGTGTATATATATATATATATATAAAATGTGAAGACTGTTTTATAATGTGTGTGTGTGTATATATATATATATATATATAAATGTGAAGACTATATATGATTTTAATGTATATATATATATATAAAAAACTAAAAACTATATGATGTAATAAATTCATATGCAAAAAAACAAAACAAACAAAACAAAAACTCAAAATGCTCTATTTATATTACTACTAAATAGTCAAAAATTATAATTAGTAATTTTAATATTCTGAAGTGAGGATGGAGTAATTTACAGGCAGATGATAATGAGGGGAAAAACCTATCCTTATTTAACACATAAGAAACTACTGAGTAATCTAATAAAAATATTCCTTAACTCTATAAAGACCATTAGGTTATTTATTAATAAGAAACATGCTGTCCCTATCTATTAAGTCACATTTATGAATAAAGAAACGGTAGAGCGTTCGGCTAGAAACCACAAGGTTCTTAGTTTGATACTGGCCCTCGCCAACTCAGCGTTTGAGTAGCACAGGGATCTGTGCGGTAAAGTAAGGAGCTGATGGTAGATGTTGCGCTCCACCTCAGACGCAAAAAACAATCTCCTTAATCTAGCACTAGTGAAAAGCTGATACCGACATTAGGCCGCCCCAATGACTTTACTTTACTTACAGTACATACTCCAGTAATAAATGACCCCTAATTTTTAGCTACAAAAAGGTGTTTTATCATATACGGTATGTAATGAACAACCCCTACCCTTTAGCAAGCCAAAATATTGTAAAATGGACAACCCATTGGTTTTTAGGTGAAAAATTGATCTTAAATAGACTCATTTTCTTATCAATAATTTATTTTGTCAAATCTAACTTAGGTTTGATTTGGTTGGTTGTTGGTTGGTTGGATCTTAACGGCATTTCAAACTTTGTTGGGTTATTCTATGCTGAAGACATTTGTTTTATTCATTATTGAGGTATATTTATTTTTCAAACTCAATTTTTTTTTTAAATACACCCTTTTCTATTTAACTCGTAGATGTGACCCTCACAGGTACTACCACTTCAGTTTGGTTAGCTTCTTTTATTTAATGGCATATCAACCTTCATGGGTGGTTTAATGCCAAAACTTTCCTTGTAGAAAAATAATAGTGGTACTATTTAACCCATAGCTGGGGAATGTGTGTTCATTACTTTCCCAAGGGTATTAGTTTGAAAGTGAACGTAATAGTGCAGCTGGAGTTTGAACTCGCTATGATGTCACAGTCAAATATGTTAACCACTACGCTACAAGTACTCCCCGACCCTGCTCAAAAAAAAATTTAACTGAAGCAATAATCTGGTTAAGATTATAAAAAAATAATTCTTCATAAAATAAAAAAAAACAGCAAAAATAAAAGGCACTGAAAATTTTAACAGAAAAAAAATATTTCTTCTCTTGGTAAATCTTTTTTCATGTTATATAGATTTATCTTATATATTTACCCAACTCCTCCACCATGAATAGGATATGACACAAGGTCAATTTTTAAGTGAGGTTTAATTGGTTTGAATTCAGAGTTTTCCTTGAGCTAGATCGGTTGCCATACCAAGTTTAAAGAGCCTAGTCTGACCTATTATTTACCCATAGCTGAAGGGAGAATAGTTAGATTCATAGCTTTTCCTAGGGTCTTGTTTCTGTGACAGCATTCACTTAGGTCAGTTGAGCCGGCTCATCTAACAAATTCACCTGTGGTGAATTCATGGAAGGAGTAACAAGAGAATAGGAAATTCACAAGTGATCACCAAACCCCACATGCATATCCCAGTCAGAGGAAGGAGATGCCTTTGTTTGCCACAGATTTTCCACAGGCACAGTAACGAGTACGCCAAAAGCGTTGATTCCGATGATGGAGACACCCTTTGAATTTTCATCAGAGACCTTTGGCTGGATGGTGGCCCTAATACCACTGGGTGCCAGATCTATCCACCCAAGGGTGACCCTATCTGGAACTTAAGTTCCAGATGGCATGGCCTTAACACCACAAAGATTCATAGCACTAATACCAAGGGTATTGAATTTGCTTCAGAATGAACCTGGGTGTAATGGCAATGAAGGGGTACTCCACACTCCCCAGAGCTCCAAAACTGGAGCCTCATCACTGGTTATAATTTAATGTCATACACAGGACACTTCTTTTTTTGTTAGTGGAAGGCAGGGGGTCTTAACTCTCTGCAGAGAATACAGCCTGCATATTTTAAGCCCTGCCCCAACAGAGTAGACTAACAATGGTATTCTAACCTAGTTTGCTATTGCTAAATATTACACCATGCAAGGTGTCCATGAGTGAAGCATAGAAGATATTTATGGAACTAGATTTCTGATTCCAGCATATCTAAACAACTGGTAACTCATTAAAATACCCCCTGGCGTATGTGTGTAAATAGTGTTTGAGTAATATTAGATACCCCACTTATTATCAGTAATATTAGATAATTAAATAGAAGTTCTAATTGTAAATTAATACCATGAAAGAAATGTTGGATGAACACACCATCACCATGATAGCATACAAAATTAATATAATTTTTTAAAATAAGATTAAAAAAATAAGATTAAAAACATTGAATAAATAAGATGAAAAATAAAAATAAGATGAAAAAAAAAATTAAGATGAAAAAAAAAAAAAAAGATAAGAAAAAAAAAAAATAAGATGGTTGGTTGGTTGGTTAGTTGGGTTTTATGGCATGTCAACCCTTGTTGGGTTATTTAAGCTGAAGAAATTTTGTTTTATTCATTCTTAATGGGTATTCATTTTTTTTTCAAACTCAATCTTTTTAAAACTCATTTTTTTCTTTATTTAACTCATAGATGGGACTCTAACATGTTGGTTGGTTGGGTTTTATGGCATATCAACCCATTGGGTCATTTTATGCCAGGACACTAAGACTCTCAGCCAGCCCCTTATAGCACATATGATAAAAAGAGTGGGGGCTTGCCATAAGGGCAATAGGGTTGGGACAATTATATAGGTGCTATGCTTGACATGATCAGAGGGGGCCTCTCTGACCACCTGTCTAGCCTAAGTAAGGGCAAAAGTAGAGTGTTGCGTGACTGCTCAGCCATCAGGGTTCATCCTCAAGCATTTCTAACCCCTCTGCAGAGGTATAGTCAGTGTATTCTAAAACCACAGCCAACAGGACTGTAAAAAAATAAGTGCAT
>CM042145.1:104904068-104974068 GCA_023376005.1 Doryteuthis pealeii
AAGAGGAATCTTGTCAATCAAATATTATTTACATTTGTTTTCAATTTATTTTTTATCCTATATAAAAAAGTTTGTATTAGTATATTACATTTATTTGTGCGAAAGAAGTGTACTAATATATATATATAAAATACATTCTCTGAATATTTATTTTTTTCATTTTTTTCTGATGATCCCATAAGTGAAAAATTGACATTCACCAAGTGCCATTGAGTCTGTGTCCACTATCCTAACTTAGATCAACATATGCTCTATGACAGATATTGAGCACTTTTTATTATATATATATATATATATATATATATATATATATATATATATATATATATATATATATATACACAGGGTGTCCATAAAGTCTTGCAGTAGATTTAAAATTCAATAACTCACATTATACAAATGGTAGAACCTTTTAGTAAAACCATATGAAAGATAAACTCTTGAATTTTTTTAATTTTTAATGTACATTTTGATTATTGCATTTCAATAAGATTGCCATCTTTATTGTTACATTTTAAATCTGCTGTAGACTTTATAGACACCCATATATATATATATATATATATATATATATATATATATATATATATATATATATATATATATATAAGCAGCCTCATGGTAGCTGTATGGAATTGAGGTAAGGCAGCTCGAGCACCCCATCCTAAAGTGGCCTCTGCGTAAGCGGCGCATGATGGACGGCATGGAAACATCTCTTACATCTGGGACTGACACATGTTTGACCTATGTGGCAGGGCCTGCCTGTCGAGGGCTGGGATTCTCAATCACATACGGTCGCATGCGATTGGAAACCTAGAAAGAGGTTCATGTGTGACAGGAAAGAAAAAACTTGAATCAGGGGACACTCAGCGTGCTCACATCCGAACTACTTGTAGAAATGGCCTTATTCTGTGAAGAAGTGGCAATCACCATATAATATATATATATAGATATATATATAATTAGAAGTGTGCATAGTAGACATAAAAGATATGCACTGCACAATTTCTTAACACCAATTATTTGATTGAATGTATATTTTGTTTGGTTTTTTTTTTGTTCTAAATCTACAAGTTTTAAATTGTTTAACCATTAGAAACTTTTTTTTTCTTTTTTTTTTTTTTTTTTAATGAATTCTTTTGTATTAAAAAAAAGAAAACCTTTAAACTTAATTTTGTTGTAATATGAGCAACAATATATATTTCAAATTCATGCTAATAATCATTTCATAAATGTATTGATAAACATATATACCTATGTGAATGGGTGGAAAAATGTAAAACAAAACAAATTAAAAAATTGGAAAATAAAAATAAAAATAAACAAAAAAGAAAAAGAAAAAGAAAAAACAATAAAAAGAAAAATGTTTGCAAAACAAATAAAAAGAAATAACAACATTAAAATAGCAAAGTGCGCCTTTTTTTTTCATGTGCAACTGTACAGATGCAAAGTACAAAATACATATTTACCAAAGCATCCGCACGAGTAGGATGTGACACAAGGTCAATTTTTGAGACGGAATTTAACAGGTTTGACATCAGAGTTTTGCTTCTCCTAGTCCGGTTGCCTAACCAAGGCTAAAGAGCCCATTCTGTCCTATTTACCCATATCTGGAGGGAGAATACTCGGATGCATACCTTTCCCAGGGATATTAGCAGTATATGAAATGCAAACAGCCTCATCAAGGATTTGAACTCGGTTACACAGTGTCCATTTCCTACAACAATAACCATTACACCACATGTGCCTCCACAATACAAAATACAATAGAACTACTTACAAAGCAGTCTCCACCAAGGAAGTCTGGATGAACTTTTTATCAATGAACTCTGTAATTCCTTCGGGTCCCTGGTAATCATTACCACCAAAGATCATAAACTTTGTCCGTGTGTTCTCGTCGATGAATTGGCTGACCAATGTCCAAAGGACCGGGAAGACTCTTGGGGCACGCACAATGAGCAAACGACCCATTGTTTCAGGATAATTGGCTTGGACCATCTCAATAATTCGAAGCAACGCCTGATGCCTGGACGCCACAGATGACGCATGCTAAGGTTTCCAGATCCATGATACATGTGCAGCCACTGGAATAAAAGAAAAGAAAAATCAGAATCTGATAACCTAATTGTTGTTTCAAAACAAAATTTTTTTATCTTATTATAATGGAGATTCGTTGTCTGTTTGTAACTGAAACTATGTCACATACCCAGAAATTATATAAGTTTATCAATGAGTACTTAATTTATAGTCAAAATCATTAATACATAGAATAAAGAACAGCCTTGTATTATATATACTCAGAAAAAAGTATGCAACATTCAATGGTTCACATTTATTTATTAATGATGTCTCAATGAAAATTAGTTAGATTTGCTTTAAAACGGACCATGTTATTAGTGTGTTTAAAATCCTGCAATGTGTCTTATATATCACTAAGAAATAAAGGTTTACATAATATATGGTGTAGTTAATTTGCATACTGGTTTTAACAAAACCGGGTTGAATAAACAATTACTTGGTGTTATTTATCTCTAATATCATTGTTTTATTCCCAATGTATTAAAAATCCTATGAACGATTTTATATTAGAAACCAATTAAAATATAATTAAAATAAGTGTAATCTTTTTATATTCATTCTTATTTAATTTTGTTAGTTTTTCTAATTTAATATATTTCATTACATTAAAACTTAAATACTTATACCTTGAGGGTGAATATTCTTGCTAGTATATAATAATGTCAACTAAGAAACAATTTACTTAATCACATACCTAACTGGATAACCCAACTGCTCAGTAGCAGTAGCCGCTCTACGGACACCTTCTTCATTAACAGCAATGACCTGAGAAAGAAAAAAAAAAAAAAAGAAAAAACACAATGTCCATCATTAAAGAACACAAAAAAAAAAAATCTTCAAAATAATAAAATCTAGAAAGCAAAATTTCTTTTTATACATGTTGACCAAAACTCTGTGTGCAGTTTAAAAATCAAATTCTTTACTCTTAAAGTCCTATACCACCTCATTCCACCTGCTGGAAGTCACATTCGTTTTAACTAATCAGCCCCAAACAATAGCTTTGGTTTAAATTTAATATTAACATATGTAGAAATCTTTGATCTAAGGGAAATAATAGGTAACTTTAGATGCAAAGGTCATTTTTAATATATCCTTATAGGGATGCTCTGGACTTAGAAAATTCTCAACAGGATGTTAAGAGTGCACATGGACTTTATTAACACCCTGTATGGCATACGAATAAGTAAGTAAAGTCATCGGGGTAACCTAAAGTCGGTATCAGCCAATCAGCGAGGAGTCTATCCCCTTTTCACTAGCACTAGACCAAGGAGATTATTTTAGCGTCTGAGATGGAGCACCACACCTTCCATCAGCTCTTTACTTTACCGCACAGATCCCTGGCTACTCATACGCTGAGGACTGGTACCGAACTAAGAACCTTGTAGTTTCTAGCCGAACGCTCTACCGACTGAGCTAGTTTCAAAAAACTAATCTATGTCTAATAAATGTTTGCTTTGATTACTTAGTGGCAATGACATCAGTGAATCGTTAAAGACCCTGAATCTGGATAAAAAAAATCAGGAGTTGCCTATGCAGCAGATATCCCTTCTCCATACCGTCAGCTCCCCACTTTACCACACAGATCAAATTACCTAAGCAGAGCTACTCATCTGCTGAATTGGTGGGAGACGATATCAAACCCGGAACCTTGCAATTCCAAGGTGAATGCTCTACAGACTGAGCTAAACCAGCCCTATATTATATATATATATATATATATATTATATATATATATATATATATATATATGTAGCTTTTTAAAAAAGCCAAGGCACATGATGAGACATAAACGTCGAAACATAATGCTAAGAAGCCAACCTTGAGATGGGACAATCCTATACATGTGCAAGTCCATAAGTGAATTGAGACCCATCTGATGAGACTGAAAGACTTAGATTTATATAAAGTCGTCCTTTATATGATAAACATGACATTGACGATTCGCTGGGTAGTAGGTATATATATATATATGTGCTATATCTCTAAGTAAACAGTGCTTAATATCGTTGATATAGCATTTATATTTAAGTTAAGGCAGCATGCACATGGAGTCAAGGCAACTGGTTACTGACAGTTTCTCGCATATGCGAACTTCAAACCAAGTGATGAATCTGATTCAGTGTTTGAGCTATATAGGATGTGGTTTGGTCCTTTAATGAGGGGAGGGGGTGGAGAAAGGAACTGTATTTTGACTGGTTGGTTGCTATGTGTAGCACAATGTTTACCTAGATCAGTGGTTCTCAACCAGGGTCCATATAAATTTTTTTGGGACCTAGGCAAGTAAAATGTATTTAACTATAAAAATACAATGCAATTTTTAAACAACAAATGGCTATGGGGGTCCACCTTAGTAAAATAGATTAAAAGGGGGTCAATAGGTAAAAAAAGGTTGAGAACCATTGACCTAGATATACATTTATTAGGCAGAGTGTTCTGTTATCCTTCTTACACACACACAGAAAGAAAAAAAAACATATGGAGCTCCATTCAATGCACCATATATATATTATATATATATATATATATATATATATACACAATTAAAATCGAATGGATTAAAATACAGATCATCTAAAATATACCGACTCGAGTTTCTCGCAATAGCCACGAATCATCGATGATGAAACTCAAGTCAGTATATTTTAAAATGATCCGTATTTTAATCCATTCAATTTTAATCGTCTATTTGGCTCTTTATACTGAGCACTTTTTAATCGATTTTGGTGAAAGAATAATAAATAAATAAGTTTGTGTAGTTGTTTGATTAGTGGATTTTATTGTCACTGCTGTATGCATTTGCCTCCATGAAAAACTCTCCATTATCACCCACCTACCACATTGCACCCTCCTAAAAAAAAACCTGAAATACTATCCAAGTGTAGACATGAAAATAAACACCTGCTATCAAATTTCGACCCATACACTTAACCCATCATCACCACCCACACCCAATGCCACTAATGCACACATAACATTTGTATACACATCCTTTGCACTGTCCATAAACACACATACGCATCCCCTAATACACTAAATACATACGCATATCACTTCTTCCAATCATAAACATCTTATGCCCGTAAAAATCTTTTGAATTTTTTTATTTTTTTCGATTTTCCTTGTATTCGTATCAACGTGACCTGATGAATGCATGCAATTTTGCATGTATGAAACCTAAGGTTGTGACTGTTCTATTGTCATCAAATAATTAGATATGTAATACCTTTATATATTTATTTTATTATATTATATATATAAAAATAAAAATAATACATCACTAAATGTACTTACATGTCTTAGTACTGCCTCTTCTCCAACAGCTTTCATTAGTCCTTTTACATCCATTTGTCCAAGTCTTAGAATGTACATTGGACGGCCATCTATTAAAAGGAGAAACAAATAGAAGAGAAGTAATATAATGAAATAAAACATGATCTTATTAAATTCAGTAATCCTTCCCCCATATTTTTTCCGTTTAAAATTATTAAGGAAAATATCTTCCGTAATTCACAATTTCAATATTACGAATATAAAACAATTTTGTAACTTCTTTTTTTTTTTTTTCAATTCATTTTAATTTTACAGAATCATTTTTTTTTTTTTTCATATCCACTTGAAATTCAGACATCATGTTACCTACTGTACTATAAGTTTTATGCTGGTTCCTAAAGTCACAGTGGAACTGAGAGTAATGACAATGAAGGCGTACTCCACACTCTCTAGATCTCCAGAATAGCTCCAGATGCAGCTTAGTGTCATACCCAAGATACTACTTTTGGGGAGGAGGGGGGTTATGACTCTGCAAGGGATACATCCAGCATATTCTAAGCCTCACCAACAGGGATAGTCAATAAATTAAATTACCATGACTGCTCTTAATAAGTTAACACTTTTCTTATGGTCATTGCTTGTACTATAAATGTAGACTTGGTTCCTATACAGAATATCCCACCAATGAAAATTTCTGTTAATTTCGTTTTAATGTACAAAAATTGATATAAAAATGTAATACTTATATTCACCCTCCAGATAAGAGTTAGTTCTAGTTATTATCTTTTTTTATTTATTTTTTTATTGAACGGCTATATTTTAGTTGCCAAAATTATATATCAGTAATCAGTTGTCAGTAAACATCTTTCTGAGTGGTTATGGATGAAAGAAAGAAAGAAAAAGAAAGAAAGAAAGGAAGTACTCTAGATGTAAGAAATATGTGTATGTATAAATCCTTATGAATTATGTTAAGAAGAATAGAATAACATCTGTCATAACTGATAATGGATGCAACAGCTATCAATTAATCTGAGAGAGAAAAATTTCCAAATAATCCATGTTCTATTCATCGACTGTAACAGTGCTAAAATTTTTCCAACTGAAGTCCGTTCAACTGAACACAGTAATTCCTTTCGCCGTCAGCAAAGTCTCTACCAATTGAGCACGTTCCTCTCAATTCCTTCTTTCCAAAACGCAGCAGTCGTCGAGGTGGGCGAATAGTAGAGAGTTCAAGATGTGATTTTTTAAAAAATAAAAATGTTCAATAAACCAAAATTTAAAAAAAAAAAATTTTTTTTAAGAAAAAAAAAAAAAAAGGAGCAAATGACTGAAACTGAGTCTTATCTGAATGTGCATATTACATCTTATTATAATAGAGATTGTCTGTCTGTGTCTATAACTGAAACTATGTCACCACAAACATCACAATTCCCTTAGCTATTCATGTTATTTTCTCAATGGTCATTATTAAATAATTATTTATTCTTAATTAGCATCTTATTTATTAACAATATCTCTATTAAGGTTTAGCTGAGATAGATTTGCCTCAAAGCAGCCCACATTGTTAATGTGGTATTTACCACCCATGCCACATATGCGGGTCAAGCACAAGGCCATATTAATGTGGGACCACCTACAAACCATAGCTCATGGGATGGTAGGCATAAAAAATGGATGGATCCCCTCGATATTCCCACTCAAGTGAGGCGCCTCAGGCACTGGGCGATAAACCCAGCCCAGCCACTTTAAATCAAGGTGGCAGGTATTGCCTGGGAGGTGGTGGTGCTGGGATCGTGCCATTAATTTCATTAATAGTCCAGTGGCCGACACCACCAGACCCACAGGACCCGAAGATTAATTATGTTATTAATGAGTTTAAAATCTTGCAATGTGTGAAAAATGTGCATACCAGTTCTAATAAAACCATTTTAATAAATAATTACTTGATGTTATTGATTTCTAATATTAATGTTTTATTCTCAACCGTATTAAAAGCAATCCTATGTATAATTTTATATTGAAATCAATTAGAATAAAGTAAAAAAAAAAAAAAAAAAAAAGTAATTTTTCTTGTGTTCTTATAATATATATATATATATATATATATATATATATATATATATATATATATATATATAGTCATCCACATACACTATGTTTCAAGGTTTCATGTCTCTTCAGTGTGACTAGACCCAGCGAACTACTTCTAGCCGGGAGTGAAACCCAACTGACTTTTCATCAGTACAATTCCTTAACCTCTTGGTTGTCGGCAGCCAGTAGTAAGGAGTGTTTTATATATATATATATATATATATATATATATATATATATATATATATATATATATATATAAATCTCAGATATTTCCTCTGCAAGATATTCTGGAAAAGTTCCAAATTATATATTTGTATAAGAACATTTTTCTAAATCTTTCTTTATACATATTCAATACTGCTTTGACTTGTATGAGCCACTATTTACATATATTTATAATTCCGTACTTCTGTTTGTATAGTTATGTTATATATGTTCCTCAGTATTTAGAGTTTATGAATTGAAACTTAGCATATGGCTTCATTTGGTCTCTGGGGATGTTATAGGCCATCCACTGTTTGGCAGGTGGCCAAAAGGTCTATGTTTTGTGGGTATCCATTTTAACATATGCAAATTGTCCTTAGTATAATGTTTAACTGCATCTAACGGTGAAGTTTCTATTCTGGAGCTCTTCTGGGAGTAATGGTGATGAAGGGGTACTCCACACTCCCCAGAGCTCCAGAATTGGAACTTTGCTATTAGATACATCTGGTTTTATAAACATGGATTAATTAAACTTCTAGCCTTGTTCTAAACTAAGCTGAGTAAATGACCATACTGACCTTTATCTGAGAAGTGCCATCCCCCTGGGTAATATTTCTGGATCACAGGGGACGGCTGATAATTGTTCAAAAGGTGGTCGATATTATGCAGCTTTCGCCAAGCAAGAGAATGCACTAACATTTCTCTGGCTTTCTCGATGTTGAATTGTCGAGCCCGTAAAAATCGAAGAATATGAGCATCTTTGGGAATCTAGAGAGAGAGAGAGAGAACAAAAAAAAGAGTAAAAATAAAACTCACTGAAGTTTAATTCAACAAAATATAAAAATAAAAAATGGGATTCATTTGGACAATCATTTCTATTAAATGTTTTTTGCTGGGTTATTTGATGCCAAAATCTTTTTTTTTTCAAGCAATTACCATTGTGATTGGTTAGATTTTACAGCATGTCAACCCTTGTTGGGTTATTTAATGCCAAAGACATTTTGTTTTATTCATTCTTGATAGGTATTCAAATTTTAAAAAAAAAACTCATTTTTTTTCTTCTATAAGATGGGACCCTAACAGGTACTACCACTCGGGGTCAGGTGGACCTGGGAGTAATCGGGATGAAGGGGTACTCCACACTCCCCAGAGCTCCAAAACTTGAACTGCACCATTAGATGCAATTTAACATCATGCCCAGGATATGAAGACCCTCAGCCACCGCCTTCAAGCACATATATGATAAAAAGGGTTGCGGGGCTTGTCAAACGGCAATAGGGCCGAGATAATCATGGAGTTTTATTTTAAATTCTATATGGGCACCAGCATTCGCTGCCAGGTCTTCTAGACACTGATCTTCCCAGGAACTTTTGTAGAATAGCAAATAAATTCTCATATTCGTCTTCTAAAGTCGTTGGTTTCATAGAGTAGACTTAAACCAACCACAAAGGAAAAAAAATCACAGGATGCTAGATCAGGACTTCTGGCTGGCCACTCATGGACTACTATCCTACTTTCCAGGAAAATGGTGATTCAGCCATTCACGAATAACAATTTCAAAATGTGGAGGAGCACCATCTTTCATAGATATCAAGTCTTCAATATTCTCCTAAGAAAATGTAACTGCATATTAAAAAAATTATAAACCGTTTAAAAAGGAGAGTTACGTTACAATCACCCTGTACATTTACTCACCTTGCCCTTGTGGGTTTCTTGCAACCACTGACGAAGTTGTACCAGTTGACTTTCTTGGACAGGAGTCAGATGTCCAAGACAACGTTGAATGTATTCTGCTTCCAGTTTTCCTGTATTTACAGAGGATTCTGCCTTTGCAGCTTCTATAAAAGATAATTATTTGATAAAAAAAATTAAATGTAAGATTCTGTTGGACTATATATGGTATAAGATGTATGCAAAATTCACCCTTATATTTATGAACTTTCCCTATAGCAGCATTTCTGTTAAAAATGGGCCAATCAGAATGGAGTCCAGAAAAGCATTTGAGAATTTAAGATCTTTTGCAATTGTCCTCGAATCAGTTGCTAACTGGATTATCTGCCAGAAGGAACACTACAGGAGCTACACTCTTGTTCTACCTAGGATTTCAAGGAATACAACAGACTCTCTGCTACAAGAGCTACACTCTTTCTACCTGAATACAACAGACTCTCTGCTACAGGAGCTGCACTCTTGTTCTACCTAGGATTTCAAGGAATACAACAGACTCTCTGCTACAGGAGTTGGTTCTACCTAGGATTTCAAGGAGACTCTCTGCTACAACAGACAGACTCTGCTACAGGAGTTACACTCTTGTTCTACCTCGGATTTCAAGGAATACAACAGACTCTCTGCTACAGGAGTTACACTCTTGTTCTACCTCGGATTTCAAGGAATACAACAGACTCTCTGCTACAGGAGTTACACTCTTGGTCTACCTAGGATTTCAAGGAATACAACAGACTCTCTGCTACAGGAGTTACACTCTTGGTCTACCTAGGATTTCAAGGAATACAACAGACTCTCTGCTACAGGAGTTACACTCTTGGTCTACCTAGGATTTCAAGGAATACAACAGACTCTTTGCTATAGGCGCTACACTCTTGTTCTACCTAGAATTTCAAGGAATACAACAGACTTTCTGCTACTGAGACTACACCTCTTTTCTATCATTGGATTTACCAATAGGAAACCTAAACACCTAAAATGGCGACCAGAATAGATACAGATGCAATTTATTATATGAATGGAAAGAGGAATTTGTGAAATAAAAGAATAGGCTTTAACCAAGAGTGTTCAGTTTTGATACAACTGTAGCTGTATCAGTGTTACTATAGGGCTGTAAACACTTGAACTAATGAAATGCTTAGAAGAAAAGCCAGATGTGAACTACACAGGGATGCTGCATGCTGTCTTGAACAAATCTTGAAAGCAGAACCCCACAAAAAAACATCTGTATGGCCATATGCCTCCTATTAAACACACCATCCAAATAAGATGAACAAGCTACAAAATTCAGGGGTTAAAAATCTGCAAACACACATTCCAGTAATTATTTCTCTGTAGCAGCATAAAACAGTAGTGTTTATTACTTTTGGTCATGTTGTTCTGAATATGACAATGGACATGGCCAGAAAAAAAAAAATACTTCCTGTGTATAATACTTGTATAATACTGACTTTCAGGCTTAAAGATCTGAGAATAATGCATATTATACACAAATAATTATGGTAATATAAAACTGTTAGCCTAATTGGGGGAAAAAAAACAATCTTACTTTTTGCTTTCTGTTCAGCAGTTTCTACACTTGGTGGCTCAGCTTGAAGTCGTTGCTCTGAAATAATAAAATATATATATATATATATATATATATATATGAGAACGTAAACAAACTTTACGGCTATTTTCAGCCGACAATATTTGGGAGAATATGTGCTTAATTGAAGTCAAACCTAATTTTTTTTTAAAGTTAATTCATTAATAATTAATTAGGCGGGATTTAGCCTTACATTTAAGTAGCTAAATCCCGCCTAATTAATTATTAATGAATTAACTTTCAAAAAAATTAGGTTTGACTTCAATTAAGCACATATTCTCACAAATATATATCTTTTTTTTTAAACAGAAAAATAAACATAATCAACCAGTCATGTAACAAGTTAAATTAACCATTGGCCGGATCTTCTACAGCAAATGATGTACTCACAAAAACATAATTTATTGCAGATTGAAAAGAGAAAAGATTTACACCTGAAGCTGGGTTGGATTTTACAGCACGTCAACTCTTGTTGGGTTATTTTATGCCAAAAATGTTTAATTTTATTCATTCTTGATGGTACTCAATTTTTTTTAACACTTAATGGGGCTGGAGGTTGGCAGGATCTTCTGCAGCAAATGATGTACTCAAAAAAAACATAATTTATTGCAGATTGAAAAAAGAAGAGATTTACACCTAAAGCTTGGTTGGATTTTACAGCACGTCAACTCTTGTTGGGTTATTTTATGCCAAAAATGTTTAATTTTATTCATTCTTGATGGGTACTCAATTTTTTTAAAACACTTAATAGGGCTGCAGGTTGGCAGGATCTTCTGTAGCAAATTATGTACTCACAAAGAAATGTAATTTATTGCAGATTTAATTAATATCTATTTTTAGACAATGAATCATTATTTTTCTTAATATTTTCAAAGTATTTTCTTTTAATTTTTAGTTGTTGTTTTTCATATTGCAACTCACTGTAATCTAGGTTTGTTTGGTTTTACGGCATATCAACCTCAGTGGGTCATTTAATGCCGATAAAGTTTTGAAATAAATCAATTCTTAATGGATAATACAATTTTTTTATAAATACATTTTTCTATTTAACCCATAGATGGGACCCTAACAGGTACTACCACTCCGGGTCAGAGTGGACCAGGGAGCAATGGTGATGAATGGGGTGCTCCACATTCCCCAAACCTCCAAAACTGGAACCTCACCATCAGATAGAGTTTAACGTTATTCCCAGGACATGTAGACCCACAGCCACCGCCTTCTAGCACCCATATGATAAAAATGTAATCTAGGGTACTTTTGCATGGTGTAATGTTTAACAAACTAGCAAACTATTACTAGTGAGTTAGAAGACTCACAGAGTACTCCATATTTACAGCCTTGTGCCACAACTAGGTAAAGTTTAGTAAATAACTAATAGGATGCCTTGTGTGGTGTAATGGTTAACAAACTAGACTCATCATCAGGTCACACTAACAGCATAGATATCCAGGACTCTCCTTTGCCAACAGTCCCTATCAATCATTGCCCCCTGAGAGGTCCTTTGCACAGTGTCCAGAATCCCCAGAGTTGATTAATGTAGGTTTTTACTGGTTGGCCTACACTGGTGTGTCCATGTGTAGATGTCCACAAGAGAATGTCACTTATGAGTCTGTCCTTGCTTCTAAACTATTATGAGAGATTTCAAGTCTTAGTGAGTGCTCCCATACTTCCAGCCTTGTGCCACATCTATGTAAAGCTTAGTAAATAACTCAAATCTACAAATCTTATTATAATGGAGATTCAGTGTCTGTGTCATCAAAACTACACCACTGCTTACCTCACAATACCCTCAGGAATTGCATAAGTTTATCAATGAGCATTTAATTCATAATCAAAATCATTAATACATGGAATAAATTTTATTTATTAACAAGGTCTCTAAGAAGATCTGATTTAGATTTGCCTCAAAACAGCTCATGTTATTAGTGCATTTAAAATCCTGCAATGTGTCTTATATATCACTAAGAAATAAAGGTTTGCATAATATATGGTGAGGTTAGTTTGCATGCTGGTTTTAACAAAATCGGGTTTAGTAAATAATTACTTGGTGTTATTGATCTCTAATATTATTGTTTTATTCTTCAATGTATTAAAATCAATCCTATGAATGATTTTCTATAGAAAGCAATTAAAATATAATTAAAATAAGTGTAATCTTTTTATATGCTTTCTTATTTAATTTCATCAGTCTTTCTAATTTAATATATTTCATTACATTAAGACTTCAGTACTTACACCCAGAGTGTGTGTGTGGGGGGGGGGGGTCGCATATTCTTGCTAGTAATGATTAACAATACTTCATCTAAAAATACTTTTTTTTTTTTTTTAAATGGAGGACTTTTTGTTCTTGATTAGTTGAGATTAATATGAATGAGAAAAGTATATTTTATATGACATTTTGACGAGCCGCACATTTACTAATGAGTTGCTATGTACTATCATGTTTAGTACACACTAAAGCTGACAAGTGACAAAAATATTTGGGTGTGTAGGTTGAATCAATGTGGACATTTTGTGTTTGTACAGACTAAACACAAGTGAAATGAAAATGGACAGAAAAAGATAAGCATGTAAACAAAATGAAAAAAAAAAAAAATCTACAGATGATTGTGATAAGGACGGCACAGTCAAAAATTTAAAAATAAGGGGGCACATAAGCGCAATAAAACAAATATTTAAAAACAAATCAAAACAAAATACAATAAGATCATTTTGTTACCTAATTGATAGGTTACCTATAAATTGTGTACAGTAGTGTAGTTAATTCAAAATAACAGTTTTGTGGAAAAATAGAGGGAATTTGATTAATAAGATTTAACCCTTATTTGACCCCTCTTCTCTGACTGGATAAGCCAATGTGAAAAAGTGAGCTTAGGAAAATCAGATTTGGCTGCGTGACTGGACAAGTCAGAAGTACGATGGTGTCTCTCATCCTAATAACCATTTCTCTCATGCATGTCTTGACTTGGGTTTTATAAAATAAAATGAGCTCTAAGTGAAAGAACAAAGTCTTGTGTTCATTAATTAAAAACTAGCAATGAACACAGGGCAAGAAATCTCCAAGACAAAAAATTTCAACAAGAAACCCAAGCCAGCTACCAAGATCATAAAGCCAGCCCAAGCCAAGTAGAAGATAGCAGAATCAACAGATAGACAGATCCCACTAACCAGATTAATACAAAATAAGTATACATCCATGGGTATACAAATACAAGATACGTCTAATGTAAAATGAGTATGCAACAATTCTAAAATACAACACCATCTTCTGTTGTTAAGTAAAATGAAAAAAAAATTTAAAAATTTAAAAAATCCCCCCCCAAAATCCCCAACAGATGATCGTGACAAGGATGGCACAGTCAACATTTTAAATAATGTGGCACATAATTGCAATAAAAAAACTATCAAAACAAATTACAATATTCAATAAGATCATTTTAAAATAGGCTAATTGTTGCATTATTTTGCATGACATGTCTAGTCTCGCTTGTTAAACGACCAACCCCACTTTGTTTTGTTGTTAAGTAAAGATTAGTCGTCCACTAGTTTTAATCAAAACCGTACCAGCCACAGATCACCTCCACAAAATAGTAAAAGAAGCAAAATAAATTTCAAAATACACATGTATGGCTATCTTTATTGATAACAATTTCTCCGTTGGTTTATCCTAACCAGGTAGATGCATGTGACATTTTACAACATGGACGTTGGACACAGGTCACTCATTATTGCCAACCCTGTCGGCTAGGGTTTTAGAATACACTGACTGCATTTCTGCAGAGAGGTAAGACCTCCTCCCTACTCCCAATAAGACCACCTGTTGGCTGTGGGTGGCGACCTGTGATGCTTAAGGATGGAACCCTGGTGACCTAGCACTTTGGCCTGACACTATTGCCCTTATGGCAAACCCCCACTCTTTTCATCAGGTATGTCCTGGGTGTGTCATTAAACTATCTGATGGTGAAGTTCCAGTTCTGGAGCTCTGGAGAATGTGGAGTATCCCTTCATCACCATTAACCCTAGGTCCACTCTTAGCCGGAGTGGTAGTACCTGTTAGGGTTCCGTCTATGGGTTAAGCAAAAGAAAGTGAGTTTTAAAAAAGTGTGTTTTTTAAAAGTTGAGATTTTTTTGTTTTTTTTTAAATGGAGTACCTATCAAGAATGAATAAAACAAAATTTACTTGGCATAAAATAACCCAACAAGGGTTGACATGCTGTAAAATCCAACCAACCAACCAATGCAAACAACATAATCCAGGATTTGAACTCAAGTAGCCGAATCCACTTACTATGACCTAGTTCTTCGGAACCCATGTCCAGCAACTTTGGCCATTGGAACGGTAAGATATCAGTGTGATCCTAGAGGGGCCATCCCCAGGCAGCACCTGCCTCCTCATCTAAAAGAGGCAGGGCTGTGTTGATTGCCCAGTGCCTGAGGTGCTCAAAAGAGAAATGCCAAGGGGATTCATGCAATTTTTAAACACTAGCCACACATGATCTTCGGTTTGTGCATGGTTCCCCACTATAATGATCCTTGTCTTTGACTAACATGGTGGGATGTAAGTAAATACTTACTCTGACGATAACCATTACGTCATGAGTGTCTCCAAATTTGAATTGGTTTATTGCCAAATAAATAGTAACTTTACAAATATATATAAATATATATATATATTTAAATTTCTATTACATTTTAAGATGGGGAGTAAACAGCATAAAATTCAGAATTATAGGTAGATGCAAAGTAAAGTAAAGTTGTCAGGATGGCCTAAAGTCGGTATCAGCCAATCAGGGAGTCTATCCCTTTTTCACTAGCGCTAGATCAAGGAGATTGTATTTGCGTCTGAGGTGGAGCACCACACCTACCATCAGCTCCTTACTTTACCACACAGATCCCTGTGCTACTCATATGCTGAGTTGGCAAGGGCCGGTATCAAACTAGCAACCTTGTGCTTTCTAGCCAAACGCTCTACCGACTGAGCTAACCCGGCCCTGCCAACTAACATTTCATAAGAGTCATGAGATCTTGATTATAAAAATCTTGCTATTAAAAATTTTTAATCAGTAGCTACTTAACACTAATACAAATTAGATAAAAGACAATATAAGATTAATTAAGTCAATTTATTCATTATTGTTTTTATTGATTATGTTTTACTTAAATGCGAAACACTTGCCTTCTTTTATGAAGTGGTCACACATCTAAGTACTAAACAGGCTCCAAAAAAAAAAAAAAAAAAAATTGCTTACCTTCTGTGACAGGTGTCACACTTTCTGTGTGTGGCTGACCTTCACTTTTGTGGCTCTCTTGACTGGAAGTACTCCCACTCCTTACTAAGGCATTACCATCTTGGCAGCTTATTGCATTGATCCCTTTGGCCAAACTAGCCTCTTCATTAGCACCTTCTGTATCTTCTGCATTCTCCGTCCATGGAGGAATGTAAGTAATGTTTTCTTTCAGCAGTTCGTTGATGTAATATTCTATCACTTCCTTACCCTTAAATAAGAAAAAATAAATTACCACATCAATTATGAAGTACTTCCTAAGGTCAAATCCCTTTAAAATAGAGATATCATAAATACAAGCAAAAAAAAAAAAAAAAAACAAAAATCCTCCTTTATATAATTCTACAAAACATTCTAATTTTAGTGTAATATATATAAGTAATTGGTAATTGAAGCATTGTTAAGTATGTTATAATGTATTAATGATTTGAAGGCAATTACAATGCGTATAAAAAATAAAAACAAAAAGATGTTAATTTTGGCTTATCGATTTCGAAGTTTCTACTTCATCTGAAGATGAAGTTTCTACTTCGAAATCGATAAACCAAAAATAACATCTTTTTGTTTTTAGTTTTTATACGCATTGTAATTGCCTTCAAATCATTAATATATTATAATATATATATATATATATATATACATTTAAAAAAATTTTATAATGATTTTATCACTGTCCAAAATTACGTAAAAAATGTTTTTTATTTATCAACCATCAATAGGCCAAAGCAGTTTCATTAGAGTCAGGATTCTTTTGTTGCTTTTTTTTTTCTTTTTTTTTTGGGGGGGGGAGGGGGATATTCTACATTATGTAATGAAATTTCATGGGTGCCAATAATTTTATATATCATTTACACAAAGTAGATACTCATTATTGGTTTACCTTCTTGATGTTGATAGTGTACTGTTTCATAGCAATCTTTTCCAGTGTGTTTTCAAAACCAAAGAAAGACTTCACATCTAAACTGGCACTTTGTTCAAAACAAGTCCAAGTGGGATTTTCAGAATGAACCTGGAATATACAAAAGAAAACAAATCAACAATATATATATATATATATATATATATATATATATATATGGGAGTAAAATGAGGACAAAATAATCAGAGAGGAGTATGTGGAAAATATAGAAAAAACACGAAGTGTTCCAAAGGATGAATATCTCTTCTTGACGGTAATGTCGACGCTATAACATTTTGGTTTTTGCAACCTTCTTCAGGACATTGTTGAGATCTTGTGTATGAGATGTTAAGTCCTTGCTTTTCAAGTGTTAAGTATCATACACACACACACACACACACAATATATTATCAATTATAAAAAATATATAGCAAGGAAATAAATCTGATGTGTGGATTACCAGGTCACCTGACAATCAAATCTGTGAAACTCAGAGTCATGGGTTATTACCCTGCCTTATACTTTTTATTATTGATAATATATTATGATATTGGTCTACATTTTTGTGTGATGATTTTATGATTTAGACCAACTTTTGGTGGTTAATTTTAACCATAATAATATATATATATATATATATATATATATATATATATATTATTTATTGGTTTATTACCAATTCAACCTCTGCATTCTTGGGACTTTCTCCATCAGATAAGAGGAAATAGATAAGAAAGGCTCTAAACTGCATCAGTGTAGATATGGCAATCCCACAGAGAGACAACAAACCAACAAAGTCTGGTGGTATCAGGAGATACAGCTGGGGTACTCTGGGTTAGTGGTAATGATGCTTCAGCCCCAAAACCATGCTTGAACCCAGAGTCATCATCTGATGAAGACTTTGTTGGATGCAATACTGATGTTTAAACAGCAGTCATTGTATGAACTTATATATATATATATATATATATATATATATATATATATACACACCACACACACACATACATACATACATACACATCTTGACAGTGCACTATCCAGATGTGGATCACTTGACTCTAAGGATTGAAAGGGCAAGCAGGGCTTTCAATGAACTCGAGAAACATGTATGGTCGGACACATGTATTACCATCATGATGTAGCTCTGTGTGTATGAATCATGTGTCTTGTCAATACTCCTGTATTCTTCAGAAACATGGACTACATATTGTCAACACATCAAAGCATTGGAGAGATCTCATCAGACATGAATCAGGAAGATTTTAAACATGGGGTTACAATCCTTGCCAGATGCCAATGTCCTGCAACAAAACAATGTGTTCAATATAGAAACGCGCATCATACAAAACCAGATGCACTGGGCTGGATATCATGTTAGAATGGAAGACGGCAAACTCCCAAAGCAACTATTCTACAGAGAACTGTAATTTAGCATTCCCAGTTGATTTTTTTATTTGAGGTTATTGTTGTTTAATCACATTAGTTATATAGAGCTGTGTAAATGGAGTTCAGAACCGTTTGAATTATGTAAATATCCCCAGTGGTTCAAAAGTTATGAGAATTTAAAGCCCGAAATTGGGGGTACAAATGTGGACATCATGTTAGAATGGAAGATGTCAAACTCCGAAGCAACTATTCTACAGGGAACTGTAATTTGGGACATGTCCGCGGCACAAGACCAAGAAACGTTTTACGGATGTCATCAAAAACAGTCTTAAAACTCTTTACATAAATGTTGAGGAGTGGGAGAGGATGGCTATGAATCATGTGGGTTGGAGAGGAGACTTGTTCATGGTGGCTGTAAAGGGTTTGAAGAAAGACGACTCTAGCACTCCATTCCAAAGCGGTCTTTACGGGGACAGCACATGTCGGATGTCCTGTACACATTCCCTACATTTACGCCTGAACACACGTGAGGTATGTGGCAGAGATTGCCTGTTGCAGGCTGGGTTTCTCAGTTACATACTGTCTCATAAGAGAGAAAGCCGGGGGTCTCACGTGTCATTTGTGTGACAGGGTGCGTAAAAGCTGGATTCCTGCGCCATCTGTGTGCTCATATCCAAACTTGCAGAAATAGCCTTCTTCTGTGAAGAAGTGGCAATCTATATAATATATATATAAAAAAGGCTTAATTACAGTTCATATTAACAGTTATAAATTTATTTCCAATTGTTTTTCATGTAATGTTACACAAAAAAAAAAGAAAAAAAAAACTTGTTTATATTGTTATAAATTGAAAATAGACTCCTTTTCTTTGCTAAATGTTTTGCTCTGTATATAATTCCCCAATTATTATACATTGAGCTCTCAACATAGACCATACCAATTTTAATATTAAAAATGGTCCTGCTTAGAATAATTCCTTACACCAAGTTTATATATTATATATATATATATATAATTTAATATACCAAGCGTGTTGTAGATCCTTGCGGAGAGAAAAAACCCGGCAGAGAGTTTGATTGCGACCAAGATATTCGATCTATTGGTATAGTATTTAGAAAAACAATTTATATGCATATATGTATATAAGCGCTAGAAGCTAATTTGTAAAAAGTGCTCGATACCTAAGTAGAGCAAGTAATAAGGATATCTACTGAGTCAGACGAACCTACTGTTAGTTTCGCATAAAGCTCTTCAGGGCTAATCTGAGTCAGATTTTAGCCCTGAAGAGCTTTATGCGAAACTAACAGTAGGTTCGTCTGACTCAGTAGATATCCTTATTATATATATATATATATATATATATATATATATATATATATATAATGAATAGAGAATGAAAAATGAGAAAAGTATTGGCATGAAAAGGTGCTCAATGCTAATAAAGCAGAGCAGATTTATAATCAATGGTAATATTATGTGTTTACACTCATAACTTGAAGTTTCATGGTAATCCAATCATCAGATGAGTCCAATGGTTGAGATGTTTTCACGACTGGTTTTTAACATCTCAACCATTGGACTCATCTGATGATTGGATTACCATGAAACTTCAAGTTATGAAATCCATAATATTACCATTGATATATATATATATATATATATATATTATATATATTATATATATATATATATAAAATAAATTAATTTTTTGGGACACACACATATATAGAACATATTCTCCCAAATACACTGTCGGCTGAAAATAGCTAAAGTTGTTTACATTTGCATATATATATATATATATATATATATATATATAGTATCAAGATTATGAAAAAATAAATGTACTGGATTTTTTTTTTTAAGTATGAGAGGGTGGTGCAAATAATGCTAAAGAAATACAGATTTTTACGATTTATATATAGCAAGTCAGTCAGTGGCTTCTGGATCAGAAAGTATGGGAGCTAATATTGGGGGAAAAAAAAAATTCACTCTCTCATGATTCAAAACAAAAAGAAAACAATACATTTATTTTTTTATAATCTTGACCTCAAATATGTGAAGCATACACGAAACCTTCACAATTTAAAAAAAATGGTTTGAAATGAGTAGTTTAATATAAAAATAAAATATTTAAAGATTTTTTTCTTTTTTTTCAAGATTGTAAGGAGAGAGATAAAAATGAACTTACTGAATAGACACAACTTTCATTGACAGTGACTCTCGATGAAAAACTGTCATTATGGGCTTCGATTTTAATGTTCGATTTCTTCGGTCCAGTGTATTACATTGCATGAAATAAACATAATCAACCCCAGCAAGCTGAAATACAAGAAAACAATTCAAATGCAGGTGAGACAATTCTATTAGGAATAACAATAATAATAATAATAACAAAAATGATAATATAGACAAATACTTGGATCTTGCAAGAGGGCTGAAAACACTGTGGAACATGAAAGTGATGGTAATACCAATTGTAGTTGATGACCTTGAAAAAGTCCCTAATAGCCTTAAAAAAATAGACTGGGAGAACTGGAGATGAGAGGAAGAATCAAGACCATCCAGACCACAGCACTGTTAGGATCAGCAAGAATACTTAGGAGAGTTCTGGGGACTTGACGAGACTTGCTGTCACTCAGCCTCCAGTAAAAGGCCACCAGTTAAGGCTGATGTGAAAAACTCAAGGAATAATGATAATAAAATCAAATGCATTGTTAAGATTGGCTAGAATACTTAGGAGAGTCCTAGAGACCTGACGAGACTTGCTGACCTGTGCTGTAAAGCATCTGAGCGCTGATGGTAGATGTGGCACTACACCAAAGCAAAAAAAAAAACAATCTCCTTGGTCCAGTGCAAGCGAAAAGGGGATAGACTCCTCTCACTGTTCGGCTGATACCAACAATAGACACTCTACAACTTTACTTTTATTTTATATTTTTTTGTAATACTAGTTAAAACATGGAATTTCCATGTGTTCAGTTAATAATAATATGAAACGGTTAATCATAATAAGCAAATGCAGCACAAAGAAAGTACAGGACTAGGCACAACTGAGTGGGAAAGATGATCCATTGGGAATTGTGCAAGAAATCAAATTTTGACCATTCTACCAAATGGTATATGCACAAAGTAGAATCTGTCAAAAAATGAGACGCAGGAAATTCTCTGGGATTTTGAGATACAAATAAATCACCTAATCCTGGCCAGAAAACCAGACTTACTGTTAGTTAACAAGATAAAAAAAAAAGGACTTGTCATCTAGTGGATTTTGCCATTCCAACAAACCACACAGAGAAAAAAAAAAAATTATTTACCCTACAGGTAGGATCTGACACAAGGTCAAACATATGAGGCTTCCAGTGAGGATTGAACTCACTTTTCAGTAGTAACGGAGTTGTGAAAATGATAAGACAAAGAAAGTGAAAAGATAGACAAATACTTGGACCTTGCCAGAGAACAATAAAAATTGTGAAACATGAGGATGAAGGTGGTACCAATTGTAGTTGGTGCCCTTGGAGAAGTTGCAAAAGATTTAGAAAAAATACTAAAATCAAATGAAGAATCAAGATCATCTAGATAACAGCATTGTTAAGATTGGCTAAAATACTCAGAGTTTGGAGACCTGAAGAGACTTGTTGTCACTCAGCCTCCAGTAAAAAACCACTCGCTAAGGTAGGTGTGAAAAACTCACAAGGAATAATAATAAAATCGGATGCATTGTTAAGATCGGCTAGAATACTCAGAAGAGTACCGGATACCTGAAGAGATTTGCTGTCACTCAGCCTCCAGTGGAAAACCCACCAGGTAATGCAGGTGTGAGAAACTCACAAGGAATAATATATGATAATAAAAACAAATGCATTGTTAAGATCGGTAAGAATACTCAGAAGAGTCCTGGAGAGCGGTGTAGACTTGTTGTCACTCAGCCTCCAGTGAAAAACCACCAGCTAAGGTGGGTGTGAAAACTCACAAATAATAATAATAATAATAATAATAATAAAATTGGATGCATTGTTAAGATCAGCTAGAATACTCAGAAGAGTCCTGGAGACCTGAGGTGACTTGCTGTCACTCAGCCTCTAGTGAAAGACCACCAGTTAATGCTGGCGTGAAAAACTTGCAAAGAGTGTTATAATACATAAAGAGAAACATAAAATAGAACAGGGTCAGTAAAGTTGTTCTACTGAAAAACACTTAAAAACATTTCCTCTCTTTTTATATCCACTTGAATTTCTTTTTACTTTTCTTTACCTACTTCCATTAACCAACTTGTACAGTCATCACTTTCAAGTTTTCTTCTTCAACAGGAATAGATACTTTGCATAAAAACCAACATTGCATCACCTTTTCACTTTTAAGTGGTAAAAAAACAAAACAAAAAATCTTTGACCTGGCCTCATAAGACATTTGTTATTTACCCTATATTTTCAAATGTATTCAACTTTATATTCAAACCAAAAGTGCTTTAACTCTTACACAGCCATGTGCACTCTGTTTGTGTTTCACTTCACGCTAAGAAAGGCATGAATCTATCTCACCCCCACCCATGTATAATTTTATTATGTTTGGTTTGGTTTGTTTTACAGCATATCAACTTCAGTGGGTCATTTAATGCCAACAAAGTTTTGAAATAAATTCATTCTTAATGGATACTCAATTTTGTTTATAAACTCCTGTTTTTCTATTTACCTATACATGGCACCCTAACAGGTACTACTACTCCGGGTCAGAGTAGACCAGGAAGCGATCCCCAAGCCTCCAGAACTGGAACCTCAGCATAAGATAAGAGTTTAATGTCATTCCCATGACATGAAAACCCTCAGCCACCGCCTTCTAGCATACGATAAAAAGGGTGGGGGGTTGCCATAAGAGCAATAGGTTTAGGGAAATAATATAGGTGCCAGGACTTGACATGACTGGACGGGCAATCGAGAGGGCCTCTCTAACCGACCACCTGCCATCCAACCTAAGTAAGGATCTAAGTGGAGTGTTGCATGTCATGGACTGCTTATCCACCAGAATTCCGTTACTACCCACGGCCAAAATTTTATTATGTCTCAGCTATGAGTAGAATAGTAGAGTAGACAGCACTCTATAGATAAAGTCGTAACTCTCGTTCATTAACATGATATTTCAAGGCCTTTTATTCCCCCCCCCCTTTTTTTTTACAGATTTTATAGAAGAGATAATATCCTTCCTTGCCAATGCAATTAACCAAACATTAAACAGTCAAGTATTTAGATAGACACACATAACTACATACGCACACACAGTGATAGAATAGCAGGGAAAGGCATTTGGTGGCTGTCACTTTTTCACCAATGTGATCATCAGACCAAGTTTGGTTTGGTTTGTGGCATATCAACCTTGGTGGGTCATTTAATGCCAACTAAGTTTTGGATTCATAGCAATAGTTTGGTAGAAAACAATGTATATATATGAATAGATTTTAACTATTGTTCAATTAATCATATTTTTTAGTACAATCCCACTTCTTTTAGAAAATGTAAAATTACTAGCTTGATTGTATTTTGTTCCACTAGATCAAAGTCTACACACTCTAGCAGAATATGTTTCACTGTAAATCTCTCTTGGCATGTAGTGCATAATGGGGTAATTCCATGTCAAATAATCCAGGCCATGTCTACCACCCCATTCAATTTCTCTGAAATTTTGTACAAGTGTGAATTATGATAAAGTTAGACAATCCAAAATTTAAGCTTCCAATTCTAAAAATTGGCGGAATTATGTGGATTTTTGGCTCTCCAAATTTTAGGAGGGGTCACAAAAAATGGTGTCTTTTTGTAACCTATTTAGATTACAAAAAGACACCATTTTTCGCCAACTACACCAAATTTGGAGAGCTAAAAATAATAACTCCGCCTATTTTTGGAAATGGAAGCTCAAATTTTGGTGATTTTCTAACATTAATGTAGTCCACACCTGGAAAAAATTTCAGAAAAATTAAAGGGGGGTGGGTGACAATTTTACTTTTTTTCTGGATGATTTGACATGGAATTACCCATTGGGGATTCTGTGCCCTCTAGTAAATGATGATGGGTGATGTAGATGGGTGATGTAGGTGTGGCCAATGTGAAAGCGGGTCAGCACAACCTGTTCTCTTCTATTTTTGTTGTATTTTAAGTTCCATTCTCCAACGGTAGGTTTAATGTTTTGGAGTTTGTTATTAATGAGTGCATTCCAATGATTTTGCCATATTTTAATGCTAATTTTTTTCACAACTGTTTTTTATAATCAGTATATGGCATTTTTTTGTTTTTGTTATTGTGTCTTTTATAGCTTTCTTTGCTTCCGAATCAGCCGTGTCATTTCCAGGTTACCAGGTGGCCTGGAATCCAACAAAAGATTATTTCTTTATTTTGGACAAGTGGTATATTCTGTTTAGTACTTGTGTTGATTCCACATGGAATATATCTATCTTATATTAGGCGCACTCTAAGGCGACAGCTACAGGTCACATCAATAGGTCAAATAGATCTGTTTGTGTTATATGTGATTAATCTATGGACATAAATGGAATGCGCTGACGGCTACTATAAGTAATGAACAATTGTGGCTTGACACGAAGCAAATGCATGTCAGCTCGTAACTGTATTGGTCGGACGCAATCTCCACTTTCTTTGCTGTAAATTTCTACTCTTATAGATCTACATATATTTTTTATCACCGATATCGAGCATTCTTAATTTAAACAGAGTAAACTACATAATTTAATATATATATATATATATATATATATATATATACTAGCAAGAATATGCACCCTCCAGGCATAAATATTTAAATTTTAATGTAATGAAGTATAAATTATAAAGACTAACAAAATTAGATAAGAACGCATATAAAAAGATTACACTCTATATAAATAATATATTTGATATAATAAATCATAGGATTGATTTTAATACATTGGAGAATAAAAAAATAATATTAGAGATCAATTACACCAAGTAATTATTTATTAATCACTGTTTTGTTAAAACCGGTATGCAAATTAACCACACCATATATTATGTAAACCTTATTTCTTAGTGATATATAAGACACATTGCAGGATTTTAAATGCACTAATAACAATGTTTTGAGGCAATTCAAACTCAGATTTCATAGAGACATTGTTAATAAATAAGATTTAATCTACGTATTATTGATTTTGGCTATAAATTAAGTAGTCATTGATAAATTTATGCAATTCCTGAGGGTATTGTGACGTAATCAGTGAAATAGTTTTGGTTACAGACAGACACCAAATCTCCATTATAATATGATGATGTAGAGTTATGTATGTGTGTTAAGTCATATGTCTTTGTGTATGTAAAGTAACTAGTAAGGCAGACTGTGTTCTCTAGCCTTGGTAAGTTTAGGAGAAGGAAAACAAACCAGTTTTACTCTGCTTAAAAATTGACCCTGTGCCACATCCTGCTCATAGCAAAAGGGTTGGGTAAATAAAATACACTGACCTAATATGCAACTGTAGTGAAATTCCTAATGCCATGCCATATGCAAATATAATCAAATTTATACAACATTCCATTTGCTGGTCCATATTTTCCACACACGAGGGAATTTTGGCAAAGTTTCTTCTTTATTTCCCTCACAATAATTTTGATTATTTTTACCATATTTTCCATTCAGATTGTTGCCATAGAAACGCATAGATAAGCAATTCCTAGGCAAGTGCTCTACTGACTGAGCTTAACTGGCCCTATAACATAGAATAAATGCACTCAAAATTTGAGCATACAACCTTAGACAGTCCTCATTATTTTTTAAAACAAGTTTTGATAAATACATGTCCAGTATTATATATTTATATATAGTTTGTTTTATCTATTATTAAACTGAGCAAATCAACATTTGTCTTCCTAAAGGCTTTTTTACTGTTGAGCTTAATAACACAAAAGTTATACTAAATTATTTCTTACTTTTAGGATTGAGTTATATTTGGAAATAAAATTCCATTTTAATTGGTTCTAATTAGTGGTAATTTGCAATTAAGACAAAAACTGACCCATCCCTTACTTTTCATTCTGCCTATCACTTTCCCCTCTCTATGTATATCTTGATTACCTCCTTGTTATATATGTTAGTTTCTCTGGGGGAGGACAGAGAGAGAGAGAGAAAGGAGAATTTGAAATATATTTGTATGTTAAATTTCATAAGCAGTAACTCATAACTTAAATTAGGTCAAATGTTCCCTTTCTTAGTAATCTTACAAAAATGATCTTTATGTTTTGTCCGTCCATATTTATTTTTGAATTTAATTCACTTTTCCCTAATCTCAATTTACCCAGAGCTCAATGGGTGACCCAATAGGTCACATTTTGTGTAGTTTTAATATATTTAAAGTTATCAGAACAAAGTTTCCATTTCAAGTTGGTTTTTTTTTTACTCCTTTAATAAATTTGAATATTTTACTTACTTCTGGTACAAACCCTCTGACACTGAATTTCTAATTCCCACTGCCTCAAGCAATATCGGAGGCATTTTTTTTTTTTTTGCTAGTCATAGTAATAGAGATTGAACTCTAGTCATGCTATTTTGTTCACTTTCAGACTAACACCTTTGGGAAAGGTATGAGTCCTCCTCTCCACTCTAAATAGTACCACTACTGTTCTTCTACAAGGATGGTTTGGTATTAAATAACCTCGAAGGGTGACATGCCAAAATTATATAAAATTATCAACTCCAATTATCATCTGAAAGAATAACAACATTCCTATCTGCTGTAATTCGAATCCCCAAATTATTTAAACTCAATTTCTTTTAAACATTTTAAACTCATTTTCTTCTATTTAACCCATAGATGGGACCCTACCACTCCAGGTCAGAGTGGACCTGGAAGTAATGACAATGAAAGAGTACTCTATATTCCCAGAGCTCCAAAATTGGAACTGCACTATCAAATGCAATTTAACGTCATACCCAGGACATCCAAGTCGGTCTACAAATATCAGTCATACCAAATTCCAAAGATTCATTCATGAGCAGAGAAGCCAGCTAATCATGGGGAAAATCAACTTGTTTTTCATTAATTTAATTGATTGATTTTAAATGGCATTTCAATCAACTAGAATCACATTCCTTTTACATTAATATTTACACTTTTTATGTAAGACAGTGAGGGATACACCAGGGAGATTGTGTTTTTTTTTTTTTTTTTGCTGAGGTGGAGCGTCACACCTACCATGAGTTCCAGACAGATCAATTATCCAATCTGCACTACTCATTCGCTGAGTTGGCAGGACCAGCATCAAACCAGGAACCTTGCAATTCCTAGTGGGTGCTCTACGACTGAACCAAAAGGGCCCAATTTTTTTAAGTAGTAGTTTCTTAAGAGGTCTTTTTTGCACACAATCAAATACAAATAATTTTTAAACAGATTTGGCTCTGAACAAGTACTACCACTCCAGGTACATACTTTTTGAAAAAAATGAATAAATATTCCATCTATACATATATAAAGGTGTATGTATGTATGCATGTCTGGAGTAAATATAGGTACACATTCACTATCACCAGATTTTGCTTTTTGGGCAAAAATATTGAAGATTTTATTTAAATTCGTGAAGATAATTAAAAAATGAAATTTAAATTATAACAGTATGGATTTTTTTTTTTTTTTTTAATATTATAAATAGTAGACATTAATTTTCTTTTCAGGGTGGCTAGATCAACACAAGGTCTTTTTTTACATGGGGATTTTAATGGGGCATCCACGGGGGATCCAACTCCGATTCAGTAATAATGGATCTGCGACACTAACTTTTTAAAAAATCCCCTCTATCCAGGCGACACCGGGTAGGTGTTTCTAGTATGTTGTACGTTAGTAAAATATATTCATTGCTGACATTTTTTTGATGACTTTAGTCATCCATTCTATAAATAGAATGTAACAGGAAGTTTGATGTTCACAAAAGAAAGTACTGAAGCAATTTCTGAATGAAGTGAAAACTGTATATAAAAAAAGACATAAAATATAATATATCCAAAACTATGTGATGATTACATTGTATATAAATATGATAGCAAGGCACATTAAAAGAAATGCATAGAAAATAATTCAAGCAAAACTTATGAAGAGGATATTAGGCACAAAGATAAAAAATTTACTTCCTCATTGTACAGATTCTCTTTCTCTCTCTCTCTCTCTCTCTCTCTCTTTAATGAATTATTAACGCATTTCAGATTGGTTTGGTTTGTCTTATAGCACATCAACCGCAGTGGGTCATTTAATGCTGACAAAGTTTCCAAATTAACTCATTCTTGATAGGTATTCAATTTTTTTTTTATAAACACATTTTTTCTATCTAACCCATAAATGGGACCCTAACAGGTACTACCACTCCGGGTCAGAATGGACCTGAGAGCAATGGTGATGAAGGAGTACTCCACATTCTACAGACCTCCAGAACTGGAACCTCACCATCAGTTAGAGTTTAACGTCATACCCAGGACATGAAGACCGCAGCCACCTCCTTCTAGCACCCATATCATAAAAAAGGTTGGCGCTTGCTATAGAGGCAATAGGTTTGGGGACAATCATATAGGACCAGGACTTGACGTGACCAGTCGATTGATCTGAAGGGGCCTCTCCGACAGCCCGTCTAGCCTAAGTAAGGGCCAAATGGAGTGTTGCATGTCATGGACAGCTCAGCCACCTGTGTTCCATCCTTAAGCATCATGGAAAGCTACACATGGCCAACAGGTGGCCCATTGGGGGAGTGTTACCTCTCTGCAGAGGTGCAGTCGGTGTATTCTAAAGCCCCAGCTACGGGCTGCATTTCAGATTGGCCAACCAAGATATTCAGTTTGTATATTTAGATTTTTTTGACTGTTGTCCACATGAAGTTCAATGCTTAAGGCAAAGAAGGTTGAGAACTACAGACTTAAATATAATGGTTCATTCAAGCTCTTGAGTGTAGAAGCAGACTTGTTATAGGTCCTATTTGCTTCTCTTTCTTTCCTCTTTTATAAATATCATTCTCCCTTTTCCCATGATGCAGACTTTACACTATAGTAGGAGGGGGAAGTAAAGTTTTATAAAGTGTGGGGTATTTGATGAGGACAATCAAAAGGTATGTCTTGTTTGGCTCTTTCTTTCCTTTGGTGTGGTGTGTGGTGTATTTGTTTAATGGCACATGAACCCATTATGGATTATTTAATGCCAAAATTTGATATATGGTTCCAGGTAATCCAATCAAATACTAATAATTTTCATCAGATTCATTAGACCCATAGATGGGACCCTGACAACTACTACCACTCAAGGTCAGAGTGGACCTGGAGTAATAGCAACTGAGAGTGACTCTACACTTCCAGAGTTCCAGAACTGGAGCCTTACCATGAAGTTTACCATCATATCCAAGACATCTATTGGCATATTCTATTATGGCGAAGACGTTTTTTTAGTCCTTCTTGATGAGGTATTCAAAAACTTTTTTTTTCAAAATCAATTTTTCAAACAGTTTTATTTTAACTCATTTTTTCTATTTAACCCAACAACTACTACCACTCCTACAGAGCTGTTATGAGATAGGAGGTAAGTGGCTGTACAGCTGCTGTTTTGTGGAGTTCTGTTTTCTAGATTTGTTCAAAACATTTTTTTCTCCAAGTGCTTTGTTAAAGTCCAGCTGTTGCAGCCATACAATAGTTCTGACATGGCTACAGTGTGGATGAATTCCTGTTTTATTTCAGAGAGATCGAATTTCCATATGGTCAATGACCTGTCGATATCACCCATGCCTTTCTTATGCATATGTTGATATCACTTTCAGTAGATGAGATATTGCTACCGATGTATGTGAAATGGTTTACTAATTTCAGAAGCTTGTCATTTAATGAGCAGATGGCACTATCTGTTTAAAACAACAGTATAAAAGATGGATAAATAACAAAGTGTTACACACAAAGCAATAGGTATGTACATAGTTACAAATAAGAGTTACTATTATGACAGTAGGTAAGTCTGTTTTTTTTCTTTTTTTTTTTTGTTCACACCTTGTTTTGAGTATCACCAAATTTTTCACAAAATATTTAAAAATAAGGCTTTTGTTAACAGTTTAATTTATAAGATTGTCTGCCTACCATAAATAATTAACAATGGCTTGCATACCAACCTGTAAGAAAATAATGACTTCTTTAATTATGCAGTTCTACAACATTAAAGGGAGATGTTGTTAGCATGGCAGTAGAGGCTATTTAATTATGTTATCCTCTGATCTCACTGACAAGTTAAAGCGACAATTCTTACAAGCCGTAGTTGTATCAGTGCTATTGTATGCCTGCACTACTTGGACCTAATTAAACAACACGAGAATAGCTAGATGCGAGCTGCACAAGAATGCTGCATATGATCTTAAACAAATTGTGGAAACAACACCTGACAAGAAAGCAGTTGTATAGCCATTTGCCCCCCCCCCCCCACACACACACAATCCAAGTGAGAAGAATAAGACATGCTGGACACTGTTGGAAAAACAAGGACAAACTCATAATTGAAAGCCAGCACATGAGCACGCCAGACTTACATTGACCAGCTCTGCACGGATACTGGATACTACATAGGGGACCTCCCAGGGACAATAAATAATAGGGATGGTTGGCGAGAGATTATTATGGATATCCGTGCTACTAGCACGACATGATGATAACAGTATTAAAGGGAGGTGTTGATAGCATGGCAGAAGAGGTTAGAGCTGTATATCTAAAAACTGAAAATATCTAAGTTGTAATTTTGACATGACAACGTTCATTGGCATAATAAGAATTTTGATTGTAAAGTCATCAACATCTTGATCAAATATGATACGTATGTCACTATCTCACCACCTTTCCCTATCTTGGCAGGTCTTCCTCACAGCATCTAGAATCCACACAAAGCTGATTGAGGTAGGTTTTTGCTGGTCGGCATACACTGGTGTGTCCATGTATAGGTGTCCAAAGGAGAACATCACTTGTCACATATAAATTCCTGATGTGTTTTATTTTATGTTGACAATTTTTTTAAACTGAAGATCTTTTTTATCTGATTGAAAATGGTTAAAGATTGGTAAAAGAAATGAAGGAACAAGATTTGGTCCTAATATCTATGCTATTTTATTATTAAAGATATTTGCATATTTACAATAATTTTTTTTTCTCCCATAACTTATATTTTTTTGATATTTGATTTTAATATTTCTTCAATGTTTACAATAATGAAAGAATTATTAAAATTATACATATCTATATTTTTGGGAGAATATGTGCTTAATTGAAGTCGTACCTAATTTTGAAAGTTAATTAATTATAATTAATTAATTAACATACCTATTTAAATGTAGGCTAAACAAATTGAAAAATCAATCTCAATATGTACATTTCAGCCTATTAAGGCCTCATCGCAGAGTATAGATAGGAAGACCGTCTTGTGCGTGAGCCGAAACCCGACTGTCAAGCTGACATGCAAGCATCTAACCCCTACACCAACCGGACTTACTTAAGATTTCGTTTTGTTTAGAAGTAGTTTATATTCCTCTTATAGTGACTTCTATGTGTGTGTGTGTGTTAGACTAGGAATCACAAGGTTCTGGGTTCGATACCAGTCTCACCAAATCAGCGTATGAGTAGCACAGAGATGAGTGGTAAAGTGAGGAGCTGATGGTAGGTGTGGCACCATCACCTCAGACACAAAAAAAAAACTCTTTGGTCTAGCGCTAGTGAAAAGTGGGTATAGACTGGCTGTCTGGCTGGACTTTTGACTTTACTTTTTTCTTATATATTTCATTTTCTTCAATAGTATGAATATCTAATTTTAGAAGGATAAATTAAAAGATTAATTTCTTGAAGAAAAAAGAAATTATCTAACAGATAAAATTAGAAACACATCATCATCATCATCATATATTGCTATCTTTCAATCAACCAACTACTTTTGGTTTCTTCATTTGTGCATCTGAAGTGCCATATATTTTAGATGACAACCCTCCCCCCATTCTTTGTCCAGTCCAAGAAGTGCAACAAATGCAGTCATTTCCTCCCCACCCCAATCAATTCCTGTCATTTGCACATTAATCAAGCATTTGCAAGTATTCCAGGTTTTAATAGGCAATGGCTAACATATCCAGACATCAAGATACAAGAGATTTACATAAAGGCTGTAAAAAATTAAACATTTTTTAAAGAGAAAGAAAAAAAAAAGAAAAAAAATGGAAGAAAAAAAAAAAAGGAAGAAAATAGGAAGAAAAAAAAGAAAAAGGAAGGAAAAAAAAAAGAAAAAAGGAAGAAAAAAAAGAAAAAAAGAAAAAAGGGAAAAAAAAAGAAAAAAAAAGAAAAAAAATGAAAGGAAAAAAAAAGAGGAAAAAATGGAAGAAAATAAATGGAAGCCAAAAAAAGGAAGACAAAAGAAAAAAAAGGGGGAAAAAAGAAAAAAATTGAAGAAAAAAAGAAAAAAAGAAAAAAGGAAGAAAAAGGAAGAAAAAGAAGGAAGAAAAAAAGAAAAAAAAAGACAGCTCTCATCTGATAAATGCCAAAAAATAAACAGCTGCTGCTGTCGTCAACGGAACCACTTAAAGAATCGCTGATCAATACACAATTGGCAAAATCACTGATCTTTGATACAGACCAATTCGATGGCATCCAAAAATAGTTTCAGAATGAAATGTCTTTTCAATTGAATGTTATTTTCTTAAAAACATTTGACAAATGATCTGTGAGACTAGCTTACTTACACCACAATGGGAAGAACTTAAAAACAACTCGTTTACGAGTGGTAGGATATGACAAGGTTGCAAGTAAGAGGCATCCAGCAAGGATCAAACTTGCTATTCAGTAATAATGGATCTACAAGACTAGCTTCATAACCATCACACCACAATGGGATGCACAGGTTTTTACCCAACCCATTCACTGCGGGTAGGATGTGACACAGTCACGAGTAAGGGGCATCCAGTGAGGATTGAACTCCCTAATCAGTAATAATGGTTGGTTTGTTGACTTAATTCATTGTTTTATGGCATATCAACCCTTTTTGGGTAATTTTAATGCCAAATCAAGTAATTATCATAGACAAAGGACTCAGGTTGATTACAGAACTCAGTAGTAATAGATCTGCGAGACTAGCTTGCTAACACACCATGATGGGCTGGTTGGTTGGTTGGCTGGATTTTACAGCATTTCAACCCATTGGGTCATTTTATTCCGAAGACGTTTTCTTTTTATTCATTTTGATGGGTACTCAATTAAAAAAAAAACTCAATTTTTTAAAATGCATTATTCTTAAACTCATGTTTTTCTATCTAACCCATAGATGAGTCCCTAACAAGTACTACCACTCCAGGTCAGAGTGGACCAGGGAGTAATGGTGATGAAGGGGTACTCCACATTCCCAAGAACTCCAGGATTGGTACCTCACTATCAAATAGAGTTTAACGTCATATCCAGGACATTAACATCCTCAGCCACCACCCTCTAGCACATATGATAAAAAGGGTTGGGAGTTGCCATAAAGGCAATAGGGTTGCGACAACCATATAGGTGTTAGGGCTTGACGTACCATGATCAGACACCCAAGTGTGTGTGTGTGTGTATATGAATAACTGATGAAGTGGCATGGATGAATTTTTCTTAAATATTACATAATGTCTTCTTTTCTTCTTCCCTCTATAACAGAGTTCCTTTTTTATAAAGTTTTTCTTTCCTTTACTAATCAGTCTGGGAAAAATACATAAAATCAACATTAAAAAGAAAGAAAAAAAATTAATATAAGTAAAAGAAGTATGAACATAAAAACATCACATTCACACATACATGTAGGTTTGCAGTCTGGGCTTAATATAGGTCAAGGAAAAATTGAATAATTCCTAAGTAACCATTTACATATGTTCATTCTCATAGACACATGTAAAAAATATCAATTCTCACATTTGCCTACAATGATGCATTAATAAATTTGTAGCCTGACATTATCAGCTTTATTTTGTTCTGATTGGTTAGTTGGATTTTACGGCATGTCAACCATTGTTGGGTTATTTTATGCCAAAGACATTATTGGATTTAATGTTATTATAATTGGTTGGAAGGCTTAGGTGGCCTTCCAATGTGGGTACATAAAAGTACCAGACATATTCCGACAAAGGAGTTGAGAAGTGTAACAAACATGGACTTTATTACATGAGCACGAGGAGAAACATTTATACGGAAATACGTATACAAAATACAATGTATCTAAAAAGAGATACATTATGAACACATATAGGAATAGAAGGTACACAAAGGTGTATAAAACAGATACATAAATGTACTATAAAGAAGTTATGGAGTGTCCATAAACTAATGTCACTTACTTAGGCTGTGTTGGGGGACGAAGCCCCCCATCATAAAAGATATAGACGTAAATATCTAAACCATGTTTACTGCTTGCAGTCCCGGAGAGAAGAGAGTTCAAACTTGGTGCTTCCCTGATTAAATAGTTAGCACCCCTGGCGGTAGAAAACCTCAAAACAAGGGAAGATAACCCTTCCAGACCAAACAGGGGCAGACAATCGCTACAACATTTTGTTTTATACATTCTTGATGGGTGCTGAATTTTTTTCTTTTTTAAACACATTTTTCTTTCTTTTATTTAACCCATATGTGGGACCCTAACAGGTACTATCACTCCGAGTCAGAGTGAACCTAGGAGTAATAGTGATGAAGGGGTACCTCACATTCCCCAGAGCTCCAGAATTGGAACTTCACCATCAGATTGAGTTTAACGTCATATCCAGGATACTCAGACCCTCAGCCATTGCCTTTTAGCACATATGATAAAAAGGGTTGGGGGCTTGCCATAAGTGCAATAGGTTTGGGACAATCATATAGGTGCTAGGGCTTGATGCGACCAGCCAATTGATCAGAGGGGGCCTATATGACCCCTGTCTAGCCTAAGTAAGGGCCAAAGTGGAGTGTTGCCTGTCATGGACTGCTCAAGCACCAGGGTTCCATCCTTAAGTATCACAGCTCACCACTCACAGCCAACAGCAGGTGTCTCCATTGTAGCTCTTACCCTCTACAGAGGCTGTATCAACAGTGTATTCTTCTGCCTCAACTGACAAGACAGGATGGTCATAATAGTCATCCTAATGGCTTTGCCAAGAGTAATTACTGATAGGGATGGATGATGAGAGACAGTCAAGGGAAGCTGTGCAGTTGGAATGCTTTGATGGTAATGACATATAAATCTAAGTTTCAAATATAAGAAATTGAGTTCATTCTTATGGAAATCATTTTTATGATTCTCTTTGACTCATTTATCTATTCTATCTATATATAAAGGGCAGTTGTGCATATGTGTATGTCCGGAGGAAACTTCAAAAAATAAAACAATCAACGACAAAGTAAATATATATATATATATATATATATTATATATATATATATATATACATCATACATACATACATACATGCATGCACTATTACCAGGGCTTGGTTTTTGAGCAAAAATAATGAAGATTTTATTTATATTTGGGATGATATTTAAAAATTTAAATTTGTATAGTAACAGAAGGTAATTGAAATATGATGTTGATTGATTGAATTAATCGCTCATTTATATTGTATTTTATTTTAAATTGTAAATTATTGAATTAAAATTTCTTACTATATTGTTATATATTTACATGGGGATTTTAAAGGGCATCCAGTGAGGATTTAACTTGTGATAAGTAATAATGGATCTGCAAGACTAACTTTAAAAAATCCCCCCTCTACCCAGGCAATGCCGGGTAGCCACTTCTAGTACATATATAAAGGGCAGTTGGTATGCATTCATGCGTGTATGCATGTATGTCTGGATGAAACAACAAAAATAAAACGATTAATGAGTAAATATGTATAAACATTAAATATCACCGATTCTTGCTTTTTGTGCAAAAATTATGAAGATTTATAATCAAAGATATTCAAAAATTAAAATATACATAGAAATAGCATTGAAATTCTATTTGGAAAATGTCTAGCATTTGTAAATGTCAAAAGTAAACAAATCAATTCACCAGTGTGTTTTTTAGCCACCAACTCTACCCAGCTGATGCTAAGTAAAGTAGTCACTTCTAGATTTCATAAATAGTTTATGAGATGGCAAAATAAAGTTGCAGGCTTTTAACTAGAAACCAATGTATGCACAAACATTTTAAATTTAAAAAATATGCAAAAAATATAACCATTTTGAAATCATATCTTTTTTTTTTAATGATATCAAAATTTATTCAGAGTAATAAACATGCGTGAACCCATGATCATAAACATAGATGAATATCTAAGCTTATTTACAAATAAGCTAGAGACTCAAAGTGATTTAAGTCATATGTCCAAAGTTTATTTTTTTAATACTATGAAACAAAAAGATAAAAAATGTCCACTAGGTAGATAAAACAAATAAATAAATAGATAAAGGTGCATTTCTTAGTCAGATATTAATAGGATTTAAAGTCAAAAGAGAAGAAAACAACAAAAAGAAAGAAAAACTGAAAAACAAGAGGAAAAGAAAAGAAAAAGAAAGAAAAGAAAAGAAAAGAAAAAAAGAAAAAGAAAAAAAAAGAAGAAAAGAAAAGAAAAAAAGAAAGAAAGAAAAAGAAGAAAAAAGAAGAAAAGAAAAAGAAGAAAAAAAAGAAAAAAGAAAGAAAGAAAAGAAAAAAGAAAAAAGAAAGAAGAAAAGAAAGAAAGAAAGAAAGAAAGAAAGAAAGAAAAGAAAAAAAAAGAAAAAAAAGAAAAAAGAAAGAAAGAAAGAAAAGAAAGAAAGAAAAAGAAAAAAAAGAAAAAGAAAAAGAAAGAAAAGAAAAAGAAAGAAAAGAAAAAAGAAAAGAAAAAAGAAAGAAAGAAAAAAGGAAAGAAGAAAAAAGAAAAGAAAGAAAAAAGAAAGAAAAGAAAAGAAAAGAAAGAAAAAAGAAAGAAAGAAAAGAAAAAAGAAAAAAAAGAAAGAAAAAAGAAAGAAAGAAAAAAGAAAGAAAGAAAAAAGAAAAAAAAGAAAGAAAGAAAGAAAGAAAGAAAAAAAGGAAAGAAAGAAAAAGGAAAGAAAGAAAAAAGGAAAGAAAGAAAAAAAAAAAAAAAAAAATCAAAAGGAGAAAAGGAAAGAAAGAAAAAGAAAGTAAGAAAAAAAAAGGCATCGTCAATCATTAAGATTTAGTATTTATTAATACTAAATCTATATAGTTGTGAATATAACAATAAAGATGAGGACAACAGTCAAAAAAATACAAATAATACAAATCATCAAGCCTCATCTCAAAAATTAAAATAGGATTTTTTTTTTATCAACCCTATCATACAATAAAAAGTAAAGTCGTCGGGGTGGCCTAAAGTCGGTATCAGCCAATCAGCTTTTCACTAGTGCTAGACCAATGAGATTGTTTTTGCATCTGAGGTGGAGCGCCACACCTACCATCAGATCCTTATGCTACTCCCGTTTAAAATATACATCAATGGTTATTAATGATTACCGAAAGTGACTTTAGCTTTTAAGCATTACTAAGTAATCTTAATGACATCCCAGAAATGTAAATCCTTACCTTTTTCAGGATGTATGGAGCATCAACATCTAATTTACATTTCCTGTGCGTAATATGTACAGCTCCGTCATTGCTTGTATGGTCATAGAGGATCTCACTGCCCAGGAATACAGGGATCATCTTACAAGTGGGGAATCTCCTTTCATAGGCCTGTGAAAGAAAAAAGAAAAAAGATATATATAATTAGACTGATGTTAAATTTTTATCAGTAGTAACCAATAATCATAATGCGTTTGAGTTATCAAATAACATTAAAATCCGGAAGAAAGGTTAGCATTGATTTATTACCCCTTTTGGTAAAAAATATATAAATAAGATAGAGTCCAACATGCAGCTCTTTAACAACAGTAATTAAATCTCTGTAGCAAGACTAGCTATTACTCGACCAACACTCTTGTGTAGTCCGTATTAATTATGTGTTTTGTTGGAAGAGTCCAACTTTCTTGTAGGGGAAATATCTTCCCTTACAACACTTATACTATATTTGTCACGCCAGTCTATCTGTCAGGGGATGCAACTGAAAACAAAGCCCTGTACCAAGAATAAACAAACTTTTCCCTGGTATAATTTTATGAGGAATCTAGGTGATATTTATATTAACCCCTGAATTCATTTATGGTCACTAGAGACCAAATTACCAACGGCGTTATGAGAAAATAGGAAAGAAAGAAGAAAAAAAACCTGATGTCTATGCCTCTTATTCTCTAAATAATGGGTTACAGCACAGCGATAGATACAATTTGAATGCAGAATCAGAAAGAACATAGAAATGCCAAGTTTTATCAAAATTGCTCCAAAACTAAAATGATGAAAAAATTACTGAATTTCTTGTTTTCAGTTGGTCCGTGATTTGACATATTTTTTTAGCAAAATCATGTCCACTTTTGTACCCCCAATTTTGGGGCTTTAAATTTTCATAACTTTTGAACCACTGGGGATATTTGCATAATTCAAACAGTTTTGAACCCCATTTACAGATCTCTATATAACTAATGTGATTAATAAAAATAACCTCAAATAAAAAAAACATATAAGAAAAAAATCAACTGGCAATGCTATCCGTATCCATTAGAAAGTTCCATTCCATTAATTAGGTGGATTGAAGTTACCCTATCTACCAATACACTCCAATCATTTATCTATACAATATAATCAAATATCAATTGGATACCATATGTCACTGTCCTATCAAGTGTGCTTATTTCATTTTCACTACAACCTTGCTTAACCAGTATCTGTATAATCCATCTAATTCCCTCATCTTAATTTATTAACACATTTCCTCCAAGTTTCCGGGCTTAATTAACACTCTATATTCCCAACTTCATCCTGACAAATCCAGAGAATCTTTTTTTTTTTTTCTTTTTTCCTTCTTCTGTCTAGCAAAAGGATTATACCCCCCCCTCCGCAGACGTTTTCATTGATTTGTGGGTGTAGAAATCTAAGGATTAATCTTAATCAACAAGATAACTTTAGACATCTGACCAATGAAAGACACTTGGCCATTGTGAAGCAATTGTCTTCAATTGGTTAATAGATGGGCGGGGGGAGGGGTATGTGATGTAGTGGCTAACGTGCTGGACTGAGACATCCTAGTAAGCGAGTTCAAATTCCAGTCATCAGGGAATTAATTGCAATGCAGTTTCAGAGAGATATAATCTCTATTACATATTTACCAAACCCTACACACAAGCAGGATGCGACACAAAGTCAATTTCTTAAGCAGGGTTTAACAGGTTTGAATTCAGAGTTTTCCTTCTCCTAGACTGGTTACCTAACCAAAGTTAAAGAACCTTACCATAGCTGGAAGTAGAGTAATTGGATGCATAACTTTCACAGTATATATATATATATATATATATATATATATATATATATATATATATATATATATACACACACACACAGGCGTGTGGTGTAATGGTTAGAGTAGTAGAAAATGAACTCCTCGACCCGAGTTCAAATCCTGGATGAGGCTGCTTGCATTTCACATAGCACTAATACCCTTGGGAAAGGTATAAATCCAACTACTCTCTCCAGCTATGTGTAAATAGTTGGGTAGACTGGGCTCTTTAATTTTGGCTAGGTAACCAGTCTAGGAGAAGGTAAACTCTGAAATCAAACCTGCTAAACTCCAAAGAAATTGACTGTCACATACAGCTCATGTGGAGGGTGTGTGTGTGTGTGTGTGTGTGTGTGGTGTGTGTGTAAAGCATCAATAAGTGATGAGACCATGAATCTGCATAGAAGACTGATACTTACTTATGCAACAGGTCTCTCCTCTTATCCATACTGTGGATTATGAGTTATCTCCCTTGGATATATCACCAATATTATTCAAATGCAAGGTACAGGCTTGTTACAATTTGGCACCAGTGTTGTTAAAGAAGTTGCTAGAATGAGCTTGAAGACAATGTTGGACTGCTTTAATCTTGGTATGGCAACCAGTCTAGGAGAAGGAAAACTATGAACTCAAACCTGTTAAATTCTGATTAAAAACTGACTGTGTCGTGTCCTACTCGTGCAGAGTGGGTAGGCAACTACATAGTTTAGCTCAGTCAGTAGGGTGTCCACCTGGGACCCACAAGGTTCCTGGTTCGATACCAACCCTCGCCAACTCAGCATATGAGTAGCACAGGGTTCCGTGCAGTAAAGTGAGGAGCTGATGGTAGGTGTGGTGCTCCACCTCAGGTGCAAAAAAAACAATCTCCCTGGTCTAGTGTTAGTGAAAACGAGATAGACTCTTTCACTGTCTGGCTGATACCAACAATAGGCCACTCTGCCAACTTTTTCTTTTTTTTTTAGAGAAAATAAACTTTACTTTCAAATGGGCTTGAATGACCATCAGCATACACTTCAAATTTCGGATGAGTGGGCAGTTTGTTTACTGAGCATTGTATTATTAATTCAAGTACCCAACCCTAACAATAACTTGAGAGACTCCTCCCTCTCCCTTTCTCAGATTAGTTTTTTGTCTTCATAAAAGCCATCATCAACAAATTTGAACCAATAGACACACTTCTCAGTTTGTTTTTTTACCTTGCTCAAAAATATTTTTATTTTTTTATTTTTTGTAAAAAGATATCTCCAAATGGTTGGTTGGTTGGTTTTTATGGCATGTCAACCCATTGGGTGATTTTATGCCAAACACATTTTGTTCCATTCATTCCTGATGGGCACTAAATTTTTTTAAAAACATTTTTTAGACTTCATTTTCTATTTAATCCATACATAGTACCTAACAGGTACTACCACTCTAGGTCAGAGTGGACCTGGGAGTAATGGTGATGAAGAGGTACTCCACATTCCTCGAGCTCCAGAACTGGAATTTTCACCATCAGTTTAAAGTCATACCCAAGACAATAAGACCCTCAGCCATTGCCTTCCAGCACATAAATGATAAAAAGGTTTAGGGCTTGCCATAAGGACAATAGGGTTGGGACAATCATATAGGTGCCAGGGCTTGCCATGACCAGCCGATTGATTGGAGGGAGCCTCTCCGACCGTCTAGCCCAAGTAAAGGCCAAAGTGGAGTGTTGTATGTAATGGATTGCTCAGCCACCTGGATTCTGTCCTTAAACATCACAAGTTACCACCCATGGCCAACAGGTAGTCCCATTGGGAGGATTTTACCCCTCTGCAGAGGTACAATTAGTGTATTCTTCTGTCCCAGTTGACAGGGCAGCCTCTAAAATTAGTAGACCAGTTCACATACCTAGGTAGTAATATCTCATCTACAGAAAGCGATGTCATTATCCAAATAGTAAAGGCTTGGACAGCTATAGGTGGATTATCGATCATATGGAAATCTGATCTCTCTGATAAGATAAAATCAGAAAACTTCCAAAGTGTAGCAATGTCAGTGCTACTGTATGACTGCACCACTCGGACTCTAACAAAATGCTTAGATGGGAACTACATAAAGATGATGCGTGTAGTCTTGAATAAATCTTGGAAACAGCACCCATAAAAAAGTAGTTGTATGGCCACTTGCCTTCTATCACCAACAGGTAGTCCTATCAGGCATGGTGTTCCACAAGGCTCCGTTTTAGGACCACTTCTATTTTTGATTTATATTAATGATCTGAATTGTGCTATTAATTATTCCCAGGTTCATCATTTTGCCGATGATACCAACCTCATTCATTTCAGTGGTTCTTTGAAGCAATTGGCCAAACAAATGAATTTGGATCTCAAGGTTCTTTGTCATTGGCTAAATGCCAATAAAATCTCTCTTAATGCCTCTAAGACGGAATACATTTTTCAAAACATGCTCTTAAACCCATGAATTATGATTTTAAGCTTTTTATCAATGGTAAAAGGCTTATTCCTAGTGACTGTATTAAATATCTTGGTGTCCTACTTGATTCTGACCTAAGCTGGAAATCTCAGATCAATAGCACTGTGCTCAAGCTCAAAAGAGCTAATGCAGCTCTAGCTAAACTTCGTCATTTTGTGCCACTAAATGTTCTGATCCAAGTTTATTATGCCATTTTCCATTCCCATCTCCAATACTGTAATCAAATTTGGGGTCAGCCTAATGGCGGTACTTTGATTAATCGTATAACTGTTCTTCAAAACTTTGCTGTGAGACTTATGTCCTTTGTGCCTCCTAGGACATCATCTAACAACCTGTATGCAAATTTGGAGATTCTCAAATTTTCTGATATGGTCCATTGTGAAAATATTTTGTTCTTACATAAACTATTCCACAATAAAAGGCCTGTTTCTGTTCAGAATGCTTTTGCAGTTGACTTCACCCATGCTCATGTCACTCGTGCTGACCAATCTGGTTTGCTTAATTTCCCTATCATCAACACTGTTAGTTTTGGGCATAATTCGATTCGTTTTAATGCAATTAATTCTTGGAATACTGTTCAGTCGTTATTTTTTGATAAAGAAAAGATGAAGCTTGTTTCAGTTAATTATTTTGTCCTTAAAACACTTTTGAAAAATCATTTTATTGCCTCTTATAAACAACAGATTTGCTTTTAGATTCTCACACGGCTAATTTGTCTCATGATATATATGTATATGTTTACGTTGTGTGTTTCATGTATTGTTTCCTGTGAGCGTCCAAGGGTGGTCATGTCCATGGGATTAGCTTCATGCTATTAGGCATGGCCTCCCTTCAATAGTAGTTTAAACCAATAAAGTTTTTCTTTTACTTATATTTTTTTTTAATAATTTGTACTACTATTGATTAATAAATTTCTTATTATTATTATCTTATTATTATCACACACAAACCGTCCAAGTAAGACAAGCAATATATGCTGGACACTACTGGAGAAGTAAGAGAAACTCATAAGTGAACTTCTTCTGTGGACAGCTACACATGGACACACACCAGTGTAAGCCAACCAGCAAAAACTTACAACAATCAGCTTTGTACAGATATTGAATGCCTTGGGGAAGACCTGCTAGAGGTGATGACCAATAGGGATGGTTGGTCAGAGTCATGGGTATATGTGCTGTTTGCGTAACCTGATGATGATGAAATAGTATATATTTCAGAACCAGTTTTGGTATTTATTTACAATATATATATATATATATATAATATATATATATATAATATATTATAATATGGTATTTAATACTATTTGTCATATCAAACCAGCTTTTAAATGGAAATAGTTACTTGAAGTCAGGGCTGCGGAGTCACAGTCATGGAGTCAGAAGCAATTAAGGGATAACTGGAGTCTAGAAGTTGAGTAAAAATATAAAGATTGACTCCAGTTGAATTTACACTTTATATGGCCCAAGTTTAGTCTATAAAGTTATACAGTGCACACTCCTTACATATAGATTATAAAATGGTTTTATATTTATTATGAATTGTAATAAATCTTATCCTCTTATCTTTGTGTAAATATTTCTTATTTGAAAAGATATATATATATATATATATATATATATATATATATATATATATATATATATATATATATAGATAGATAGATAGATAGAGATATAGATAGATATATATATATATATATATATATATATATATATATATATATATATATATATATATAATTTTATTGTTATTTCTTTATATTATTTTAAAGATTCTACCTATTCTTTCATATTTTCTAACAGATTTAAATAGGTTCATACCAGAGCCACAATATCTTTATTCTTTGATATAAACCAGTTATAATAATATAAGTCTACCTAAGTTAGGAACATATGCATAGGCTTTATGAAATTTGCAGGCCATAACGATTTAATTACATAAATGGGTGTTGGAGTCAGAGGTGCTAAAAATAGAGGAGTCAGAGTTGGAGGTTTCATGTTCAGACTCCACAGCCCTGTTTGAAACCATATAACCTTTGCTTACTACAATGTCACAGTCCAGCACAATAAATAACCATTACGCCACAAGGACTACCCCCACACCATATCAGCTAGGATACTCATGCCATAAAATTAAATGAAATGGCAGAAAAGTTTACCAAGACTGCCTGATAAGAGGAGCCCCTGTAAACAGGAATTTTAAGATTTTGAAATAGATTTCAAGGCTCAAATTCACAATGTCTTCATATTTTAAATATAAATAATCCTCAAGCTGCATGTAACCATGTCAACAAAATGGCATCGACAGAAAAAAAGAAAAAAGGATACAGAGCTAAAATGCATATTAGTTTGGGGATTTATACAGGATGATTGAAAAATTACTCTATTTTAAACTATTATTTTTTTATATGCAGTTACATCTTTCTCAATTCTTTAATGTGTGTTCCTTAATATACAGGGTAATTGAAAAGTAACTCTCTATTTTAAACTAATTTTTTTATATCCAGTTACATTTTTCTCAATTCTTTAATGCATATTCGCTATCACAGGCCGCCACCCATGGCCAACAGGTGGCCCCATTGGGGGAGTCTTACCCTTGTAGAGGTACAGTCGGTGTATTCTAACACCCCAGCCAAAAGGGCGGATAGTAAAAAGGTTGAGAAATGCTGCATCATAGATATGTAGATGTATATGTGTGGGTTTGTAGATTTAGTTGAAGATAGATAGTAGACTTGGAGAGACGACGACAAGTCATCATAGAAAAATGAGAGAGAGAGAGAGAGAGAGAGAGAGATGACAAAGTCACAAAAACAAAACTTAAAATTCATGTTGACAGTTACAAATAAGTGACTAATATTACATTTACGCAATGACCAATAAAACAATAAATAAAGAGTATTAAAAAGAAAGTTGTTATTACTGATTCCTTCCGTTACCAATCACTCCACTGTTTGTTTGCTTCTCCTGACAGTTGCCCCAGGATAATCAGCAGTGCCACCCCCACCCCAACATAGCAAGTAGATAGGAAACAATTTCTACAGAATCACAATCTTGTAAAATATTTATATATTAATACTCGTGTTCCTAAATTGTATGACAATTATCTTGCAATACCCTGATTAAAAATAAAACCGTCCAAATGAATGCCATCACCTCAGCTAAATAATGGACCATTCCGTTTTTATTATAAAGAAAGGGAAGAAAAGATATGCTACACAGAAAAGATATAATAAAAAAGAAAGTGTAGGGGAAAATAGAGAGAGGGGGTGAGTACACGGAAGCGATAACACCAATCTGTTTCAATCAAACATAATTAAAAGTAAAGAAAGAAAAAATAGAGAGAGAGTTAGATGAAGATTATTATACTTTTTACAATTAGCTCTTAAGTAAATATATCAATGTTGCAATGATTAAATCATCATATGGTGGTATATCCACAGGTTCTGCTAATAGATATAAAAATATCACCAATAGAATAGGGAAGAAAAAAAAATTTAATTTTTAAAAATGTGCAAAAAAAATTTTTTAAATTAAAAAATATTAATAAAAGAAAAAAAAACAAAAACTCAGTTGTTATAAAATAATTCTGTTTTAAAATTTCCATTTAATAGAGACTTGTAAATGGAATATTTTTTTTTTTTTTTTTTTTTTTTTTTTTACTCAAGGATTTGAATATTTACAAATTTTATTTGTTTCTGTTGAAAATATATTTTGAGAAACAGGAAAACAAAAGGAAGTGGTTTATACAGCAGATTTGTCGAGTTGTCAGTCGCTGGCAAAAATTAGATTTTATTTTTGGCTGCTTTTATAAAATAGAATTAGAAAAAGCCAATCCTCTTTAACATTTATTGTTGTTGTTGTTGTTGGCCAAGTTGCTTGTAAAAGTCCATTTCCCCATTACATTCAACAAAACAATGTATTTTTGGACAAGGCTAACAGTTTCCTTCTCTCTAGAATAATCATCTTGTTTGGCTTGCATTGACAAATGCATCCACAATAGAAAAATTAATTTAGCAAATATCAATAAACAATGGCAGTTGGGATTCACAGTGTAAAGTGTAACAGCATTTTAGTGTGAAAAGAAGGTCAATTTTAAGAGGGGGGGTGAGCGGATATGGGGGGGGAGTAAAAATCAAAAAATGCTTTCTTTTAGAAATACTAGCAAAAATATGGGAAGAGGCTACTTAGCTGGTCCTGGTCAAATAGACAAACCTACTTTTATGTTTATTTTTACGACCTTGTAAATATTTTTAGTGACAGTTCTTCCAAGCCATAGTTGTATCAGTGCTATTGTACGGCTGCACTACCTGGACCCTAAAGAAGCAACTGGAGAATAAACTAGATGGTAGCTGCACAAGAATGCTTTGTGCAATCTTGAACAAGACTTGGAAACAACACCCCACGAGAAAACAGCTGTACGGCCACCTGCACCATATCACACAAACAATTCATGTAAGGCGAACAAGACACGCCGGACACTGCTGGAGAAGCAAGGGCGAACTCATAAGTGACGTTCTTCTGTGGAAGCCATCATATGGGCATGCCAGTGTGGGCCGTCCAGCAAAGTATACATTGACCAGCTCTGCACGGATACTGGATGCCACGCAGAGGATCTCCAGAGGCAATGATGATAGAAGGGTTGGCAAGAGACTGTCATGGATACCCATACTGCTGGCACAACATGATGATGATGATGATGAATGCAAGTAATATTAAAAACAACAACACAGATTTAACATAAAAGTTTATTATAATCATTTATATTTATTTTTTGTGAAAGATAAAAATACAAAAAATTCTTCTAAATGAAAAATATAGATACTATTAATGACTGTGATTAAACATGTAAATTTTTACAAATTTTTTTTAACAAATTGAAGGAAATGATAGAGGTAAATTTGACTATCATGAATTTTTTTTCCAAAGTGAAAAAATGGCATTTTCCACTATCAATTGTTAAAACATAACATTGTAACCCTAACCCCAATGCTAACAATGAATTCTTGTTTATATTTATGAAAACGTAATATAATTTTTTTTTTTCGTTCCAAACACAAAGTGTGTAAAAAGTTGTCTACATTACCTTTCATAAGGAAAGACGTTAAACGTGAAATGCCCAGATGGTATCTTTTAGAACAGGCTGAATAGCCTATTTGAAAAATATGCACCCTCTGCTGGGTGCAAGTATTTAAGTTTTAATGTAATAGAACATCATATCAAATTAGAAATACTAACAAAACTAAATAAGAACGCATATAAAAAGATTACTTATTTTTATTTTGTTTTGATTAATTTTTCCATATTCATACGATTGCTTTCAACATTCTTGAGAATAAAACAATATTAGAAATCAATAACATCAAGTAATTATTTATCAAACCCTGTTTTCTAAAACCAATATGCAAATTTTCCATACCATATACAACATAAACCTTTATTTCTTAGTGACATAGAAGACACGTTGCAGGAATTTAAATGCATTAATAACACATGCTGTTTTGAGGCAAATCTAACTAACTTTAATAGAGACAACGTTAATGAATACAATTAATGTTAATTAAGATTAAATAATGATTACTTATTGATCATTGAGAAAATGACATAATTAACTAAGGGAATTTTGACGTCGGTGGTGACTCAATTCGGTTACAGACAGACACATACTCTCCATTATAATAAGATACAAGTTAAAAGCTCCTACACTGAAGCATTGTTTTAAATTCTTTTGAATAATCACTAAACAAAACTGTTGAATTACATAAATATATTATGAATTAAATTTAACTGCATTTTGAATATGTGTGTTCGAAAAGGCCAAAAAGAAGATATGGGAAAAAAAATTGTTTTAAACGTTTAAAACAAGAAGATTTTCAGGGCTAAAACAAAACAAAAAAACTTTAAGCTATTTCAAACATCCTTGGTATTTTCATTCTATAATTTATAAAAACATATAAACACAAAAGAAAGACGACAACTGATATAATAAAATAAAGTAGATTTGCAATTAAAGTGGGGCACCTGCTAGTGCGAGAGGACACTAATTTTTGGAGCAAGTTTCACAGGTCATTGCAAACGAGTCCGATTTCCATTGTATACACCACAATTGTACTAGACGAAGATATACATAGTAAATAAGTATTTTATATAAAAGTCATGATATTCCTGAAATATATATATATATATATATATATATATATATATATATATATATATATATATATATATTATTCTTTTCATCAGGGAGGAATCGATAATTGTTAATAGCAGTTAGAAATAAGTTTATTGTACTAAGATCAAAAATAAAAAAAAAACGTTTGCGAAAATGAACAGTTTTTTTCATTCCTTTATAAAGAGTAGATTATTATATTGACATCAATATGAAAGAAAAAAAACTATAAAACGATATATATATATATATATATATATATATATATATATTAGTTTGCTATATTTCTAAGTAAAGAGTGTTCAGTATCATTGATGGAGCATGTATATCTAAGTTAGGATTTGAAAATCTTATAGGCAGTTACGAAGCGCCATTGACTTCATATATTTGCTACCCTAACTTATATAAGTTAGGGTAGTGAATATATTCTATTGTTCTACAAAGATGGTTTTAGCCTTAAATAACCCATGAAGGTTGATATGCCATTAAACAAAGAAACTAAACCATCCAAAATAGGTTGATAAATATATTGCCTCACTATGAATTAGTAGTCAGCAAACCAATCTTACAAACTATGACTACCATAGTAAGTTTGATATAAGACACTAGTGGTCTTGTGCCAAATTAAGATAAACTTAGTAACTATATGGGGAGAGGGATGAGGGGGTTTAAGATTTAAGTCAACAGTCAAAAAGTACATTCACTAAAAAGTAGTAAATAAATATAAAACAACAAAGTCAAACTTTGGTACATTCCTTATTCACTTGATTGGTTCCCTGATAAGCACTTGCTGATTGAAGTCATAATAAAACTATATATTAACTTTTAAGAGGCAAACTAGTGTTCCGCCCTGTCGGTGGGGCGTTAGAATACACCGACTGCACCTCTGCAGAGGGGTAAGACCCCCAATGGGGCCACCTGTTGGCCGTGGGTGGCGACCCGTGATGCTTAAGGATATAACCCAGGTGGATGAGCAGTCCATGACTTGCAATACTCCACTTTGGCCCTATCTTGGGCTAGACAGGCGGTCGGAGAGGCCCCTCCGATCAATCGCCTGGTCACGTCAAGCCTAGCACCTATATGATTTTCCCAACCCTATTGCCCTTATGGCAAGCCCCAACACCTTTTTTATCATATGGGTGCTAGAAGGCAGTGGCTGCGGTCTACATGTCCTGGGAATGACGTTAAACTCTATCTGATGGTGAGGTTCCAGTTTTGGAGGTTTGGGGAATGTGGAGCACCCCTTCATCACCATTGCTCCCTGGTCCACTCTGACCCGGAGTGGTAGTACCTGTTAGGGTCCCATTATAGGTTAAATAGAAAAATGTATTTATAAAAAAAATTGTATTATCCATTAAGAATTGATTTATTTCAAAACTTTATCGGCATTAAATGACCCACTGAGGTTGATATGCCGTAAAACAAAACAAACCAAACTTAGTGTTATGGTTATCAACAAAGGAAATGGAATTGTCAATCTGAGTTCAAATGATAGACCAGGCTGCCTTTCACTTTGTACTAATTCTCTTAAAAGAGCATGAATCAAAATCTTCTTCACTACCACGAGTAAATAGTAGGGCAGATTGGGTTCTTTAATTTTGATAAGGTAACCAGAAGGAAAACTGAATTCAAACCAGTTATACTCTGCTAAAAAATTTGACCTTGTGTCACATTCTGTCTTTGGCAGAGGGGTTGGGTAAATACATACTTATAAATTGGGTGAGCACCTTGCATAAGCTAGCAGAATATAGCTAATGAGTTCGATTCTCACTGAGTGCTTCATGTTTCTGGCCTTGTGCCAAACCAAGCAAAACTTAGTTTTAGAATCCAGAGATAACTGTCACTTAGTATTGTCTTAACCTAAGTACCTTATCCACAGAAATACCATGTGTCCAATTGGACAATTGAGTGTGAATTTGGGAACTTATAAACCTAATGTCTCATTTTGGCTAGAATATCTACCTATTCATTTTTATGTATGATTTTTTACCTAGACTCATATTTTTTTTGTTTTTTTTTTTTTGTTTTTTTTTGAGAACATAAGGTTCAGTTTGAAGTTCTGTGAAGGCTCAGATTAGGACACGAAGGTTCCCAAGTTCGACAAGAAGGTTCCCAAATCCAACTAGAAATACCTGAAGGACAGAGAGCACATTGGCCAAAACGGTGTGTATATAACAATAAAGATGAGGACAACAGTCTGAATAATCCAAATAATATAAACTTATCAAGCCTCATCTCAAAAATTTCAGAGAGATTAGATTTTTTGGTTCACAGAGATTTCATTTCTAAATTGCAAGGCAACTTTTGAGATACTGAGTATTTTTTTCATCTGGTGTCCTACAATAAAATTTGTAAATCACTAAATGAGAAATTATGTGTCAGTTAATAACTTTCCAATGTTACTCTCTCAGAAAAAAAAAAACAAAAAAGAAAAACTTATTAATATTTAAGAGAAGAATACAAATTTAATAAGTGTCGTTGGTAAGACAAGTCAATGCTTGCTATTTTGTAGCTTTCATAAACTGGTGACAATTTTGACAGATTTATTTTAGCCTATCATTAAATATGCATCGATTATCTCAGCAGACCGAGATTGAAATTGCTTTTAAATGGCAAATAATTATATATATATATATATATATATATATATATATATATATATATAGTAAGTAAAGTCGACGGGCAGCCTAAAGTCGGTATAAGCCAGGGAGTCTATCCCCTTTTTCAATTGCACTAGACCAAGGAGATTATTTTTTAGCATCTGAGGTGGAGCGCCACACCTACCATCAGCTCCTTACTTTACCGCACAGATCCTGTGCTACTCATACGCTGAGTTGGCGAGGACCGGTATCGAACTAGGAACCTTGTGGTCTTTAGCCGAACGCTCTACCGACTGAGCTAACCCGGCCCATGTATTATATATATCTCAACCCTCCACACGAGCAGAATGTGACAGGGTCAATTTATTAAGCGGAGTTTAACAGTTGTGAATTTAGCTTTTTCCTTCTCCTAGACTGATTGCCTAACCAAGGTTAAAGAGCCCAGTCTGCCCTACTATTTACCCATAGATGGAGAGAGAATAGTTGGATTTATACCTTTCCCAAGGGTATTAGTGCAATGTGAAATGTAAACACCCTCGTCCAGGATTTGAACTCGGGTCGACGAGTCTATTTCCGACGACTAAGCATTACAGCACACACCTCATGATTATACAGTATATGAGTATATATATAAGTGGAAAGAAACTCTGGGAGAGTGTAACAGCAGGTGGTCCTCAGAGGAGAGATCCCCTTTAGGCAAGTATTTCGGCCCTTAACTCTTGACACTCTCGAAGGATGTGGGGGGCCCATCGAGTCATGATTCCTGGATGTCCACCTGCTGTCCATTTCAGTATGCCTTTGATGGGATTGGTTTCTAGCACTGCTGTGACGTGTTCTGCATCCCTGAGAAGGGATAAGTACCCGTTTCTAGCTGGGTACACTGGCGAGCGCTTGGACAACCAAAGTGTGATTTTTATTGAATAAGAATCATAAGAAATAAAATTCTATAGGTTAGTTTAGTTTGGCACGAGACCAGAAATATAGGGCACCCAGTTAGAATAAACTCATTAACATGGTGTACTAGCCTAGCTCATTAATACATCATGTAACTCCAGAACTGGAGCATTACTACTGTAACAGTTTACATTCTGACCCAGCACACCCTTTTTGGGGGGTGTCTTAACTATCTGCGGATGACTCAGTTGCCATTTTCTAAGCTTCACAACAGGTCAACAGTTTCTGTTGGATTAAAATGTATAAATTAGTTGGCGTTATATTCATATATTGAAAATATATTATAAGTATGGGAAATTATTATTAGGCTTAGATTCAGGTGGGGGGGACGCTGTCTCCACAGGCAGCCCCACCCCTAAGCATTAAAAGGTAGTAGAGTCAGGATCAAACTGATACTTCAGGTGTCCTTAAAAGGGAAGCTATTTTTGGCACTACTTTACTGGAGGGTTCCTTTTTTTTTTTTCCTAACTGACCTAAACCTGCCTTTAGCAGGTAGGCTAGGTGAATAAATTTAGCTCTATTATTAAAAACATTTGATAAAATTTATGAATTAATCTATATAGTGTGGTCCAAAAGTCTTGTCATATGGTTTTAACTTTTTTTTGTTTTAATTTTTACCGTTAAAAAAAAAAAAATTAGAATTAATTTTTTTTACAGAATTTTGGGTTGTATTATGTAATTATTCTACCGTTATACAAATATATATATCACAAGACTTTCAGACCTCCGCCTCCCCAGTAGTTTGTTTTTAATGGAAAAGAAAAGGTGCCAGAATTTTTTACCCTGCCCTTAAGTAGATAAACTCAAATCAAAAAATAAAATTGATTTTTTCTTCTGTTTATATTAATAGTAAAATTGGCTGAGTGACCCACTGTTGGTAACAGTCAGACAAAGAGGAAGTCTATACCCTTTTTGATAGTACTAGACTAGGGAGATTGTACTTGGTGATGTGGAGTGCCACACCTGCCATCAGCTCCCAACTTTACCACACAGATCAGAATACCAATCTGTGCTACTTGTGCACCGAGTTGGCAGGGACTGGTATCAATGCAGAAACATGTGATTCCTAGGCGGTGTTTATACCAACAAAATGCCTAATTTCTAAACTACAAATGTTCTAGAAGAATTAATTTTTACCTTAAACCAATTTCTATAGAACAAAGAATTATTCTTTCTCATGAGGCAGAATTATAACTGATTGTCGGAAAGAAGCAATAATCAAAATTTCTGGCATAAAAAAGAATTGAAGAAAACCCCAAGAGGAACATTTCTACAAGAATTCAAATTAACATTCTTTTAATTCTTGACCAAATCCATTGTTTATTCTGGGTACATTCAAGTCAACTATTTACTCAACTTGATTAAAATTTTAAAAAACAAACATGACAAGAGCAAAGAAAATTATTTATTTTAATCTGATGATTTCTAAAACTCATAAAGTCAAAAAGGTAATATAAAAACATTTGTTACTCTGGATAAACCACTATTAAAACCTGAAAATCACTACAGTTCATTAAAAGTTGAGGAATAAAAGTGGATAAAACACAAACAATTTCAACCAATTAATATTTCACCTCAATATATTAAATGAAGATGTGACGGAGAACGAGAAAGGAAAAAGAGCAAGACATTATCTTGTCTGCCGGGATCGAACTCGCATCCTCCGCATGCAAAAACAAATGCGATTTAGGCACTGGACGGACGCGAGGTTCGACTGATGTGCCCAGATGTTTGGCTAATATGCCGATAAATAACCAAAGCGAGTAGAGCGTGGGGTGACAAGCAGACAAGCATTAGGCCTACGTGAGACGGCAGTCAGAAAAGATTATTTTGACAACAGATTTTGAGCTGCTGGTCGAAGACGAAGACTGTGTTGACCAAAAGAAAAATGTGTTTGGCCTGTGAGAAGACGGCAAACTCGCTTTTTTTGGGTCCCCCCCCTCAGCAGGAACTTGTTGACTCAAATATCTATTTTCCCCCTTCTATAGAAGATTCATCAGAAATATTTTATTTTGAAACAGAACTGCTATGTATATATATATTGAAAATGCCTTTTCAAATATATACATATATCAGTTCTGTTTCAAAATAAAAATAAAAATTTGAATGAATCTTTGTTAATATACAGAGTTGGAATATTGATTGAAATTGTGTTTTATCCACTTCATAATATAATATATATATATATATATATATATATATATATATGAATGAGGGTGACTTAATGGGAAGATAAAATATCAAGCGAGTCACCATTTTGACTGTCAACAAAATAATTAACCAAATAAGTTGAGGTTATGAATCAATATAAAAGTGCTCAATATGTTTGTAGAGCAGGTTTAGTAACAGTATAGTCAAAAAAGTCTAACCAGGTTTCACTGTTCAGGCAGTCAGGACTATCTGTGATGAATTAACTGAATTAATTAAAACAAGCAGAAGTAATCAAAATGCATTATCATAGATCTGCAGCGTACAGGAGGAACGCTGTGTATTTTTTGATTTTTTAACATCACTTGATCTGTTTGTGTTTTTAACTGTCAAGTTGCCATCAGCATCTATTATGACATCTGTTCAAAATTACTAACCTGTGGTTTACTAATTCTTATATATAATTCAAATTTCTGACCTTTAGGTTTGAATTCTAATTAAGCTATTATATTTCCTTTCAGAATGAATACCCTTGGAAAAACTATAAACCTCTTTATTCGTTCAGCTACAGGTCAAATAGTATCAATACTCTTCTTCTGCAAGGATGGTTTTGGTATTAAATAATCCATGAAGATTGATATGCCATTAAACAAAGAAAGCATATCAATGTTGTGTAGCGTGATCACAACGCCATAAAAGGCTCAAATCACGTAGTAGTAGGAGGGCTAACTAGTGACTCACACACCGACACTAACATTCACATTGGCAGTGCATTCCAACAAAAACATCATACGAAAGTCACAGAGTCAAAAAGGGGTTGTTTATTTCTCGCTCGCTTCGTGGTTTCTATTCAGAGAGGAAGAGTAAGGTCAAGCTTTTCTATCATAAATTACATTCACTACTACTATGTGCACTGTTTCCAGTCAGCCGAAACATCACAACGGAACCCGAAAAAATTTTCTAATGGGAACTTTTTTGTTGTTTTTTGTTTTTTCATCTAGTTCAGGTCACTGGCTGACATACATTGAGTGCTTAGAATCTTAAACTTTATTTTCTTTTTATTCCTTTTTTTTTCTCTTTCTCTTTACCCAGAAATCGATTACCGTCTTCTTTCAATCCAAATTCTCCATAGACTGTTTTAATTATGCTACAGTTGTAGAAATAATGACCTAAGTTGAAATTTTTTTTAAAAGTAACTAACTCAAATTTAAAGAATAAAAAAAACTAATGACGATGATTCCAGTTTTACAAAAATATATCAGTTAATTTATGTTCCATTGATAAATTCTTCAGTTACTTGACGGCAAATTGACAATTTTTGCAATACACTATCTGCAATGAAGAGTTAGCACATATTCTAACCAATCAAAATTATAAATGTGTTAAACAGTAAAAATCATGATTGTGTTGGTGTTTGTTTTTTTTTTTTGTCTGATAATGTTGATATACAGGATCTAATCTTCAGTACATTGGGCATGTTTGTTCATACCTACTTGTCTACTGTGAAAATAAACCTATGTACAGTGAGCTATATAAGTTTTTAGCCACCCTTGATTACAGAATTTTTGGTTAGTGTAATAACTTTTTTTTTTTCAGAAAATACCATGTTAGTATCAAGCTACTCTCATCTATGAATGATAGTTGACATATTTTGCCATGAAAGTTCACAGAAATAAGGAAATTGGTGAATTTCAACGCAGTCAAATAATAGGATGGCATCAGTATGACAACGTCAAATAGAGAAATTGCTAGGTTTTTCCAGGTTAATCATCAAACGGTTAATAATATTGTGAAGAAATTTAATAAAGAAGGCCATTGTCATGTGGAATAACGTTCAGGAAGACCAAGCATCATGTATGAACAAATGAAAAGGGCATCGAAAGGGAAATGATCAGATTTTGTCAACAGCATGCAAATGTCGCCATATGCAGTGAAAGAGCTAGTCTATCAAAGAAGAACTGGACCAAGTCACCTTTAAGCACCCCAGCGGCGATCTGGATTCAGAAGGACATGTTTTTCAACACTAACAATTTTGTTTTTAAATTAGGAAAAAATATTAATTTTTAATTCTTAATCTGATAAAATAGTTTTTGATTTTAATTTTAAAAAATTAGCTATTTTAAATAAAACTTAAAACGAAAGATATGTTTATTTATTTTCCATGTGCCTCAATGGATAGTTAATATTAAAAAGTATTTATTTAAAAATAGATTTTGCTAGGGTTAGGGGTTGGGGTTGGGGTTAGCAATTCTATAATTAAAAAAACAATGCATCTTAAAATCATCTGTTAACAAACAACTGGATGTTGACAGTGCAAAGCGAAACATGTCCTTCTGAATCCAGGTCGCCCCTGGGGTGCTTAAAGGTGACTTGGTCCAAAGAATTACAAGAAAGAAGCCTTTGATTTCAGAAGTTAACAGGAAGAGGTGTATGTACTGGACAAGAGAAATCAAGAGCTAAGATTATGAAACTTGGCAGTCTGTAATTTGGTCAGATGAAAGTAAACTCTGCCAATATTCGAATATGAGACAGGTTTATGTTTGGAGAAATCAGAATGAGACTTAGAAGACAATGTCAGCAGGTGACTGTGAAACATTATATTTACTACGTACCCAAGGCCCTATTAATGTGGGACCACCCATAAGGCACAGCTTATGGGTGGTCCCACATTAATAGGGCCATCGGCATTCCCCCTCAGGTACTGGGCAATAAACCCAGCTCTGCCCCTTTAAATCAAGGGGGCAGGTGTTGCCTGGGGGATAGCCCCCTGGGATCAACACTTAATTACAGCAACCCCTACCCGAGGGGTGGGGTGGTGAAACATGGAGGGATTGGAGTAATAGTGTAGAGCACTGTCTGGTTTGGAGGGAAATCTGAACTTATTCTTGTTGATGAGAGGTTAAATGGCCAAAATACTATCAAATATTAAGAAAGGATAACTCCCACTATTTGAAGCCAATCAGATTGACAAGAATGTCTAACTTTTTCAAGAAGATGAAGCTCGACATCAAACAAGCAAAGGTATGGAAGGAATCACAAGGAATCAAGTAACTGTCATGGGGAAACCCAAAGTCCTGACATGAATCCAGTCAAACATGCTTGGGTGCACCTTGACTGAAAACATCTAGAGTGTATGACCAAAATCATGTTAGTGGCAACCCTTAAAGAAACATTGCTAAAGGGGTGGCAAAAATATGGATCCGCGATTGTTGATAATTTGATCAAATCCAAGAAAAAAAATCGAATGCAAGCACTGAAATTAGCAAATGGAGGAGCTGCTCTATACTAGTTTCAAATATTGTTTATTTATGTTGACTTGGTATTCTGTAATTAAACTTAGAAATTGGATGTAGTTCATTTTTCTTGGTTAAAACCTTTTGTAGGCCACTGTACATTAGGGCAGGTCAATTTCTCACTTTTTTAAAATATCAAATTACATGAAACACCAAAAATTGTGTATTGGTCTATAAAATACTGATACCAAAAATTAGATCTTGAACTTGTATCAATTTTTGATAAAATGACAAAGATTGTAGACAAAATGCACTGAAAAATCTTTGGTTTTGCAACATTTGGCCAAAAATATAATCAGAAAATCTAACAATTTCAGTATTTAAACCAGAGAATGTTGTCATTCTATTTTATCAAAATGAAATTAAATGACAAAATTATAACTAAAGTTCAAATTAAATATATGCTCCCCCGCCCCATTATTGCAAATCCGAGTATTTTCAGTGCATTTTTGTCTATGATATTTGATGTCATTTCCTTAAAAATTGGTATAAGTTCAAGATGTAATTTTGGTATCAGACCAATACACAACTTTCAGTGATTCATGTAATTTGTCATCTTAAAAAAGTGAAAAAATCAACCTACCCTACTGTACATGTCATCAGAACAGGTTTTAAAAACTCATCAAACTTGATTAAACTTCTTTTTTTTTTTTTTTTTTTTTTTAAATCACCAGAAGAATGTTGCAACTTGTTTTTATCTGAGCAAAAAAAATTCCTGAAACTGACAAAAAGACAAAAAGGTAGACAAAACATCTGTTATTCTGGATGAAGTAATTTTTTTTTCTTCTTTAATCTCACCATCTTGTTTTGGGTACAATGTCAAAAGGTTAACAAAGTTGGAAAAAAGAAAGTAAACAACAAAAAGAAATTTTACAACCAAATGCATTTTGGGAGGTCAATGATCAAATGACCTTTTAGAGGGAAAAAAAAAAAGAGTTAATAGAAATGTCATAGGATGCAAACAGTTAGCCTATTTAACTCTTGACTTTGCTCAATGTAAAAAAAAGAAATAAAGTCAGCAGAGTGGCCTAGTGTTAGCATCAGCGAGGGAGTCTATCCTCTTTCACTAGCGTAAGACCAGGAAGATTGTTTTTTTGCATCTGAAGTGAAGCAAAACCTATTATCATCTCCTCACTTTACCACACAGATCCAAGCTGTGCTATTCATGCGCTGAGTTGGAGCCTTGTGGTTTCTAAGCGAATGCTCTACCAACTAAGCTAAGTAATATAGATTAAAGCAAGTTAATTTTGCTTATTATCCAATTCTGTAGCTAAAAACATTCTAAACCAGAAAAATTCTTAGGCCAATTTTGCCTAACTCAAAGCAGGATATGATTGGTGAGATGCAGATAAGTACACATTCTGCATCCCTGACACACAAAAATCTAAAAAGATGCAGTAAAATCATATCTACACATCCCAGCATTTTTTCTTTTTTCTTCCCTCACCATTTCAAGTTAACTGTAAATACATTTCAATAGTTTCTTAGAAATGAATTACACAGGATAGATTATGAGGTAAGAGTTAGATTACTTTAGTTGTTTCCCAGATCATAAATAAAAACCTTAGTTGGGATCCATAAATTTCCCCGGGACTCAAAAAAAAATATGTGCAGCCCAGGACGCACTAAATCAAAAAGCTATCAGTATCACCGTGATTGATACACTGGTATCATAAACTAATATCTCCAACTCAAATAAGAGTCAAAAGTTTTGCAATATTTTGGTAACATTAGGCTTGAGAACAGAATTTGTAGACAAAACATGTCTGTGCTGTTCAACCAAGTATAGGGCACACAGTGAGAACCAAAATCATTAATAATGGTCTGCCAACATATATAGCTAAACATTCCACTAACTGGTGCCCAAAAGATTGTAACTGTTAGTGGTATTAAAAAGCTTATTCTAACAGAGAAATGTAACTAATAAATAATAATATATATATATATAAATAATTTATCTGGAGGATACAAGTGATGTAATGGTTAATTCAGTTTGGTTTGTTTATTTTACGGCATAGTAACCCTTTTCGGGTCATTTAATGCCGTTTGAAACAAGTCATTTTGATAAAAGTTTGTATGTTTCAAGTTCTTAATATCTTCAAATCGGTATGAATAATTTTCATTAATTTCATTTAGTTTGGTTCAGTTTGTTTGATAGTATAATAACACTGGGTTATTTAATGTCAAAAACTGTTGCAATATGAGATAAAAGTTGGTACACAAGTTTCTTTTACAGGTGTATTTTTGTAGAAGTATTTCATGGATGTATCTTATGTTCGATTCATAATTTTTTTTCTCAAGAAGGATAAAATGTCATCCATGTTAGTATTCTCAAACAGATCCCTTATATTATTGTGTTGAAATATTTCTTTCTGATTGGAGTGAAAACTCCACACATGAGAAAATGCTTGGCAGTGTAGGGTGTTTGGCATGTCCCGCACAGTGGTTGATCCACCTGCCTGAGCATAAAAGTGTAAGTCTTGTATGGCCAATGTGCAGCCAAGCCAGTATTACTTCTTCCTCTCAGGATTTTCTATACCCTGGCTTCCATTCTCTTACTGTTAGCTTAATTGATAATGGCTAAAATATATTTCATGAATTCTGGTAAGATATTAGTTCTTAAATTACAATTTGCTTTGAAATGTCCATTTGGCTTTCAGTAATTGTAATAAACCTGATAAAAATCTTAACTGAACTGATTTGCCAAATCTCTTAAAAACGGAATATTTCTGCTTCACACAATTCGGTCACCTTTGGGCAAGAGAACTTTTAAAAATATAAAACTGATTATTGGAAATCTATGTAAATCTTTTTTTCTTTTCTTTTTTAAAAATTCTACCCACTGACCACTGAAGAGCCATCATTGTGCCATATGATTGTTTACAATTCCTAAGAATTGCTAGTGTGTTTGATTCTTACTGGGTACTCCATACTACTGACCTTGTGCCAACTAAGCTCAGCTTATTAAATGACAACAACCTAATTTACTGCCTTAACCTGATCAATAAAAATAGAATAAAAGAGTTTGGAAGAATTTCGCTCATGTATCCAAGAACAACAATGAATGTTTTTATTACAATTTCTAAAAAGAAAAAACACCTGCTACATATTGTAAGTAGGCTGTGAACAACATAAATACTTACATTTCACTTATTTGATCTTATTTAAGTTTCTTATGACATAGATTTAATGAAGGAAGATGAGAGTTTTTTTTGTTTTTTTTACTTGTCTCCAGCCCTCACATGTTGCCCCCCCCCCTTACTGCCCAATAAAATCAATCAACATTAAAAAGGTTATGTTACAGGTGTACAATATGTATTGATATTGCAATTCATATTTGCCTTGCAAACAATGATACTGTAAAGAAGCAAAATGAAAAATATACTGGGGGGGGGGCACTAGAATCCTGGTTCATTGTTTGGTACTATTTAACCTATAAGCTTTTGATCAGACTCCCAGTGTCTGAAGTGTATAATCGAAAAGTCATCAAATTTTTTTTTTTTTTGAGGCTATCAGTAAATGTTAAACTCTTTTTTACTTTTTGCTTCCTTCAATGTGCGTATCTACATATTAATACTCATGTTCCTTAATTGTACAACCGTTATCATCTTGCAACACCCTCTGGTTAAAAATCATCCAAGATGAAATGCAAAAATGTAAATCCTGATTATCTGGTGTTGCTTATCCGCTGAATTCTAATTTTTATGAGTTGTCACTTCAGGTAAATAGACAATTCCGTTTTTATCATAAAGAAAGAAAGAGAAGAAAAAGGATATGCTACACAGAAAAAATGAGAAAGAAAGAAAAAGTATGTGAAAGATAGAGAGTGGGGGTAAGTGCATGGAAGCGATAATGCCAATCTGTTTCAATCGAATATAATGAAAAGAAAGAAAAAAGAGTGAGAGTTAAAGCAATATTATTATACTTTTTATATATTGAATTATTTGGCAAAAAGCATCCAAGTAAGAGGATTTTTTTTAAAGACTAAAGAAATAAAAAAAATTTAAATTCTACTATTATTATCATTAGTGAAATAGATCCCTAATTAGGACTGGGCCTATTCTAGTAGTGACCACCCCAAGAGGATTTAACAGGTTTGAATTCAGAGTTTTCCTTCTCCTAGACTGATTGCCTAACCAAGGTTAAAGAGCCCAGTCTGCCCTACTATTTATCCATAGCTGGAGAGAGAGTAGTTGGATTCATACCTTTCCCAAGGGTATTAGTGCTATATGAACTGTAGCTTCATCCAGGATTTGAACTACCACTGCAGTTAGGGAATTGGTAAATGCCATTAGAATTTTCAAAGAAAGATGCTGATGTTTTTCAACAATAAACCATTTTTTTAGTCTCCTGGAAAGTTGCTTTGATTAAAAACAAAACAGAACCCTTTCAAGACCAAACTAAACACAGCTGTTATAACAATGAACAAGTCAATGCTAAATCCAAAATCCACCCTTATGACCGATATTTAGCAGTGTGTCAAGGGACATATTTTGGCAGAGCACAACATCAAAGAAGAATTGGCAACCAATGCGATAATTACAAATCTCTGAAGACCTTTCTGAAATAGCTGAGTATTCATACAATAAAGTCCATCAAAATTCTTGCCATATTGGTTGGATTATACTGCATATCAACCTTGTTGGGTTATTTAAGCTGAAGTTGTTGGGTATCCAATGTTTTTTTTTTTAAAACTCATTTTTTAATCTATAACGCATAGATGGGACCCTAAGAGGTACTACCACTCCTGGTCAGAGTGGACCTGAGAATAATGGCGATGAAGAGGTACTCCACACTCCCCAGAGCTCCAGAATTGGAATGTCACCACTAGATGCAGTTTAATCAAATGTTTGAAGTAGTAAATATCTACAGTGTCACTAACATTGTTTCAAATTTGTTGGTTGGTCGTATTTTACAGATGTCAACACTTGTTGGGTTATTTAGTTTATAATTTATTTGTACATAAAAACCTAACAATAAACTGACACTGAGTTTCCAGGCCAAGTTCTGTATATTTCTAAATTAGAACTTACTAGCAAATATATGCACCCTCCAGGTGCAAGTATTTAAGTTTTGATGTAATGAAATATATCAAATTAGAAAGACTAATGAAACTAAATAAGAATGCAGATAAAATGATTTGAAACAGGGGGGAGTAATCAAAAAATAGAACAACTTTGAAACTAACTCTTCCTTTCATTTTCCATCACTCCCGTATTTCATTGCTAAATTTTCCTAATTTAACTATTTAGTTAAAATAGAAAGTAAGAATAAAATTACAGTTATTTCTTCTTGTTAATGGATTCTTTTAAGATTAATCCCAGAGATTTTTGCTCATATTTATTCATTAAGATAAAACCAAACAATTAGAATCAATATTACCAAGCACATTAAAATTAAAATTTTAATATCAATATGCAAATTAGCCTTCCCGTTCACTGTAAACCATTATTTTTTGTATATATAGATACAATTGCATGTTATTAGCATGTAGATAAGGCCAAAAGTATTAATAATGTAAAACAATTTTATTAATAATTGAGGTTTAAATAGAAATAAAATCATGGAGAATGTGACGTAAATAACTAAGGGATTTTTGACTTGGTTACTGATATAGTTTCAGTTACAGACAAACACACAATCTCCATTATAATAAGAGATAGTAATTTTCTAGTTAGAAGCAATTCCATAATGTGTGTGTCCCCCCCCCCTCACGATATAAAAACAACAATAAATGTTTTTATTAGAACTTCAAACAAGAAAACATCTGCTACATAAATAGTAGGTTGTTGTACACAACAAATGTCTCACATTTCATTTAATATCTTTATCTCATTTTTTTTTAAATGAACTAAAAAAAAAAAAAAAAAAAAAAAAAAACCCTCTGGGTAAAAATTAATTTTTTGAAAGATATTGCCTGAGGGGTGGGAGTTAAAAATTCAATGTCAGCATATGTAAATCATCAAATTTATTAAAAGAATTAAAAAAACCATTTGAAATGGAAACTTAGTTCAGATAACTTTAAATATATATCAAAATAAAATGAACTACAGGGTGTCCACAAAGTCTGGGTACATAGGGATTAACACATACTTTATTTAATTTAAACAAAAGTAAAAAAGGAAAATTATTATTTCTTATATTTAATTGTTTATGTTATGATTTTATTTACTGCTAAATTACCATATGTGCCTTCTCAGAAAAATAACATGAATAAATACAATACTGAAATCTCCATGTACCCAGACTTTGTGGCACCCTGTATATATAGATATATAATACTAGGCATGTATTTATTAAAACTTGTTTTAAAAAAATAGTGATGATCGTCTAAGGTGGCATATTCAAATTTTGAGTGTATTTATTCTATATTATGACAATTTTGGGTAATGTGACGTAAGCAGTGACATAGTTTCGGCTACAGACAAATAGAGACCTAATCTCCATTATTAATAAATTAAGAAAATGAGAACAATTTTTGTTTTGTTTTCCTCTGTAATGTTTACCTAGAAATGAAGTCAGTTAACATTGAACAACATATTTTATTGTAAATAAATAAATTACTGAATTGTTATGATATATTTACATAAGTATCAACAAGACAATGAGAGGAGGGGGAAAAAAACATTATTTTACAAAAATTGTTAATAGATATAAATATATTTTGTAGATAATATTAGTGTCATATGGTGCCATATTTCTAAGTAGATAGTGCTCAATATCATTCATAGAGTGTTTATATTTGATTTAACATAGCATGGACATAGAGTCAACACCTGGTTACTGAAAGTTTCTCACCTATGTGATATTTAAACCAAATAGGAGAATTTGTTTAGATAGCCTTTGGCTTGGTAATTAAATAATTGGGGATTATATACAGAGCAATATATTTAATAAAGAAAAGGCTTAAATATCAGTCATATTAAGAGTTATAAATTTATTTCAAGAGTAATGGCTTCTTTAGACTGCTATACCAGCAAGAAAACCTTTTAGCAGACTCCAACTCCAATTGAATTTACACTTTAAATGGCCATAGTCTAGTCTGTAAAGTCAATAAAACTATACCGACTCCAACTCCAGTGACCTCTTAATTGCTTCTGACTCAGACTCCACAGTGCTGAATTATATGTGCTAGATGGGGTAGTCCGATCAATCAGATGGTCAAGCCCTAGCAATTCTGGTGCTCTGGGGAATGTGAAGTACCCATCGATCACCATTACCCCCAGGTCTACTGTCACCTGGAGTGGTAGTACTTGTTTGTGTACCATCTATGGGTTGAACATAAGAAACAAAATGAGTTTTAAAAAATGTGCTAAAAAAAAAAAAATAAATAAATAAATAAATAAAATAAAATTAAAAAAGATATAAAATATATATTAATATAATATATATATAGTATAAAATAAGCCAACAAGGATTGATATGACGTAAAACCCAACCATCCTGATATATATATATATATATAATCTGAGTGAATACAATTTCCATTAGAGAAACAATAGGAAATGTCAATTGAAAACCTTTTGATGTTTTTAGTTGGTATCACGTGATTGGAAAGAGGTGAGTTTCTTTTGATGCTAATCAAATTGATTGTCCCCCCTCCCCAAACAATTCTTTTGACAACACACCTACATTTGAATAAATTAACAAAAACAAAAACAAACACAGATGTCTGTGGCAACTCATGCGGGTCTTATGTTTTTACATACAAATAAAATACGGAGCACTGAATGAAAATGCAAGACCAGGTTTGACGGAAATTAACAAGGTTTTATTTAACACAGGGTAGAGAATGTTTCTACCCTAAAAGTGATTTAACTAGCTCAACCGTGTACACGTGTATCCTGCTTGCACAAACCCCAATCCAAAAGTGTCATGGCAGAAACCCCACTTCCGGGTTCCCATCAGTCCCCTACTGATCAAGGGGAGTAACTCTAGATTTCGTTAGGTCTGGACCTAACAGTGTTCATTTTTTTAAATAGCCAAATATTTTAAAAAATAACCACAATATACAATAGCCAATGCACATTTACTTCAATGATGTATAGTATTTATTGTTTAGTTAATGGCACACAAAACATTGAAATTCTTAGAATTCTCAAATAGTAAACTATTTGATTATTGTTTTTTTTAATAACAACCTAAGTTATTTACTAAGCTGAGCCTTTGGCCCTATCTTGGGCTAGACGAGCGGTCAGAGAGGCCCCCTCCGATCAATCGCCTGGTCACGTCAAGCCCTAGCACCTATATGATTTTCCCAACCCTATTGCCCTTATGGCAAGCCCCAACCCCTTTTATCATATGGGTGCTAGAAGGCAGTGATTGCAGGTCTACATGTCCTGGGAATGACGTTAAACTCTATCTGATGGTGAGGTTCCAGTTTTGGAGGTTTGGGGAATGTGGAGCACCCCTTCATCACCATTGCTCCCTGGTCCACTCTGACCCGGAGTGGTAGTACCTGTTAGGGTCCCATCTATGGGTTAAATAGAAAAATGTATTATAAAAAAATTGTATTATCCATTAAGAATTGATTTATTTTAAAACTTTATCGGCATTAAATGACCCACTGAGATTGATATGCCGTAAAACAAAACAAAACAAACAAACTAAGCTGAGCTTGGTTGTGACACAAGACTGCAAATATAGGACACCCAACGAGAATTGAACTCACTAACAATGTCTTTCCTTTTTAAATTTTAGATCAATATTTATCAAATCTCACCCAGCTCATTATCCAACAACATTGAGGAAAAATGTAGAATGAAAATAATTAAACTTCAGCTTTCCTCAAAGAGTCTTTAACTCACAACCCCTTACGACTTGATTTGTTGTTTTACGGCATATCAACCCTTTTTGGGTCATCTAATTCTGAATCAAGTCATTTTGATAAACCAAAGGACTCAGGTTGCTTACATTACTTAATGTCGCTTAAGTGATCACCTAATTAAGTATTGAACAGGCTCATCACTGCTTAACTTCGATGATCGAGCTGTAAGCGGTGCTTTCAGCGTAACTTGACTAATATCATCGTTGGTAATCATTGGTAAGCAACAAGGAAAAAACGTTCTGATCATAAAGTGAGGGATTCACTTTCTTTCTTAATGTAGTTATAAACTGATCACCCATTATTTTTCTGAGATGAAAGCAATTATGTAAAATGTTATTGTTAATTGGTTGGTTGTTTGGTTTTACGGCATATCAACCCTTTTCGGGTCATTTAATGCAGAATCAAGTCATTTTTGCTAAACCAAAGGAATCAGGACCTGCTGTTACTTAAGTGATCCCCCAATTAAGTATAGAACAGGCTCATCACTGCTTAACTTATTTTTCGGGGGAAACATGGTAGCAGGACAGATTGGTATGGCAACTGGAATAGGAAAATATAATCTCTGAATTTAAAGCAGCTGTATGCTACTTAAAATTGAGCCTATATCACATCCTGCCCATGGCGGAAAGGCTGCATAAATAAGTGCTGACTTGTTATATTTTTGCTATTTGTCTTTCATCAATTTGACTGAAATCTAAATGACCTCCATTATTTCCAATCTACATTGTTATTTGCGGTCATAGATTTAAAACGAGTGGGTTGCAAATAAAAAAGCAACTAAGAAAAAAAAAAATACTAGCAAAAATTAATTAACTGCCAATTGACTAGCAAGAATATGCGTCTTTCACCAGATATAAGTATTGGACACATGGCCGAGTGGATTAGGCAGTTAGATTAAAAGACAGTTCTAAGTGACAGTTATCTCTGGTTCCCGAGTTCAATCCTGAGTGAAAGCAGTTAGAAAAATAATTAATTAACACAATTGTTCTCCTACCCCAGCTATGGTTAGCGGGAATGAGAACAGGATACCCCGTGGAATAAATAAAGGGTTAGGTTCAAAGTTCCGTGATGGCTCCCGAATACGACAAGAAAGTTCCATTGTTCGAAAAGGTTCCCAAGTCCGACAAGAAATACCTGAAGAAGGCCGGAGGGTATATCGGCCAAAACGTTGTACAAATAACAATGAAGATGGGGACAATAGTCCAAATAATGCTAATAATACTAATAAGTATTTAAGTAATGGGGTGCGTGGTCTAATGTTTAGAGTTGTAGGAAATAGACTCGTCGACCCGAGTTCAATTCCTAGACGAAGCTGTTTGCATTTCACATGGTGCTAATACACTAGGGAAAGGGTAAATATCAAGGCAGACTGGGCTCTTTAACCATGGCCAGGTAACCGGTCTAAGGAAAACTCTGAATTCAAACCTGTTAAACTCCGCTTAAGAAATTGACCTTATCTCGCATCCTGCTCATGCGGAGGGGTTGGTAAATATGTAAGTTTTAAATAACCTAATATATCAAATTAGAAAGACTAACAAAATTAAATTAAATTAGTTTCTATGTAAAATCTTTCATAGGATTGATTTTAATATGTTGGAGAATAAAGCAATAATCAATAACATCAAGTAATTACTTATTAAACACAGTTTTGTTAAAACCAGAATGCAAATTAACCACACCATATATAATGTAAACCTTTATTTCTTAGTGATATAAAAGATACATTGCAGGATTTTAGATGTACTAATAATATGGGCTGTTTTGAGGCAAATCTAACTCAGATTTTCATAGAGGTATCATTAATAAATACGATTTATTCTGTTCTATGTATTAATGATTTTACTATAAATTGGATACTCATCGATAAACTTACACAATTCCTTAAGGTATTGTGATGTGAGCAGTGATGTACTTTCGGTTACAGGTTTGATTTGGTTTGTTTTGTTTTACAGCATATCAACCTCGATGGGTCATTTAATGCTGACAAAGTTGAGAAATAAATTCATTCTTAATGCATAATACAATTTTGTTTACAAACTCATGTTTTTCTATTCAACCCATAGATGGGACCCTAACAGGTACTACCACTCCAGGTCAGAGAGCAATGGTGATGAAGGGGTGCTCCACATTCCCCAAACCTCCAGAACTGGAACCTCACCATCAGATAGAGTTTAACATCATTCCCAGGACATGTAGACCCTCAGCCACCGCCTTCTACCACACATATGATAAGAAGGATTGGGGGTTGCCATAAGAGCAATAGGCAATCATATAGGTGCTAGGGCTTGACGTGGCCAGCCGATTGATCAGCGGGGGTCTCTCCGACCGCCCGTCTAGCCCAAGAAAAGCTTAAAGTGGAATATTGCAAGTCATGGACTGCTCAGCCACCTGGGTTCTATCCTTAAGAATCACGGCTCGCCACCCACGGCCAACAGGTGGCTCCATTGGGGGAGTCTTACCCCTCTGCAGAGGTGCATTCTAACGCCCCACCAACAGGGCGGTTCGGTTACAGGAAAACACACACTGAATCTCCATTATAATAAGATGTCACTGTTATACTTGTTAAATGTTTTTGTGCTGTCATGGCTATTTTTAGATAAAAAATAATTTTTTATCTTATTTCATTTATTTAAATCTAAGTTTAATTCAGTTTTAAATCATTCGATATTAAAAATGAAAGTATCACTGGATTTTAGAATATCAAGATTATAAATAATTTTGTCCTCATCTTTACTGTAGTATGTATAAACACAATGTTCAGGCCACTGTAACTTCGGGTCTTGTTTAGGTATTTCTTATTGCCTTAAAATAAACAAGGCCCGAGGTTACAGCAGCCTGAACGTTGTGTTTATACATACCACAGTAAAGATCAGGACAACAGTTCAAAATATTAAAATTATTCACATCAAGCATCATCTCAAAAATACAGACATTTTTATTAAGCTGAATAATGAAAATCTGTCATATGTTTGAACTTGTGCTAAACCATTATTTTTTTTTTGTTTTTTTTTTTTAATTTAAGGATTACATCATAATAAATTGTTTACAAACATCACCAGTCGAAATAACTTGACAAAATTATAGGCTTTTCAAAAAAGGACATTCCAGATTCGACACACATACTAAATGACTGCTGACACAGCATTATAATAAAAAAAGAATTTTAGTTATGATGCAAATTGACTTCTCTTTAAAATTTAAATACACTAATCTTACAATATGTTACAGTAAAGAAAATTTATAAAATGTTTCAAGGGAAGAAAAAAAAAAAAAGGTTTTGTTGAACAAGTTTCTTATAACAGCTGTGTCTATTATATCATTATAATACACACACACACACACACACTGTAGATTTTAATCAAATATCTAATTAAAATATATTCATTTGGCATAGCAAGTAAATAATCATTAACCATTGCTACCCTTAGGCATTTTACATAAGTTATTATGTATGAGGAGAAAAACTAATGCTTAAAAAAAAAAAAAAAAGGACTTTAGAAAATGACCTAGAATTATGTAGAATGATGTTTAAAAAAATTAAAATCGAACCAAATATGAAATTCACACCCACACAATATATATGACAGTAGGAAAAAACCAACTATCTTCCTGGTCTAGCACTATCA
>CM042145.1:104979068-105102149 GCA_023376005.1 Doryteuthis pealeii
ATTACATTAAAACTTAAATACTTGCACCCGAAGGGTGCATATATTTGCTAGTCAGAGTAAAGAAGTTTCACTTGTCAAATTACAGAGAATTAGACTAAAACTGAAGAAGATTCGCCATTCAAAGATTAATTCCGTAAACTAATTAAATGCAGAAATGCTGATAAGTACACATCCTGCATCCTGACGAATAAAAATCTCAAAGGATGCAGTAAAATATATCCATGCATCCCGGTGTTTTTCTTTTTTTCTTCTCTCGCCATTTCAAGCAAACTGTAAATACATTTCAATAGTTTCTTAGAAATGAATTACTTACACAGGATAGATTACAAGGTAGGAGTTAGATGGTTTTAGTTGGGACCCATAAATTTTCCCGGGGACTCATTCAAAGCAAATATGTGCATCTCAGGATGCGCTAAATCAAAAAGCTATCAGCATCACTTAAGTGTGAAAAAATTTTTTTTGAACACCTAACAAAAATGAATAAAACAAAATGTCTTCAGCATAAGATAACCCAACAAGGATTGACATGCTATAAAATCCAACCAACCGATCAACCAACCTGGTTTTGAATTCAATTCTCCTCCTTAAAAGCCTAGTCTACCCTCTGACAATGGTGTGAAAATGAACACAAAAAGCCTCAAACAGAATTTGAATTAAACATAACTAGAAAGAATATGTGCCCTCCATTGGGTTAAGTATTTAAGTTTTAATGTAATGAAATTGTAGAATAATCATACAAGTTCCAATTACCATCGAATTGGTAAGACAGGGCAGCAAGCAGTCGTAACTTAATACAAACCTGATTTGTTGCAAAGACTACTGCATAATGGCAGGTTATTTATGAAGCCTCAGAACATCATAGAAACCAAGCAGCTAGGACTCAAGGAATGGAATCACCCAAATGCATGAGTGGACTATTCTGAATTCCCATAAGTACCAGTTGTCTTGACACTGGTTCAGTTGTGCTTGGCCAGTTGCTGTTGTTTAAACCAATAGTAGACTGACTGACTTCAATAGAAATATATGAAATAAGAAAGACTAATGTTAGTCCATTTCCTTTGATAATAACCGTTATAGAATGTGTGGCATAATGCATTGTGCATCCAGTTATGTGCATATTATGGTATACATATGCATGTGTAAGTGTATGTGTGATTTCAGATCACAAGAATCCAAATGTGTGTATGCTGACTAGAGAAATTGGAGAATATGGACTATGTTGTGTGTGTGTGCGTGTGTGCATGTATAAATATGTGTGTGTGTATAAATATGTGTTGTGTGCGTGTGAAAATATGTGGTTGTGTGTGTGTGTGTTGTAATATGTGTTGTGTGTGTGTGTAATATGTGTTGTGTGTGGTGTGTGTGTGTGTGTAAATATGTGTGGTGTGTGTGTGTGTGTAAATATGTGTGTGTGTGTGTGTGTGTGTGTAATATGTGTGTGTGTGTGTGTGTGTGTGTGTAAATATGTGGTGTGTGCCCATAAAAGAATAAAGGATCACTGCATCATTTTATATAAGCTGTTGAACTAATTTCATATACAAGCAAGAATACGTGCCCTCTGCTGGGCGTAAGTATTTAAGTTTTAATGTAAGTAAAAGTAAAGTCGTCGGGGCGGCCTAAAGTCGGTATCAGCCAGTCAGCGAGGAGTCTATCTCCTTTTCAATAGCGCTAGACCAAGGAGATTGTTTTTAGCATCTGAGGTGGAGCACCACACCTTCCATCAGCTCCTTACTTTACCGCACAGATCCCTGTGCTACTCATACGCCGAGTTGGCGGGGACCGGTATCGAACTAGGAACCTTGTGGTTTCTAGCCGAACGCTCTACCGACCGAGCTGCTTGGTTTCTATGATGTTCTGAGGCTTCATAAATAACCTGCCATTATGCAGTAGTCTTTGCAGCAATGTAATGAAATATATTAAATTAAAAAGACTAATGATATTAAATAAGAACACATAAAAATATTACTTATTTTAATTATATTTTAATTGGTTTACATATAAAATCATTAATAGGATTGATTTTTGATACATTGGAGAATAAAACAATAATATTAGAGATCAATAACACCAAGTAATTATTTATTAAACACAGTATTGTTAAAACTAGTATGCAAATTAACCACTCCATAAATCATATAAACCTTTATTTCTAAGTGATATATAAAACACATTGCAGTATTTTAAACACACTAATAACATTGGCTGTTTTGAGGGAAATCTGATTTTCATAGAGACATCCTTAATAAATAAGGTTTATTCTATGTATTAATGATTTTGACTATAAATTAAATACTCATTGATAAACTTATGCAATTCCTGAAAGTATTGCGATATAAGCAGTGATGTAGTTTTGGTTACAGACACCGAATCGCCATTATAATAAGATTTATATATACAAAGGCTCATTGATAAAGTCTCCAAAAAACAAGTTTTAGACCAGATAGAACAAAGGATTTGGTATCAAAATGATGGTTTGTTTTGGTATTTCTTTCCATCTATGAAGATTCTGGTTAATTTTTTTTTTTTCAAATCAAATTTCAACACATTGAATAAAAAAAAAAAAAAATAAAAATAAAAAAAAGAGTAAAAAAAAAAAAAAATAAATAAATAAAAAAAAAGAGTAAAAAAAATAAAAAATAAAAAAAATATTTAAAAAACTAAGTAGACCTTTCAACCCCTATTTCAACATTCAGGAACAATGAGAAGACTGTAGGAAGAGTGTGCAACAAGTGTCTATTGTTTAATACTAGTTGCACCAATTTTGACAATCACTGAAATTAGTTGTTTTTTTTTTTTGGTTTATGTTTTTTTTTTTTTTGGTTCGTTTTGTTTTACGGCATATCAATCTCAGTGGGTCATTTAATGCCGATAAAGTTTTGAAATAAATCAATTCTTAATGGATAATACAATTTTTTTATAAATACATTTTTCTATTTAACCCATAGTAGGGACCCTAACAGGTACTACCACTCCGGGTCAGAGTGGACCAGGGAGCAATGGTGATGAAGGGGTGCTCCACATTCCCCAAACCTCCAAAACTGGAACCTCACCATCAGATAGAGTTTAACGTCATTCCCAGGACCCCGCAGCCACCGCCTTCTAGCACCCATATGATAAAAGGGGTTGGGGCTTGCCATAAGGGCAATCATTTTTTTTTGTTTAGTGAACACACTCATCTTGTTTCTACAACATTTTGTGACATCAAATTTAATGTCAAACAGAGTTTGTTTTTTACGGCATATCAACTACCGTGGGTCATTTAATGTGGCAGAGTTTTGAAAGATTCAATAGTTTGGAAGAAAATTTTATCAACTCAATTTTTTTTTTTTTTTTTTGGAAACAAATTTTCTATCTAACCCATAGATGGGACTCTAACAGGTACTACCACTCTGGGTCAGAATGGACCAGGGAGCTATGGTGATGAAGGGGTTCCCCACATTCCCCAGACCTCCAGAACTGTTAAAGTTTAACATCATACCCAGGACATGAAGACTCTCAGCCACCGTCTTCTAGCACCCATATGAAAAAGGGTTGGGGCTTGCAATAAGGGCAATAGAGCCGGGACAATCATATGTGTGTGCTAGGCTCGACGTGACCAGCTGATTGATTGGAGGGGGCCTCTCCAACCGCCCGTCTAGCCTAAGTAAGGGATAAAGTGGGGTGTTGCATGTCATGGACTGCTCATCCACCAGGATTCCATCATCAAGCATCACAAGTCATCACATGAAAAACAGGTGACCCATTTGGTGGGTGTCTTACCTCTCTGCAGAGGTGCAGTCGGTGTATTCTAAAGCCCCCCCGAGAGAGAAAACTACAACAAAAGAAGAAACAATGTTCCAGGCCTCCAAATTTCTTCAGATAGAAACAACATCACTTTTTCCACATAAAAAAACACTATAATTTCTCTCCCAACTGCTGAAGTCAGTCAGTATACTGTTGGTTTGGACAACAGCAACTGGCTAAGCACAACTGAACTAGCACCCAAGACAGCTGGTATATGGAACACAAGAATAGTCCATTCATGTATTTGGCAATTCCATTCCTTGAGTCCTGATTAGTTGCTTGGTTTCTATGATGTTATGAAGCTTCATAAATACTCTGGCATTCTGCAGAAGGATCGCAACAAGGTTAGATCCGTATTGGGTTACGGCTACTTGTTGCCTTGTCTTACCAATTCGACAGTTGGAACTTAGTATGATTATTCTACACCAACACTTTACACCAAAATTCTTGAAGTTGCCAAATCTTTGGAAACTGATCAATCGGCTGGTCATATCAAGCCCTATATGATTGTCCCGACCCTATTGCCCTTATGCCAAACCTCAAAACCTTTTTATTATATATGCGCAAGAAGGCATTAAACTGCATCTGGTGGTGAAGTTCCAGTTCTGGAGCACTGGGGAGTGTGGCGTACCCCTTCATTGTCATTATACCCAGGTCCACCCTGACCCAAAGTGGTAGTACCTGTTAGGGTACTATCTATGGTTTGAATAGAAGAAAAGGAGTTAACAAAAAATGTGTTTTAAAAAAAAAATTGAGTTTTAGAAAATGTTCAATAACCATGAAGAATGAATAAAACCCAACAAGGTTGACATGTCATAAAATCAAAGACATGTCATAAATCCAACCAACCAGCCTACTAACCCTCCCAACCCATCACAAGAAGTGCTGACCAAGTTTTATTTACACTTGGATTGGATTTATCTTAAGATTAAAAAAAAAGTTGATCCTAAGAAATCGGCTTAAAAACAGTGTTCCTGTCCAGTGCAGAGATTAGTGTGTATCTTGAGTGTTCATTCAATCAGCTGTGTTGACAAAAGATTGAAATTTTATGGTAAAATATTTATGAAACTTGGCAATTATAATCTGCAAGTCAATAACAAGATTGGTGCAAAGCCATAGACAACTAATGTAAGGATTGTTGAACTCTTTAATATTGAATTCAATAAATATTCTTTACTTGTTTATATGGAGTTCACAAGCACTAAGTAAGTACACACACACACACACTCACTAAGTACACACACACACACACTCACAAGTACACACACACACCACACACACACTAAGTACCATACCAAGTACAACCCCAAAGAAAACACCTTTTAGAGATCAAAACAATCAGCCACTGTATCATTTGGTTCTTGTCCAATTCTTTGAAGTCAGTTACTCTGAAAGCTCTTCACAGACATTTTGCAAAAAAAAAAAAAAGGTGTGGGCATGTGTGGGGTGGGGTAGTATGTACACTTTATTGAAGAAGAATCACTAAGAATTTAAATGCTATACAGATGATGCTGATAGGTATGCGTCCTGCGTCCCTGACGCACAAAAATCTAAAAGGACGCAGTAAAATCGTATCTATGCATCCCAGTGTTTTTCTTTTTTCTTCCCTCACCATTTCAAGCTAACTGTAAATATATTTCAATAGTTTCTTAGAAATGAAATTACACAGGATAGGTTACAAGGTAGGGGTTAGACGGCTTTAGTTGGGACCCATTCAAAGTAAATATGTGCGTCCCAGGATGCACTAAACCAAAAAGCTATCAGCATAACTGGCTATATCAACAAAATTGACACAAAAAACTTACAAAGTTATCAACTACAAAAAATAATGGAGTACATATACACTTGTAAAATCTGTAATCATTTCAAATGTGGAATAAAAAAAAAGTTCAATAAAAACAACCAGGATTCTTGACATTTGTTTATAGTAAGAAAGGTTAAAAGTTTGTATGGTTTAACTTGATTCCGACATGAAGGTCATGGTAAAAACACAATGGAGAATATCCACACAGTATTTTGCCATCACCGACAACTACTAATGCAAAGCATTAAAGAAGATAAGACTTTTATGATGACTCAGAAGAAGTGAATCTAAGATTTTTCCATCTGCCTCGGTAACATTTCAAAAACATAAGTAATTTGTTAGTATTCATGAGATACCAAATTTCAAAATGTGCAAAAATATACATACGACATTAAAGATGAGGACAAAAGTCCGAAATATCAAAATTATTCATATTGGCATAATATGAATAATTTTGATATTTCGGACTTTTGTCCTCATCTTTAGTGTGTATGTATATTTTTGCACATTTTGAAATTGGGTTTGGCAACAGCAACTGGCTAAGCACAACTGAACTAGTGCCCAAGACAGCTGGTACATAAGGAACAAGAATAGTCCATTCATGTATTTGGGCAATTCCATTCCTGTGAGTGTGTGTGTGTGTCTATTTTAGAATATGTAATTCTCTTCATTTTATTTTTTCTATATCTAATCACATTTCTGTCAATAGGTCTAGTGGCATTTATACTGTTTGGAGCACCTTAAACTAGTGGTGATGATATTTTTTAGCTCTGAAACCATGTTTGAATTCAAGGTTATCGTCTGATGATGACTTATTTTAAGGAATTAAAAATACTTCTAAACAAGGTGGGAGGTTACAATGGGGCTGAACATTGTGTTTATATATACCACAATAAAAATGAGGACAAGCGTTATCCTCTTGCAAGACTCTGGTTATAAATGAAATCATCCAAGATTAAATGCAATGATGCAAATCCTGATTATCTGGTGTTGCTTATCTTCCAAATTCTCATTTCTTATGAGTGTTGTTGTCAACCCTTGTTGGGTTATTTTATGCCAAAGACATTTTGTTTTATTCATTCTTAATGGGTATTGAAATCTTTTTTTTTTAAAACATTTTTAAAAGCTGATTTTTTCTATTTAACCCATAGATGGGACCGTAACAGATACTACCACTTCAGGTCAAGGTGGACCAGGGAGTAATAGCAATGAAGGGGTGCTCCACACTTCCCAGAGCTCCAGAACTGGAACTTCACTAGTAGATGCAATTTAACATCATACCCAGGACACCAACTTTGCTCAAGATGTAAAAAGGAAATTGAAAATTAAATAATCAAAGTCTCAGAGATGCTGATAGGTAATGCATCCTGCATCCCTGATGCAGTAAAATCATATCCATGCATCCCAGTGTTTTTCTTTTTTCTTCCCTCACCATTTCAAGCTAACTGTAAATACATTTCAATAGTTTGTTAGAAACGAATTACATAGGATAGGTTAGACGACTTTAAATCATAAATAAAAACACCTACAATCTATTAAGAAACTTTAGTTGGGACCCATTAATTTTCCTGGGGGCTCATTCAATGCAAATATGTGCATCCCAGGATGCACTAAATTAAAATGCTATCAGCATCACTGAAGTCTAGATAATATCTTAGGTTCCAGATTATAAGTAAAGAATCCTTCCCACCTTTAAAAAAAAATAAATAAGTAAATAAACAAAAAAACCATAAACAACATCTGGCAAGTTGTCACCAACAAAAGAACAAAAACAAACAGGTATAATATTCAGCCAGTGTCTTAGATGTGAAATTATGAAATGTGTCAGTATTCTCATCAGGTGATTCTATTATTATACAGGAAACTCAATAATCAACAACAGATACACACCTGTGCTATTTTAAAAAAATAGGTAAGTTACACTGAATATAGAATGAATACAAAAGGAAAGCCAGAACAATAAAATTATCAGTTTAACAATTAAGACAAGCATGTATTTACCTACCTCCTCCGTACGAGTAGAAAGTGACACAAGGTTAATTTCTTAAGTGAAGTTTAACAGGTTTGAATTCAGAGTTTCCCTTCTCCTAGAATAGTTGCCTCATCATCATCATGTCGTGCATGTAGCACGGGTATCGACAACAATCTTACGCCAACCCTCCCTATCATTCATTGCACTGGAAGATCCTCTGCGGAACAGCCAGCATCTTCATATAGCTGGTTAATGTAGGTCCTTGCTGGGCGCCCCACACTTGCATGACCATGTGTTGGCTTCCACAGGAGAACATCACTTATGAGTTGCCTAACCAAGGTTAAAGAGCCTAGTCTGCTTTACTATTTACCCATAGCTAGAGGGAGAATAGTTGGATGCCTAACTTTTTTATAGTGATGGTTGGTTAATATTATCTGCGTTATTCGGACTATTGTCCTCATCTTCATTGTTATCTGTACAGAACAATAAAATTATCAGTTTAACGCAGATAATACAAATCATCAAGCCTCATCTCAAATATTCAAAGAAATATGATTGGTTGGTTTGTTAGATTTTATGGCATGTCAACCTTTGATGGGTTATTTCATGCCAAAGACGTTTTTGTTTTATTCATTCTTGTTGGGTATTCAATTTTTTTTAAACTAATAATCCGAGTCAGGGTGGACCTGGAAGTAATGGCAATGAAGGGGTCCACCACACTCCCTAAAGGCTCCAGAACTGGAACCTCACTACCAGATGCAGTTCCTTGTCATACCCAGGACACCACGAAGGGAGGGATCTCTTACCTCTGTAGGTAGGGAGATACAGTCCGTTTATTCTATGCCCTGTAGACAGGGCATAATAGAAATAGAGTAATGAAACACATTTTCTGGTGAGTGTAAAGCAAGGCTCTGTATGTGTATTTGCTGATAATATATCTTATTATAATGGAGATTATGTAACTGTCTGTAACAAAACTACGTCACCACTAACGTCACAATTTTTTTAGTTATTTAAGCTATATTCTCAATGATTATGAATAGTTATTATTCAATCCTAATTAGCATCTTATTTATTAACGATGTCTGTATTAAAGTCAAGCTGAGTTAGATTTGCCACAAAACTGCCCATGTTAATACATTTAAAATCCTGAAATATGTGTTATATATCTCTAAGAAATAGGAAGCACGTGGTGTAATGGAAAGTTCAAATCCTGGACGTGGTAATTGCATTTCACTTAGTGCTAATACCCTTGGGAAAGGTATGAATCCTACTCTCCCTCCAGCTATGGGTAAATAGCAGGGCAGACTGGGTTCTTTAACCATGGCTAGGTAACCAGTCTAGGAGAAGGAAAACTCTAAATTCAAACCTGTTGAACTGTGCTTAAGAAATTGATCCTGTGTCACATTCTGCTCGTGCGGAGGGGTTGGTAAATAGATATATCTCTAAGAAATAAAGATTTACATAGTATATGATGGGAATAATTTGCATAAAGATTCTCAATGATTATTAATAGTTATTATTCAATCCTAATTAGCATCTTATTTATTAACGATGTCTGTATTAAAGTCTAGCTGAGTATAATAAATTTTAATATATTATTTTTGTTACTGATTTCTAATACTATCATGTTATTCTCAAACATATTTAAAGCAATCTTATATAATTTTATATAGAAATAACATTAAGATAAGTAATATTTCATATTCGTTCTTCTTTAGTTTTGTTAGTCTTTCTAATTTAATATGATATTTCATTACATTAAAACTTAAATACTTGCGTCCAGTGGATACATATTTTTACTAGTCACTACTAATGATACTGTCTGAGAATTTTAGGATTTTTTGTAGGGAGGGGGGGGATCAAAACAAATATGATTTATCTATTTTTTTATTTTAAGTACATATTTAAACAGGAACACTGTTCATTATATTAGTCACTTAGATTTTTTTTTCTTTCATAATAGTTGATGTTTAAATCTTTCAAATTACCAGGCACCGAAAATGTGAATGAAAGAAGACATTAATTAGTGAGGAAAACAGAAAGTCAGGCAAAAAGGTGAAGACAGGGAAGAAAAACAAATAGCAAAACATCTTATTATAATGGAGATTCAGTGTAAACGAAACTATGTCACCGCTTACATCACAATACCCTCAGGAAATGCGCAAGTTTATCAATGAGTATTTAACTTAATTTATGGTGAAAATTATTAATACATTGAATAAATCTTATTTATTAACAATGTCACTATGGAAATCTGAGTTAGATTTACCTCAAAACAGCCCATGTTATTAGTGCATTTAAAATCCTGCAATGTGTCTAATATATCATTAAGAAATAAAGGTTTACATAATATATGTGGTTAATTTGCATACTGATTTTAACAAAACCGGATTGAATAAATAATTATCTGGTGCTATTGATCTCTAGTTATTATCATACACACATACCTCTCTCTCATATATATAAGAGAGTTTAATTATAATATATATATATATATATATTATTATATATATATATATATATATATATATATATATATATATATATATATATATATATATACATACACACACACACACACACACACACACGTGTCTATTGCGTTTAATACAAATGAAAACAGATGCAAGAGAAATTGGTCGTCTTTGAAGAGCAGAAAAAAGAACAGGTGGTCAAAATGCCAAAGATAATAAAAAGAAGAAACAACCAAAGTGCAACAACGATTTGAGAAAGATTAAGAATTCTCAGAAGACAGCACAGAATTAATCACACAAGTCAATCTCTCCAAATAGAAAAGAATAAAATCATGTGAAAGAAAGAAAAATTAAAAGTGCAGAGGAAGATAATAGAATAAGGTTAGATACAGAAAGATCAACATAGCAGGGATCAATTTACATGTGAGTGACAAAAATCAGATTAAGAATATTTAAAATTATATTAGAATTACGAAAATAAAAATAAAAAATTTTAAATAGCCATTAATTTAAAATAGAATGTCTTCAGAATAATATAATTAACAAAAAAAAAAAAAGTGTAAATATATGTATATATATGTAGATAATATCAGTATTATATTTGTAGGTAGACAGTGCTCAATATCATTGACAGAACATTTATATTTGAATTAAGGTAGAGTGGAGATGGAGTCAATAGCGCTGGTTACTGACAGTTTCTCACCTATGCGATCTTCAGACAAATGGCTATTTGGTCTAAAGATCACAGACAAGAAACTGTTAGTAACTAGGCACTATTGACTCCATGTCTACACTACCTTAACTTATATATATATAAGTTAAGGTAGTGTGTGTGTGTAAAATGAAAATGGAAGTGAATCTGACGGTATGTTGAATAGAGAAATAAAGGAAAGAAAGTATAGAATGGATAAAATAGGATATTTTAATTAATTTTACTTACACGTGTTTTGGTCAGGAGTTTATCCATGTGTACATTATTCAATCTATTATTTTGTTATTTTAAAATAATAATAGATTGAATAATGTACACATGGATAAACTCCTGACCGAAACACGTGTAAGTAAAATTAATTAAAATATCTATTTTATCCATTCTATACTTTTTTTCCTTTTCAACATATTTATATATATATATATATATATATATATATATATATATATATTTATTTATTTACAATGTTTTCATTGTAAAATACATAAATATTAGCTCTTACAAACTGTGATTGAGCACTGTATTTTCTTTGTTTCATTGCAAAAAAAAAATTTTGTTTTTACATATACCTATATATATATATATATATATATATTAGTTCAACTGCTACTCCATTTTTTCACTGTAGTAGCATTAGTTGTTAATACAAAAAGTGCTCAATATATTTCATGAAACATGGAGCATTAATAGTCACTAATATTAAAACAAAAATAAAAATAAAGAGTTATCAAAATAAAATCAACCCAAACCTGCCCACTTTCTTGAACCCACCCGATTTAGTTCTCCCGAAAGGTTTATCTTGAACACTGAAACCATAGTAGAGAGAAAAACTTTTTCTACAACTATACATACACGCACACATATATATAAGATGTTATAGGTCAAGAGAAAATATATTTTAAGATAAAAAAATAAAGTGTGCAAAATTGTTTAAATTTTTTTTTTTTTTTTTTAATTCATTATAATAGGGGCACTATACAAGTTTCAGATGTTTGAAATCATTTTCAAGCTTTATGTATGTATTTGTCTTGGTAATTAGTTTGTGTGTTTGTATACATCTATAAATATGTGATGCTGCAACCTCCAAACAGTACTCATATATATATATATATATATATATATGACAGATATAGATGCTGATAGGTAACGCACCTGCGTCCCAAGTGCATAAAAATCTAAAAGGACGAAGTAAAATCATATCCATGCATCCCAGTGTTTTAATTTTTTCTTCCCTAGCCATTTCAAGCTACTGTAAATACATTTCAATAGTTTCTTAGAAATGAATTACACAGGATAGATTACAAGGTAAGAGTTAGGTGGTTTTTATTTGGGCCCCATAAATTTTCCCAGGGACTCATTCAAAGCAAATATGTGCATCCCAGGACACACTAAATCAAAAAGCTATCAGCATCACTGCTCATTATATATATATATATATATATATATATATATATGGGGGGAGTCCCTGTAGTGCACTTGCTAATGTACCGGACTGGGACATAGAGGAGTAGGGAACCCCCCCTTCTTAAACAATCAAGCATGGTTTTCCATTTTTTTTTAAATCACTTGCTAATGTAAAATCTAATCTTTTTTTTACTGCTTTTAAACATGTTTACAGCTTGTCAAATTCTAATTTAAACATGCCTATAGTTTATCGAATTGTTCTAGACCAAGGATAAGGAACCTTTCTCCTTAAGCTTTCATGCAGTTCTCTAAACAGGGATCACCAAACTTTTTTAACAGTGGGCCAGATAATTGAAAAAATTATGAGTTTAGGCCACATTATTATTGTGTTCAATACTTGCTAGCCAGAACGAAAGCTCTGAGAAAAAGATGCAAAACAAAATTTATCTTTCCATGTTATATTCATGGATGAGTGGCATAAAATGCACAAAAACAAATTTAACCAACATATTTATTTTCAAAGCATCATCAAAGAATGCAACATTAGCAGAAAGGTTTTAGTGAAATTTCTGAAACTGAAGTTTGCCTTTCAAGATATCATCAATGTTTGGTTTGGGATTGCTACATCCAATCAAGAGAATTGCTTTCAAATGTTTATCAGTCAATTTTGCTCGATGGGTTGATTCCATAGTCAAGTCCATGAGGATTTAGTAAACTGAACATGATATGTAAATTTAAATGGTATCAGAACGTCTCACATTCCATACATTTTACAAACAAATTCAAGTATGGACATAGTTTGGTGACCCCTGTTCTAGACCATGGATAAGGAATCTTTCACCTTAGGCTTTCATGCAGTTCTCTAAACTATCAGGTACAAGTACGGAGTTGGTGGGGACCGATGTCAAACCAGGAATCTTGCAATTCCTAGACAGGTGCTCTACTAACTGAGCTAAACATGACCTATAAAGGTTATCATTTAAATAGTATAAATCAAATTTAAACTTATTAATTAAAAATTTAAATTTTAGATTTGTTGTAAACATACAAAAAAAATGTATTGTGTATGCAGCATTATTGTAGACAAATTTCAATGTAACCTTTAAACATGAACAATATTGAGCAACCTTTTGCTCTGATGTAATAACATTGTCATAAATGAGAATCATTTAAAAAAATTCATTATCAAAGTTCAATTATCTTTAGGACGTAATTATAACATTTAGATGTTGTGGTCAAATAGGTTAATAAATAAGTTTAATCTATGTTGATCTTCTGTGAAGTTAGAGTCAGAAGTTGCTCACTGAAAAAATAATAACTTTTAATTAAACCAACACTTGCTTAGTTTTAATGTCCAAAAAGAATATATATATATATAATATATATATATATATATATATATACATACAGAGAAAGAGAGAGATAAAAGGGTATGAAAAACACACAATGCTGTTAAAATGAAAATATTTTATATCATTTTCATAGCTAATATAGAACAATATTTCGATTTATAAAAATCATTATTAGAGTTTGTTATATTTTCATTTTAACAACATTTTGTGATTTCATACCCTTTTATCTATACATATACCGGCGGATTCATTTCCTTACTCTAAACTCATATATATATATATATATATATATATATATATATATATATGTATGGAGAATACGTGTCCAACCGGAGTCGTACCTAATTTTGAAAATTAATTAATTAATAATGAATTAGGCGGGAATGCCTATTTAAATGTATGGCTAAACAAATCGAGAAAAATCAATCTCTGTATGTACATTTCGGCCTATTAGGCCTCATCAGCAGAGCTATAGATAGGAAGGCCGCCCTGTGCGTGACTTGAAACCGGACTGCCAAGCTGACAGGCCAATACCATAACCGCTACACCAAACGGACTTCTCAGATTTTACGATTTGTTTAGAGTAGGTTAATATTCCTCTTCTTTTATTACATGACGATATGATAAGTTGTAAACAAGGTATGTTTGGAATGGCCTTTTTGCCGACAACTTTTTGGAGAACACACGTGTTCTCCAAAAAGTTGTCGGCAAAAAGGCCATTCCAAACATACCTTGTTTACAATATATATATATATATTTTAGATGAGAGAGAGAGAGAGAGAGAGAGATGACAAGGTTACAAAAAAATAAATGTAGTTTGTTTTTGTTTTGTTATGTTTAATTCAAATTCTGTTAAAGGTTTTTTTGCAATCATTTCAGAGGATAGACTAGGCTTTTGAGGAGGAGAAGGATTAAATTCAAAACTAGGTTGGTTGGCTGGATTTTACAGCATCTTAACCTTTGTTGGGTTGTTATATACCCTACTTATGTCCATAAATGGGTATGACCCAATCCTCATCCCATCACTGGGGAGTATTGTATTTTGTTAATGTTATAAAGATTCTATTTCATTTCTAACCTCCTTTCTGATATTTCTCATTTAGTAATCTTTGTTAGGTTAAAACAGTTATCTTATGCTGAAGACATTTTGTTTTATTCGTTCTTGTTTGGTATTCAAATATTTTTTTGCTAGTATATGAAATTAGTTCAGTTTATTATATAAAAAGAATCAATAGATTAGTGACAATAAAATAATGGGGCAAAGATGTCCTATAAAATAGTATTTCTTGACCTGAGAATATCCAGAAGGAAATAAAATCATTGAACCTGCAAGGCTTTTGACCCAGAATAAGTAGAAAGAAAAAAAAATCAATATTGTATCTTTCGGACTAACAATATAAATAAACCGAAAATCCGATAGTATTTGTACATCTTGACATTAGAGAAAAATATTGATGTATGTTTAAAAAAAAAAAAAAATAAAAAAATCATCTATCTATCTATATCTATACATAAAGGGCAGTTGGTGTGTGTGTATGTATGTATGTCCGGATGAAACTACAGAAATACAACAATTAACAACAAAGTAAATACATATACACATTCACTATCACCAGATCTTGCTTTTTGTGCAAAAAATTATGAAGATTTGAGTTATATTCGTGAAGATAATTAAAAAAAAAAAAAGAATTTAAATAGTAACAGCATGGATTTTTTTTTTTGTTTGCATAAAATATTTTAAATAGGAAACATTAATTTTTCTTTTCAGAGTGTGCACTTTTTTTTTTTTCTTTTTTTACATAAGGATTTTAATGGGGCATCCTGCGAGGATCTAACTCGTGATTCAGTAATAATGGATCTGCGAGACGAACGTTTTTGCCTCCATATGAACCACCTGAATTAATCAGTCAGCACTATTATAATGGCTAAAAGAAAAAAAATGAAAGAGTCGCCTAAGTTAAATATATTAAAGTGCTTAATACACTAAATATAGCCAATAAATGATAATAAGCCTAAGTAGGTTTCTCCTAATGGATAATTCTGATGATCCATCAAGAGAAACCTAGGTAGATAGTCTCTGACTCATTAGGCTTACTATTATATATCTATACCTATATAAATGGCAGTTGCGTGTATATATGTATGTATGTCCGGGGGGAAACTACGAAAATAAAACAATTAATGACAACATAAATATATATACAGTGATGCTGATAGCTTTTCAATTTAGTGCATCTTGAGACACACATATTTGCTTTGAATGGATACCCGTGAAAATTATGGCTCCTAACTGAAGCAATCAAACTCCTACCTTTTAACCTATCCCGAGTAATTCGTTTCTAAGGACCTACTCAAATGTATCTACAGTTACCTTGAAATGGTGAAGGAAGAAAAAAGTAAAACACTGGGATGCGTGGATATGATTTTACTACGTGCTTTTAGATTTTGGTAATCCTTAACTTTTTCCTCGTAAATTCCTACCATAAAATAAACTGACCCTCATTTTATGTCCGTGTTTTTGCAATAAATGTTTTATTTTTCTTGCACCTGTTATTTTACAATACTAAATATATTTTTCTTTATTTGTTAAAAGAATAAAGAAAATATATTTAGTATTGTAAAATAACGGGTGCAAGAAAAATAAAACATTTATTGCAAAAACACGGACATAAAATGAGGGTTCAGTTTACTTTAAGGTAGGAATTTACGAGGAAAAAGTTAAGGATTACCTAGATCTTTATGCGTTAGGCACGCAGGACGCATACCTATCACTATCTCTGTATATACACATTAAATATCACCAGTTCTTACTTTTTGAGCAAAAATCATGAAGTTTTGATTTATATTCAAAGATATTTAAGAATTAAAATATACATAGAAAATAAAAAAAATGTCCCGCATTTGTAAATCTCAAAAGTAAAAAAATCAATACACCCCACTCTACCCAGGCGATGCTGGGTATCCACTTCTAGTTTTAAATAATGGAACAGATTTTACACATGTACTTTTACATCATAAGAGAAATTGAAAAAAAAAAAAAAAAAAAATCTAAATTACATAATTATATTTATTTGCAAAGTTGAATGTCTTATTTTGTTGCTTGGGTTTCAACAGCTGGACAAAAAAAACCAGAAAAAACGTTTTAATGGTTTTCTCCAACTTATAGATTTCATCTTAGGTATTGAGAGAGAGAGAGAGAGAGAGAGAGAGAGAGAGAGAGAGAGAGAGAGAGAGAGAGAGAGAGAGAGAGAGAGAGAGAGAGAGAGAGAGAGAGAGAGAGAGAGAGAGAGAGAGAGAGAGAGAGAGAGAGAGAGAAAACTTCTAATATCATTGTCAATCTATCCTGATGGTTTTTTTTTTTTTTCCACACTGACCCAAGACCATCTAATATTTAACTGGGTGACCACTTAAGCAACAACAGATGCTATAAAAGCTAATGACTTGATTCAGCATTAAATGACCTGAAAGAGAGTTGGTATGCTGTAAAACAACCAACCAACCAAGACCATCTGGTTAGTAACACTATCTCCTTGGTTTCAATCATAAGTAAAGTCAACGGGGTGACCTAATGTCGGTATCAGCTAGACAGTGAGGGAGTCTATCCCCTTTTCACTTGCACTAGACATAGGAAATTGTTTTTTAGTGTCTAAGGTAGAGCACCACACCTACCATCAGCTCCTCACTTTACCGCATAGATCACCGTGCTACTCATACACTGAGTTGGCGAGGGCCGGTATCAAATGAAGGACCTTACGATTCCTACTCAAGTACCCTACCCACTGAGCTAAATCAGCCTATATCTATCATAGGAAGAGGAAATAAAAAGAAAAGAAATGGACAACTATCTAAATCTCTAAATTTAAAAAAATTAAAAATAAAAAAAAATGGACAAAAATAAATCAAAATTATCCAACATCTCACCATGTCATTTACACACGTATCTATTAATATGGGGACCCACACACAAACCGAACCTTATGCATGGCCAGTGTTAAAATTGCATGTATCCCTTCGACATTCCTCTTTTGAAAAGCCTCAGGCACTGAGCAATAAAACCAGCCCTGCCCCTTTAGATCGAGGGGGCAGGTGTTACCTGTGGGGATGGCCCTCTGGGATCAAGGTGATATTATCTATCTTACCAGTCCAATGGCCAAAGCCACTGGACACAGAGTTCCGAAGAAACTGAGTAAGTATATGCTGGTGTCAAAGAATCTTCTTTTAGTACATGTAAAAATATTAGTTTCAAGATAATTCAAACTAATTAAAAAGGCAAGTCCAATCTGTCCCAACCCTATTACCCTTATTGCAATCCCCAACCCTTTTAATCATATATGTGCTAGAAGGCGGTGGCTGAGGGTCTTATTGTCTTGGGTATGACTTTTAAACTATCTGATGGTGAAATCCCAGTTCTGGAGCTCTGGGAAATGTGGAGTACCCCTTCATCACCATTACTTGCAGGTCCATTCTGACCCAGAGGGGTGGTACCATTAGGGTCCCATCTATGGATTAAATAGAAAAAAAATGAGTTTAAAAGAGAAAAATTGAATACCCATCAAGAATGACTAAAACAAAACATCTTCAGCATAAAATGACCCAACAAGGGTTGACATGCCATAAAACCCAACCAACCGATCAAGTCCAATCAGCAATAACAGCTCTTAACTTCTGGATAAGAGTTGGTTTAGCTCAGTCAATAGAGCATCTGTCTAGGAACAACAAGGTTCCGAGTTTGATACTGATCCTCACCAACTCAGCACATGAATACCACAACTTGGATCTCTGTGGTAAAGTGGGGAGCTGATGGGGTGGGTGCATAAATGATACATTATAAGACCAAAATTGTGAGCCATAAAACTCTTACTGCGGGCAATATTTGGCCAGTGGGCCAGACTTTGGACGTGCTAGCACTAAATGTAATAACTATTCAAGACAGTATAATTAATACTAATATATATATATATATATATATATATATATATATATATATATATATATATATATATATATATTGAAAGGCACTCATAATGGTTATAGTCATGGGAAATGAACAGGGCAAATCGACTTCAAATCTGGGAAAAGGCTGTTTGCATTTTACATAGCACTAATACCTTTGGGAAAGGTATGAATCCAACTATTCTCCCTCCAGCTATGGGTAAATATTAGGGTAGAGTGGGCTTTTCAACCTTGTTATAGTGACTAATCTTGAAGAAGGAAAACTGAATTCAAACCAGTTAAACACTGCTTTTTAAAAAAATTACCTTGTGTCACATCCTGATATGTGGAGGGGTTGGGTATATATATATATATATATATATATATATATATATATTGAAAGGTATAAAGTGTTTTGTTGTTTAGTTTTTTTCAAATTATCATGTGTATCAATTTCAGTCATAGTGTAATGGTAAACAAGTTAATCTTGCAAATCATTACTAGCATGTTGGGAGTGGTAGTATCTGCTAAGGTCCCATCTATGGGTTACATAGGAAAAAATGAGTTTAAAAATATTGTTTTAAAAAAAAACAAGTTTAAGAAATTTAAGAGTATCCATGAAGAATGAATAAAACAAAATGTCTTTGGCATAAAATAACCCATTAAGGGTTGATATGCCGTAAAATACAACCAACTAGCCTGTCGAGTCATGACCTCAATCCTAATTGGGGCACCTCATACCCAAATTATTCTTAGCAAATAACCATTTTATTAAACGGAAACTTTAATTACAAGAACTCCTTGGTTTTAGGATTTTGTTTCTATGTTATCAAAACAAGCCAAGAAATGAGCTTTCCTCTCATCATATCTTGCACTGAACACGATCCGTGTCTAGATCTTGCAAACAAGGTGAAGGGTTATTAACGCATCGAGAAGATCACCTGATGAGAGTCAGGAAATAGGCTGATCAAACATTCCAAACATTTCAACAAAAAATATTACATGCACCATTTGAATCCTTAGCAGTCTTCCCATGCTTTCAAATAATTTAGAAATCAAGCACTTCCTTGCAGACTATCCAAGCTGACTCCCAGAAGATCTTGACAAGCTAATTAAACACACATCCGGTGGGGGGGAGTACTGCTGTTACTGGGTGTGGCTCCCATCATCCTTGCTTCTCCAATTCGCGCCTCAAATATTTAGGGTGAAAAAAAATAACATTTTATAAGGAGAGGAAAGAGAGAAAAATGAAAGTATTCAAGGTTTCTTTTTAAAAATTAGACACCACACCAACTTGGAAAAAAAAAAGGAGAAAAAAAAAAGACTATCTTTTAATCTTAGCATTTAAATTTAAAATGTCAGCCAGTCTCCTCTAACACAAAATGAAAAATATCAGGCATGTATCATCATCAATTAAAAAAGTTGGTTTAAAAAGTTCTTTACTATTTAAAAATCATCCAATGAACTTGTGAATATTATTGAAGTTAGACAGTCAACAATTGGTTTGAGCAATGTGACTGGCCAAGCCTAACCATGCAGTTACTAGTTCTCCAATGTACCCACTATAACAGCTTAAATAATTACTGCCACCACTGCCAGGAAGAGTCCATTAAGCTGAGGAGGTGTTTGACTGTTCCACTGTCCAATAGTTTAACAATCTGTAACAGTCATTTCCAGACTGCAGGTTCAATCCCGGCTAGGGGTGAAAGTAACACAGAATAACAATTAGCAGTATTCTACAAATATATTAATATTTTATTTCAGTAATATTCATTAGTATTATTTGGTTTATTCCGACTATTGTTCTCATCTTTATTGTTATCTGTACAACATTTCGGCCGATGTACCTTCCGGCCTTTTTCAGGTATTTCTTGTCGGATACAAGTGCCGTCTTGAACTCTGGAGCCGTCATGGAACTTTGAACCCAACTTTATTCAATCCATGGGGTATCCTGTTCTCATTCTGCTAACCATAGCTGGGGTACAGGTGTTAAGCTGTGTTAATTATTATTCTATGTTACTGTCACCCTTGACCAGGATTGAACCTGCAGCCGAGATAACTGTCTCTTAGAACTGTCTTAAACCAATGCCTTAATCCACTACGCTATGTGTCCAATTGGAAAAATTCAGAGAAATAATATTCATTAATTTTAATTGTCTGAATTTTTTAGATGAGGCTTGATATGTATTATTTTAGTTTTTCGAACTGTTGTCCTCATCTTTATTGTGATATATAAAAAACATTTTGGCCGTTATGCCCTCTTCAGGTGTCACTTGTAAGTTGTATATCTATATTCATAACACTGAACTATAAACAAGAAACCAAATAACTTAGTTGGTGACATTATAACAATTTAGGACTTAGGTTGCTGACACTGACAGTACCTGCTGTTGCTTAAATGGTCATCCAATCAAGTATTGAACAGGCTCATCGCTGTGTAACTTTGGTCATCTAGCGAGAACCATTGTTTTCATTGTGACTTGACCATAATAAATAATACCAGTGATGCTAATAGCTTTTTGATTTAGTGTGTTCTGGGATGCACATATTTGCTTTGAATGAGTCCCCTGGGAAAATTAATGGGTCCCAACTAAAGCCGTCTAATTCCTATCTTGTAACCTATCCTGTCTAATTCGTTTTTAAGAAACTATTGAAATGTATTTACAGTTAGCTTGAAATGGTGGGGAAAGAAAAAAGAAAAACACTGGGATGCATGGATACGATTTTACTGTGTCCTTTTAGATTTTTGTGCATCAAGGACGCAAGACATATACTTATCTGAATACTCTTGTCAAAGGTATGGTTGTTTGTTTAGCAGTTTTTGTTTTATGGCATATCAACACTTTTTGGGTCATTTAATGCCGAATCAAGTCATTTTGATAAACAATAGACTCGGTTTGCTTGCAATACCTGTTGTGGTTTAAATGGTCCCCCAATTAAGTATGGTTAACTTTGTTGATCTAGCGGGAACCAGTATTTTCAGTGTGACTTTATCATAAATAAGCATCTTGCAAACTAGTTCAATTTATACATTTTATTTATGATAGCAAAGCCAGTTCTTCCTTGTTAAACAGTTCAAGTGGAAATTATTGGATAGTTTCCAAACAAAAGTCAGGGAAAATAATCAATCTTTATATATATATATATACATATACATATACATATACATACACACACACACACAAACTCCATCATGCAACACTTAAAATCACATTTATGCCCCCACTCTAATTACCGGAAAATTCTAACTGAAAACACACATACTGCACAAAGAAAAGAAAAAGAAGAAAACTTCTCAAAGCCCTATACATTAAACAAATTTCCCAGCAATTCTCCTCCCACCATTCCCTATAACATTCCTATAAACTTGTGAGCCCCTCCTCCTACTTATTCCTACTGCTACTGTTTGTTTAAAAAGAAACAATGGAAACATCTCACCAGTTCCACATCTGATGATGGCACTACGTAGTGCAGAAAATACTCGTGTTAGAACCTTTGGTGGATTCATACACCAATTCCACCCTGATATAAAAAGATGGATGGACAATTAGAAAGAATTGAAAAAAAAAAAAAAACTTGTTAGACAAGAATTGTCCGTCGAGTTCAACAAAACATGTGTGTGTCTGTGTGTGTGGCCAGTCTAGCATACTAACAATCTAAGAGGAGTAATAGAATTAGAAAGAATATGCGCCTACCCCCAGGCATAAGTATTTAAGTTTTAATGTAATTAAATATATTGAATTAGAAAAATTAACAAAATTAAATAAGAACACATAAAACGATTAGACTTATTTTAATTATATCCTAATTGGTTTCTATATAGAATCTTTCATAGGATTGATTTTTATACGTTGGAGAATAAAACAATAATATTAGAGATCAATAATACCAACTAATTATTTATTAAACCCGGTTTTGTGAAGACCAGTATGCAAATTAACCACACCACATTATGTAAACCTTTGTTTCTTAGTGATATAGAAAACATTGCAGGATTTTAAATGCACTGTTAACATGGGCTGTTTTGAGGCAAATCTAACAGATTTTCATTGAGACATCATTAATAAATAAGATTCATTGTATGTATTAATGATTTTGACCAAAATTAGATACTCATAGATAAACTTACACAATTCCTGAGGGTATTGTGATGTAAGCAGTGATAGTTTCGGTTAGAGACAGACAAACACTGAATCTTCATTATGATAAGATTTTTTTATTCATTTATTCTTTTCCAGATTTTTTTTCTATCTATTCCATTATTTTTTCATTTATTCATTCAATTATTTTTATTTATTTAATTTTCTATTCATTTATTTATTAATTTTTATCAATTAATTATTAATCTATTTATTATTCATTTTTTTTTTTAATTAATTAATCAGCACACATTTCTCTTTTTTTACAAAATTTTATTTCTGTTGAAGCTACCCACATAGCAAAACATGTCAATTTAATTTTGTTAATAAAAATTTAGAAAGAGAAAGAAAGAAAGAGAGAGAAAGAAAGAGAAAGAAAGAGAAAGAAGAAGAGAAAGAAAGAGAGAGAAAGAGAGAGAAAGAAAGAGAGAGAAAGAAGAGAAGAGAAAGAGAAGAGAAGAGAGAGAAAGAGAGAGAAAGAGAGAGAAAGAGAGAGAGAAAGAGAGAGAGAAAGAAAGAGAAAGAGAGAGAGAGAAGAAGAGAGAGAGAGAGAAGAGAAGAGAGAAGAGAGAGAGAGAGAGAGAGAGAAGAGAGAGAGAGAGAGAGAAAGAGAAGAGAGAGAGAAAGAGAAGAGAGAGAGAGAGAGAAGAGAGAGAGAGAGAGAGAGAAAGAGAGAGAGAGAGAGAAAGAAGAAGAGAGAGAAGAAAAGAGAGAGAGAAAGAAGAGAGAGAGAAGAAAGAGAGAGAGAGAAAGAAAGAGAGAGAGAGAGAAAGAGAGAGAGAAAGAAAGAGAAAGAGAAAGAAAGAGAAAGAGAAAGAAAGAGAAAAAGAGAAAGAAAGAGAAAGAGAAAGAAGAGAAAGAGAAGAGAAAAGAAAAAGAAGAGAAAAGAGAAAGAAAGAGAAAAAGAGAAAGAAGAGAAAGAAGAAAAAAAGAAAAGAGAAAGAAAGAGAAAGAAGAAAGAAAAGAGAAAAAGAGAAAGAAAGAAGAAAAAGAGAAAAGAGAAAAAGAGAGAGAGAAAGAGAGAAAGAGAGAAGAGAGAAAGAGAGAAAGAGAGAAAAGAGAGAAAGAGAGAAAAAGAGAAAGAGAAAAAAGAGAAAAAAGAGAAAGAGAGAAGAGAAGAAAGAGAGAAAAAGAGAAAAAGAAAGAGAGGCTCAGGTCTCAGTTGAGAGAAGTCAGATAGTCAAGGACAGACGAGAGAGAGTGGAGGATTCTGAAGTAGCAATCATCCAAAGCTCCGAGCCAAAACTTTGCCATCTGCCCATCAACCCCCCATGCCCCGTCTGCCAAATGCAAAATAAGATTTTATTCTATAATTGCAAGCGACCTGTAACTTTAAAATTCAGTCGACCCCCCCTCCCTCCACTTCCTACGTTACATTTTGCATGGAATGTGAGAAAGAGACTAGCATATGAATTTGAATCAGTGTTAGATATTTGTAGATGTTGGTTGGTTGGCTGGTTTTATGGCATCTCAAACCTTCTGGATTATTTAATACCAAACTCTTTCTTTTTAAGCAATTACATATATAGTTTCAAGTATCTAATAATAATCACTTATAAGCAATTATAGTTTCAAGTAACCATTCTTAATGCAAAAAACATTTTACATAGTTATATAGTTTCTAGTATTCCTATCTAGCACTCATTTTTCAAATCCTAAATGAAACCATTTGCATAGCATTTCCAGCAGTTTAGCTGAAATCGGTGGACCCTGACAAATTTGCAACTTAATCAGGTCAAGTCGCAATTTCTCGGGTATTTCTTGTCCAATCTTTAAGATATTATATGGTTGGAAATAAAATAAAATAATCTTTCTAAATATGTAATTTGTATGTGTTTTTATTCATTTAATTATTTTTTACAGAGAGTTAAAAATGGTATTTTGCTTTGAACAGCCAAAGACATGAAATAAGGTTTGTTTTGTTTTTTTAATAAATTTTACATGTTACTTGTTTTGCAAAATCAAAGTGGCCAATCTTTATCAATATTCTTCAAATTGTACACTTAACTAGAAGACACCTTGAACTACAATGAGGAGGTTGTTTTTTTCCTCTTTGGAAGTGAAATCCCTACCAATGAATGTTGATGAAGATTCCTACAAAAAGTATAAGAGAAAAAAAAAAAAAAAAAAAAAAGCACTATATCCTTAATTAAAAAAGATAAGCTCAGATTTTCTTTTATATATAAATGTGAAATTTTGATAATGCTTTCACATCAGGCTTTTTTGCAAAACTTAATTTTGGAAAAACGAAATTACAAGCTAGTATTTAAATGTAAACAAAACTGTTCAATAGGTGCCGGCCAGATAAGCTTTCTTTAAGATATTAGATAAAGAGGTATTCTATTTATTGTATGTAATACAACATAGCAGACATTTAAAAGGTATTTCAAAGTGATGTTAGTTATTTAAATTAATACTATATATGTGCATACATGCAGTATTAAAATGAAAATCTTCAAAAATCTTGTGATAAAATGTTTTAAAACTAAAAATGCTTATATCTGTTTCTTTATTCTCTAAATAATGGGTTACAGCATAGAGATACATAAAATTTAAGTGCGGAATCAGAAAGAACATACAATTTTACATACGAATGCCAAGTTTTATCAAAATTGCTCCAAAAATAAAGAAATGGTGAAGAAATTACTAATTCTTGTTTTGAATTGGTCCATGATTTTACCTATTTTTAGCAAAATCATGTCCACTTTTGTACCCCCAATTTTGGGGGTACAAAATTCTCATAACTTTTGAATCACTGGGGTTATTTGCATAAATCAAACAGTTTTGAATTCCATTTAAAGAGCACTATATAACTAATGTGAGTAAAATAATAATAACCTCAAATAAAATTTTAAAAAATCAACTGGGAATGCTAATCAATAATACCAAGTAATTATTTGTCAAAAACAGTATGCAAATTAACCACACCATATATTATGTAAACCTTTATTTCTTAGTGATATACAAGACACATTGCAGGACTTTAAACGGATTAATAACATGGGCTGTTTTGAAGCAAATCTAACTCAAATTTTCATAGAGACATTGTTAATAAATAAGATTTATTCTATTTATTAATGATTTTGACTATAATATAAATGAAATACTCATATATAAAATTATGCAATTCCTGAAGGTTTTGTGATGAAAGCGATGACAGTTTTTGGTTACAGACACTGAATCTCCATTATAAAACATTTTTTCTGAATTTTTTAGATGAGGTTTAATATGTATTATTTTGCTTTTTTTGGACTGTTTTCTTCATCTTTGTGATATATAATAATATTTAATAATAATAACCTCAACAAAAAGAAAAAAAAAATTACCGGGAATGCTAATTTGTACTTCTCTTCATTATGCCACAGGTACTCCCACCCCGTTGTTTCAGGATATAAGTCCTAATTTCATAATTTGGAACCAAACTCTCAAACTGAGAATTAACAGAATCATCGTTCTTTTATTCCTCTATTCCATTGGTTTATACTGCATTAAATAAAGAGTAAATAGGTACAGAAGAATATTATCTGTATCAGCTAGACAATGAGGGAGTCTATCTCCTTTTCACTAATGCTAGACCATGGAGATTGTTTTGCATGCGAGATGGACCGAGGTTTATACTGCATTAAATAAAGAGTAAATAATACAGAAGAATACTTGTGAATAGTCTTACATTTTGCTAATAACTAGTAAAAATGTAGTAAAGTCAACAGAGGGTTATTGTCTACATCAGCTGGACAGTGAGGGAGTCTATCCCCTTTTCACTAGCGCTAGACCATGAAGATTGTTTTTTGTGTCTGATGTAGAGTGCCAAATCTACCATCAACTCCCCACTTTACCACACAGATCCAAGCTGTGCTACTCATGCTTGGAGTTGGCAAAGGCCAGTTTTTCAAACCCAGAACCTTGTGATTCCTAGGCGGATGCTCTAATGACTGAGCTAAACCAGTCCTATAAGTAATAGTATATCCAAAGTATTATGAAATGAAGACTAGTCAAACAAAGACTGCTTTATAGTATTTTAAGTACTGAATATTATTATGTAAACTTAACACCAAGTACAGTTAAAACCATTTAAAAAAATAAAAAAATTTTAAAATTTAAGAAAAAAAAAAAAAAAAACAACAAACATGGGTGTCATGTGTAAAAAAACGAACCACTGAATAAACATAAAAAAAGCGCATCCATGGATGGAATATACACGCCATCAAGAAGCATAGAATATACACGTCCAATATCCATCACCCAGAACTATACATATACATATACACGCACACACACATCCATCACCCAGAACTATACATATACACGCACACACATCCATCACCCAGAACATATACACGATATCCATCACCCAGAACTATATCCATCACCCAGAACATATACACGCATTCCATCACCCAGAACTATAGATACATATACACGCACACACACATCCATCACCCAGAACTATAGATACATATACACGCACACATATCCATCACCCAGAACTATAGATACATATACACGCACACACACATCCATCACCCAGAACTATAGATACATATACACGCACACACACATCCATCACCCAGAACTATAGATACATATACACGCACACACACATCCATACATATACGATACATATACACGCACACACACATCCATACTATAGATACATATCATCATCACCCAGAACTATAGATACATATACACGATCCATCACCCAGAACTATAGATACATATACACGCACACAACATCCATCACCCAGAACTATACCATCCATCACCCAGAACTATAGATACATATACACGATACTATAGATACATATACATCACATATACCACACACATATCCATCACCCAGAACTATAGATACTATAGATACATATACATACACATACATACATATACATATTGCTTATGACATCAGATATTTCTGCTGACTTAGTTCTTTTGATGACAATATTTATATAATGCCATGTTAAATACAGCTCTTCCTTCACAAGAAGAATTTGGCTAGCTAAGTCATTTTTGAAAAAAATAAAATAATCCCAACAACTAAGCGTGACTCAAAGATTTTATCCGCATTCACAATGAGCATATACTCAAATGGTTTTTAGATTTTTCTAACAAGAATATGCGCCCTCCTGGCATAAGCATTTAAGTTTTAATGTACTGAAATATATCAAATTCAAAAGACTAACAAAATCAAATAAGAACGCATATAAGAAGATTACTTATTTTAATTATATTCTAATTGATTTCTATATAAAATCATTCATAGGATTGATTTTAATAAGGTTGGAGGATAAAAAGTAATATTAGAGATGAATGCTCAATTATTCTATGTATTGATGATTTGACTATAAATTGATACTCATTGATAAACTTATGCAATTCCTGAGGGTATTGTGACGTAGTTTCAGACAGACAAATACTGAATATCCATAATAATAAGATAATTTCTATTTTACAAAAAAATAAATAATTTAATACCAGATTTTTTTTTTAATTAATTTTGGTAAAAAGAGCATTTTCTTTATTTTCCTCAGTGATTTTAATCAGATAAATCTCACATTAAAGCATTTTGATATCTTCATCTTTATATTGCATAATCTTTTTTTAGGTCACCAGGGTGCCATGGCAAGTACATCCCCTTATCAGGGGTGGGTGGGAGGGTTGTTAGTTGGTATGGCTAATAATCTGCAAACAATGATATGGTTTTAAGTAACTATTAATAATAACTAATTATTTGTTTGCACAGTTATATGGTTTCTAGTATTCTATCTAGTTACTCAATTATCAAACAAATCTATTTAACTTGTTTCAAGTATACACTATACACTGAGTATTTCATTATATAATATGTTAAAACCTACAAGGGCTCCTGTACAATAAGTTTAGGGCCCGTGTACAATAAATATACGCTACACTAAAAATTTGGGGTCCACTGTGGAGTTAGGCCTAAGTACTACCCAGAACCCCACCCCCTACAGGAGGGGGCCCAAGTCTGCTTGAAGGGCCCCAGACGGGAAGATTTCATATGTTTTATATGAATAATACTTTATGAAAATTGATATGTTGTAGAGTGGGGGCCCCATATTATACTTTTGGAGGGGACACCCTAGTACCCACCCTGCCTTTACATCCGGCCTTGTACTACAACTAAGCAAAGCTTAGTAAACAATTATATAACAGCTTTGTACTAATTTCAACTTTCCCTATATTATATAAGTTCTTTTTGTTTTAAGTTTTGGTCTAATGGAGATATAGGCTTAACACTTTGGTCTAATGGAGATATAGGCTTAAAACTTCTACACGTGTTTAGAAAAATCAAGGCCTTTAAAATCAAAAACTTTTTTTCAAACAAATAAATATAATCATACTTGTATGTATTTATGAGAAGAGGTTTGATATGAATAATTTTGATATTTCGGACTGTTGTCCTCATTTTATTGTCTATAAACACAATATTCACGACACAGTAACCTTAGGCACTGTTCAGGTGTTTGTCTTTTTTGTAATTACCTTGAAATAAGTCATCTTCAGTAATTCATGAGTAATCGTCTGAAAATGACTTATTTTAAGGTAATTTTTTTTAAAATTTAAACAGAGCCCAAGGTTACAGTCGTCTGAACATTGTGCTTATACACAATAAAGATGAGGACAACAGTCCAAAATATCTCTTTTTCACATTTAAGAAAACATGAAAGATTTTTTTTATCTCTTCATCAATTTTTCTATTTCCTTTTTTCAAACTATGAGATAGAAATAAATATACATCACCTGTTAGTCACTAAAAACTTTTGATAAAGACTAAAGAGAAAGAAAGAGAAAGTTTAAACGTCTAAACTGCTAAAAATCAAAATCTATGATTTAAGATTGTAACTTATATCGCATAAAGAAATTCCACCCCTAATTCACAGATTTTACCAGCCGGCTTAGCCCAGTCGGTAGAGCATCAGCCTAGGAACCACAAGGTTCCAAGTTAGATACCAGCCCTCACCAACTCAGCATATGAGTAGCACAGGGATCTGTGCGGTAAAGTAAAGAGCTGATGGTAGGTGTAGCGCTCCACCTCATATGCAAGAACAATCTCCTTAGTCTAGCGCTAGTGAAAAGGGGATAGAATAGTTTCTTAGATACGAATTATACAGGATAGGTTACAAGGTAGGAGTTAGACAGCTTTAGTTGGGACCCATAAATTTTCCCGGGGACTCATCCAAAGCAAATACGTGCGTCCCCGGCCGCACTAAATCAAAAGGCTATCAAGCATCACTTTGTATTATGATTTTGTACAATAAACATTTTCTAATTTTTCATAATTTATTTACTTACTTTTTATATTATCTACTTAAAAAAAAAACATTTTATAAACTGCTGACAATTTTAAGTCTTATCTTCCAAGACTGAGAATTTACTTACACAAATATATTTACAAACAAAATAGAGGATTAGCATTTTAGTTTCCGGATATTTTTTATACTATTTTTCAAACTATTTTTTATACTAACTTTTTTTAAATACTATTATTCATATAATATTCTATATGTTTTTTTTTATCATACTTTTATAATATCATTCATATTATACTAATTTTATACTATTTTTAAAACTATAGTATTCTTTATACAAACTGCTAACAATTTTAAGTCTTTTATCCAAAGACTGAGAATTTATTTACACAAAATATTTACGTAATTATTTATGTAAATATTTACAAAAACAAAATACAGGATTAGCATTTTAGTTTCCGGATACTTTAAAAACTGAATTTTAAAATTCTCCACCCTCCTTTATTTTTTGGCAGCTAAAAATAAACATAAAAATAAACCGACTGTTGTTTTGTTTTACTGTTTTTTTTAGTTGAGATTTGTCTTAAAATCCAACACATGACGTGTAAAAGTGAGACTTTTATGTCATCTCAACAAAAACAAAGTCTTACTTAAAAAGCTTGTCAAATATTTATTCAACCACCTACTTCTTTTATGAGTTTTCTTTCTTCTTTATATAATAATACTAGGTGCCACCAATTTTGACGCCAGAGATATATTTTACAAAATCAAATCAACCCCCTGATTGAAAAAAAAATACAAAATTATCCGATTTTAATGAAATTTTCAGTGTTGATTTATCAATGAATGAATTTTATAAAGCATCAGTTATTTTATTTCAAAACTTTCAGAATTTATTTCAGGTCACTTAACTTTGAGCCCCTCCCCCCGCCCACCTTATTTTGGGGGCGCAAAATATCTATGTGGTTATATATATTTGAAACTCATTTCAGTATAAATAAAGAGATAAATACGCATATCTTATATATATTTAATATATATATGTATTATATTAAGACAAAAAATATCGATTATTATTATGCTTATTTTTTTTTTTTAAACTCACATCAAGACAGCTTTTTTTTATTTTCTCTATAATACCAATAAATAAATACTCTTCTCTTTTTCTTTCTAGATAACTTAATAAGAATGTTTTAAAAATCTTCTTTGGTGGAACTTTAATTTGATAATTTAATCAACATCAATAATACGATTTTAAAACTTGTTAAGTTCAGTTCATTTATTTTTTCGACAACCTTTGAAACGTTCACTACCACCAAACAAAACAAAAAGAATGACGATGATAAATATTAATTATCATAATCTGAAAAGAGAAAATTAGTTTATTTTCTTATAAAATTATCTATTTACATATTTTTAATTCTCTTTTTTTATACTTCAGAAAAAATGTTAACCTTATATATCTGACAAGAAGCTTTAAATCTTAAAGTTTAAGAAATTTCGAGAAACTATAAATAGTTGGAGGTTCCTCTCTTCTTAGACAAAAATGCCATTTAAAATATTTAATAAACAAAACAAATGCGATTCCTATTTCCAAGTAAATACTTTAATAGCTAAAACTAAAAGTAGTTCCAAGTAAATACTTTAATAGCTAAAACTAAAAGTAGTTTCAAGAGGTCAAGATAAAAAAAACGGTTAAAACTTTTAATTCTAATTTACCTTTTAACTTAAAAAAAAAAGATTTTGTTTTTAATCCATCAAAACAAGTTCTGTGTGTACTTTTCTAGTTTTAAAAATGATATTTTAAAATTTAAACTTTAAGAAACCCACAAAATGACACGTTTAAAATTTAGTTGATATATAATTGTTGAAATTAAACTTGTTTGAAAAAGCGGGAGTAAACAAACAACTGAACATGAACTTAAAAAGAAAATCCTCCCCTAATCAATCATGCCAAGTAATTCAACAAACAAAAAAGTTTAATTAGTAAAATAAAAATACTAATCAAAATTAAAAATTATAAGTTTTAAAATGCTGGGATTTTTATTAATTTGTGTTTTTCTTCGTTGTGTTATATACATAGTTTATTTTCTTCTCATAAAATTATTATTTATTTATTTATATGGTGAAGTTAGACGATGTTTTTTGTTGTTTTTTTTATTTACTCACACACACACACACACACACACATTATATAATATATAACATTAGATATTATATGAAATTTAAAAAAAAAAAACGTCGACTAACTTTATGAAGTTCGTCGACTTTTTCTTTGTTTACATATAATATTATATATGTAAATAAATTAAAAAAAAACGTCAACTAACTTCACTATCTATAAATTCATCCTTTGGAATACTGTTTTGTTTTTTGGTTTTTTTTTCTTATTTACATTTCTATAATCTATCTATACCATCGGATTTATTCCAATATTTTTACACATACACACATGGGTGGAAAAATATGGGATATTCTTAAAAAAAAAAAAAGATTTATTAATTATTTCCCATAATCTTTCGAAAAATTGATATTCCTCGAGTTAGAAGCGAGAAAGTTTAAAACAGAAAACTTTAAATTTATCTCCTTAAAAATTTTTACAATTTAGCAAAAAATTAATAGAAAAAACAAAGTCGGAAGTGACTAAAAATAAAATAAAATAAATGATGAATAAATAAATACGATAAATATGACAAATAAAATAAATAAAATATAAGTCACAAAAATAAAATGAAATAAAAATAAATAGAATGAATTATAAATAGAAAAGTCACTAAAAATAAAAAAAACAAACACATCTAATCCAATTCTGGATTTATTTGATGTTTTGTTTTTAGATACAGAGTTTTAGTTCTCAGTTTAAATTAAATCTTCGTTTGGTTATTTATCAGAATATTTTCTTAAATGATTATTTCTTTTATAAAAAAATAAATAAAACTGTACATGAATGAATGAATTAAATTTTTTCAAGTTTTTTTCTTGGGGGGTGGGGGTAATGTAAAAGTGACCGTATTTTAAAAAAATAAAAATAAATAAAAACTATTTTTACAAAATATGGTAAAATATGTCGTACTTTTGTAACAGTATTTCGAAGTCGTAGAAAATAAAATGTATCGAACTTCAATCGAAACAAACAAAAAAATTATTTAAATAAATACTTAGATAAATACTTTAAATAATCAAATAATTTATAAATAATTTAAATAATTAAATAACTTATTTAATACTTAAATAAATACTTTAAACAAATATTTAAATTCAAAATAAGGATTTTGTCATTTAAAAGTCTCGAAAAATTAAAATTCCTCCCACATATTTTTTATTTTTTATTTAAGAATTGAAATGTCTATTATTCACGTTTTTTGTTTTGTTTTGTTTTTGTTTTAATTTTTGGTTTATTTATTGAAAAAAAAAATCAAAGAGAAAAAAATATTTTCTGGATTTTTTCCAAAGACTTCCTGTAGGAATCTGGGATTTTGTTTTTTTTGTTTTTTTACGACCTCGAAAAATATCAGGAATAGGTAAAAAGTTTTAAAGTTTCTATTTATAAATTTTGATACAAAAAATTTTTTTTTTTTTAATTTTAAATTTTAAAACTTAAGATTTCTTAATTGGTTTTCTTTTGAAACAAAAAATTCAAAAACCATTATTTTTTAAACGGTGAAATCTCAGGAGGGGAAAAAATTGGGGATCTCAAGAAATTTCTAGTTTTTACATTTTTTTTTCTATCCATTTTAAATAAATATTTCCATAGAACGGCTACAAAAATATTTATTAAAATAAGGACGAAAGAAAAAAATAAGTAAAGTTAACAAATATGATATATACAAGAACATTGGATCTGCATCCACAATATTTTGGCAATAAATAATGAAGGGGGGATCAATTTACAACATAACATAAAACAATATTGATCACCTACTTTGTGTACACAACATTAACCAAAATCATTTTTTTTTTTAAATAAAAAGGTTTCTTTTTTAACTTTTTTTCTTTAAAATTTCATTTTATACAAAAGTCGTACTTACCGCCATCACAAGTTCAAAGGGGTACTTGTAAACCCTGACCGGTGATTGGTATTTGTGTACCATTTTGGAAGTTAGTATTTTTAATCAACACACAAGGCGACTTAGTACTCGATCAACTGATGGTCGTCATGTTTCCTTATGCGAGTCAATCCTCGACACTGACAGGCGCAACGTTTGTTAGCCAGTGACTAGGAAATGTATGGAAGCCCTAAATAGACATAAATATCCGCTCGTTTTATTTTTATTCTTATTTAAAATCGGATAATGTCACAAAATTATGAAGTAGTTATTCAAAAATATTACCTAATATTTGATAGGGATTATAAATAAAACATGTATGTATATTAAATGTATATAAATGTATATATGAATCTAATGACGAGGTAAGCTTTAAAAATTAGAAACAAAAGATATATTCAGTTTATTCCATTTATTGGTACTAATGTCGAATAGCGCACTAGAGATAAAATCGTTAGATTATGTATAAAAAGCATTATATTTCAATAGATTTCACGGAAATGCCCCTAAACATTTGAGACGCTAGAATTAGAATTAGGGTAAGGGTTAGGGTTAGGTTACTTCGGGAGTTTCCGTAACCTAATGCTATTTATTTGTCAAATGCGATTCTAATGATATCTCTTGCGCGCTATTCTGTATTTGAACTCATTTTTTTCCCCGACATTTTCATCTTTGTTATTTCGATGAATGTATTTAGCTAAATCTTCCACCACAGGCAGAATGTGACACAAGGTCAAATTTTAAGCGGAGTTGGGGGATAGTTTCGCTCAGTCGGTAAACATTCGCCTAGGAATCGTATGGTTCGGTTTCGATACCAGTTGTCGGCTACTCAGTGCATGAGTAGCATAGTATCTGGGGGTTGACTGTAGGTGTGGTGCTCCACAACAGCAAAAAACATTCTCCTTGGTTTAGTGCTAGCGAAAAGGGATTGACTCCCTCGCTGTTCGGCTGATGCTGAAAATAGGCCACTTCGCAGACTTTACTTTTTTACTATTAGCTTTTTACTATTAGCTTACCATTCTGCTCGTAAGGAGGTGTTTGGGTAAATACACATGGGTAAATAGTAGAACAGACTGGGCTTTTTAACCTTGGTATGGTAACCGGTATAGGAGAAGGAAAACTCTGAATCCAAACTAATTGTACTCCACTTTAAAATTGATCTTATGTCCCATCCTTTTTTTTTTTTTTTTTTTGTGGGGGAGTTGAGTAAATATTCTCCGAGGCAAGATAACCCAGTCTGTCCTACTTTTTACCATAGGAATAAAAGCAAAGTGAAATGCAAACAGGTCTGTCTTCTTCGACTACTGGACTGCTACTGGCGAAGATGGATGATCGTTGGTATTCAGGCCCTCTAGATTTTTACGGCAAAACAGGTAAAGTTATTTTTGGAAATTATGACACACAAGGATCCTTTCTATTTATACATTTGATGAAATACTTAGGTTAGGTACCGTTACAGAGGGGCGGTTTAGTTAAATCGGTAGAGCAGCCGCCTCGGAACCACAAGGTTCCAGATTCAATACCGGCCCTCGACAACTCAGCGCTAGAGTAGCACGTCTTGGATCTGTACGGTAAAGTGGGAAGCAGATGGATACCGACAATAGGCCACCCCAACTTTACTTACAGTTCATTCATATATTTCATTTATATTTCTTCCTATTTTCTTGCTTCTTTTTTCACTGTTTTCCCCCATTTTTTCTGGCCTAGTACTAGTGAAACGGGGATAGACTCCCTCGCTACCCGGATGTTACCGATAATAGTCCACTCTGCCTACTTCACTTACTTTTGATGAACATGGCTATAAGATTTAAAGTTGGTGTTATAACAGAAATAGATATATCTCTTGATTCACAAATTTTACTAATTCAATACACCCACTCACCAACAAAACAAATTAAAATGTAATTAAAAAAATTAAAAAACAAAAAAAACACTTCGGAACAGAATCTAAGTTATTAAAAAATATAACATCAAACGGATGTTGACCCGACAGTAGCTTTAAACAAAATGAACGAAACAAGTTTTCTTCACATAAGCTCCATGCAAGCTTCCGGGTGAAAAAAAAAAAACACACACACACACAAATTTACAAACAATTAGGAATTAAAAAAAAAAAATTTCAACCAGGCATAAACTTTACCTCCCCAAATAACTTTTCAAAGCGAATCTCGAGCCTATTATAGTTATAAAAGCGGCTGACTAAAAGCCATGAGGGCAGTTGATTCCAGCACTGGAACACAGCGTCACTCTTTCGGGCAAAATCAAAGGATTATTGAACCTACCGACCCACGCCACATCCCAGTGTCACATACAACCAAGTCGTCGGTCAAGAACAGACTTTCACCCCCACACCTACTCTCACTTCACCGACAGAAAGAAAGACTTATCATTTCCACATTTCCAACTTTTGTTTATTTTTAAATGTGGTGATTCACGCCACGAGTGTAAAGCAGACAGGAGTTAAAAACAGAAAGCACATGAACTTGACATGGAATTTCAAATAACTTGTATGGGGTTTAAATAATATTGGGGTATATGAATTATGGGGTATAAGTGGTTTTGGGTGTTTTGAAGTTAAATGTAGGGAACTGAATATTCTTGGTGTGTGTTCCTCAGGTTTCTTTTAACCCCATCAATTTTTTGTGGTCGCGCTGAAAAGAAGGTATTCAAAGAACGAGAAAGGAAAGAGACAAAGGCAAGAGGTAGTTTTATGACATGGGCTTTATTGCACAATGTATAGTCGGCCGTGGCAAGGGGATATCCCCTGGCCAGGAAACGACTGCACTTAGTTACGGCCTAAATTCAAATGGTCGAAGTATCCTTTTGGGGTTAGGGAATCAGTCCTTTTTGTCGGACATGCGCAGAGCGTTTTTCCGGTGAAAGGCCTCATGGGAGTTTGCTGCTTTTTTTATTTTATTTTCGTTTTTTTTTATTCCCACAATACTCCCGCACCAAAGAGCGGAGCTCTGTAGGGCTGTGTATGTGGAAAGTCAATTTTGTATGTGGAAAGTCAAGAGTGTGTTTATTTTTTATTTTTTTGTAATTTTGGTTTCGTTGGAGGATTCGTTCGTTCGTTAGTGGTTGGTTTTTTTTTTTGGTGTGGTGGTTGGTTCATTGTTTTTTTTTGTTAGTCGTTGTTTTGGAGTTTTTTTTTGTTGGTGGTTGGTTTATTTCGTTGGTTTGGGGGGGGTTCATTGGTAGGTTAGTTCGTTGGGTTTTTTTTTTGTGCGAACGAATCCTTCAACGTAACAGAGGGTTATTGTCTAACTCTTTTGTGTCCTTGACAATTGTGTGTGTGTGTGTGTGTGTGTGTGTGTGTGTGGTCAGGTCATCACGATTTAATCGTTTACATGCGTTTTGCGTGGGAACGAATTAAAATTTTGAACATTTTTATCTGTTTTTCTTTTGCTGCACAATTCATTGTGGAAACGGAATTGCATGACTTAATTGACCATTGTTTTTTATCATTAAATCACCCGCTAGGTTGACTTTTTGGTGCGTATATAAGCCGGCAACCTGAAGGTGTCTCTTTTTAGACAGTAACAGTATATTCCCTGCTATAAACGGAATTAGATCAAAGTGTAATAGGTTAATTTTTTTTTGTCAGGGACAGGGTCATATAAATGAATGCGAGTCTCTCGCTAGTAGTGGTCACTTTTTAAGTGAAGGGTAGAAGGGTATAGAGTATTAATTCAGAGTCTCTCGGAGTTCATTTTTTTTCTGTGTGTGGGTGAATGTGGAAAAAAAATGTTATTTACTCACGTCTTTTTTCTCTGTTTTTGTGCTGAGTTCGTTTGTTTGGTTTTGGTTTTGGTTTTGGTTTTGGTTTTTTGGGGTTGTTTTTGTTTTTGCTTTTGCTTTTGTCTTTTGTTTTTTGTTTTTTTGTTTTTTTTTCTTTTTTTAGTACACCTCGTGGTTTCATCCATTTTAATGGATATAGTCACACACGTGATTAAGTTGAAGCAGTGGAGCGTTAAAGTCTTCTTTCTTTTCTTTTTTTTTTCTGATGTCCATTTCATTTCGCGCGCGTGGTAGAATTAAAAAAAGAAATTGTTGCAGTTAGTTTCTTTTTTCTTTTGTTTCTCGTCGCGTCCAGCAGTGGGTCACCATTTATTGGGTTTAAGTAAATTATGGGGTATAATGTATTATGGTGTTTAAGTGGTTTTGGGTGTTTTGAGATTAAATGTAGGTATCTGAATATTCTTGGTGCGTGTTCCTCAGGTTTTTTTAACCCCATCAACTTTTGGTGGTCGCACTGAAAAGAAGGCATTCAAAGAACGAGAAAGGAAAGAGACAAAGGCAAGAGGTAGTTTTATGACTTAGGCTTTATTGCGCTGGGCATAGTCGGCCAGGAAACGACTACTTCCAGTTGCGGCCTAAATTCAAATGGCCGAGGTATCCTTTTGGTGGTAAGGAATCAGTCCTTTTTGTCGGACATGCGCAGAGCGTTTTTCCAGTGAAAGGCCCATGGAAGTTTGTTGCATTTTTATTTAATTTTTATTTTCGTTTTTTTATCCCACACTTGTATTAATATATACACAAACAAGAAATTACGAGGATGGATAGGGCTGGCTCTTCTGCGTTGGTATCTCTCGCTTTTCTCTCGTTGTCGTCCGTTTTTTCTTCAAAGGGATGACTCTCAAACAACAATGACTTCCGTGGTTAGAAGAATATGTGAAAGAAACCGCGACCTTTCTCGCCAAAGGAAAATGAAGAAACTACCGTCTCAGCCTTTCTAGGAATTCTGTAGGGTTGCAACAGCAACAAGCCACCTTTTCTCAATCAAGGTTTTGTTTTTAAACCGGCCAATGTCCGTTTTGAAGCAGCTAAGGGGTTCGTCACTTAGTGCTAAGACAGGATAATCTGCTAGTCGCGCTTCGCTTCCCACTTCCAAAGAGGCCGTTAGGGCTATATGTCAAAGCCTCGCTGGTCAATTTCAAAAAGAGGCAGATTTTAGGGGCACGTGACTGATTCCAGTACCCGGAGCTAGCAACAGGGACCCTTTTCTTCCATTTGTTTTCGTAGAAAAAAATACGAAACAAGAGACATTGAAAGGCGGATAAAAATATATGCATTTAAACCATACAAAATATTCTTTTGAATAAAAATTTCCGACACTCTACTAGATGGACTGGCTCATAGCCATAAAATAGCCTACGATTAAAGTAAATTAACTAGCTGAATAATATTCAGATTGACTTTGCTGCGTTGGCTATACCGAACTGACCCTCCTCTTTTAGTGTGAGTTTGTCTTGTTAATTGTTTGTACTTATTTGTTCTGTGTTTATATGTATCTGATTAGCACCGGATACTGGTGCTTAATAAATGTATTAAGCACACCATTCATCTGTGTATCTTTCCACCTCGCGATACAACATTATCGCAAACATTTGCTTTTGTTGGGATTAAAATGAAATAATATAAATAAAAAATATCAATCTCCGGGAGCCCTCAGACAGAAAGCAACCCCTGGGCATGCGCAGAAAAAGTCCCCTTCCTACTGCCAAGAAAATCCTGCGGCGACCTTCACTGTGAACAGACGCTACAACTGGCACAGGAAGAAATGTCCTCTCCGCAAAATAGCTATGAACCTAGAATAATAGTCTAATCCAAAAAGTATCTTTTGTCTTTGTCTCTTCTCTTCTCTTCCTTAATTCCTTCTCAGCCTGACAGCCCACAAGAAAGAAGAAAACACATATAATGTGTTTTAAAAGAAAGAACCAGCAAACATGCACCAAAAATAACCTCAAAGTCTAAACCTACATAAAACAATAACGACCTTACGCCATAGTTTCTCAATTTTATTTCATTCATTCATACATCTTCGGTATTCCTTCTGTCTGTCTGTCTGTCTGTCTGTCTCTCTCTCTCTCTCTCTCTACCAACTCTGATACTTTAACGGACAACTTCAGCCACCGACAAGCTGTACAATTACTATTACTAGCAAAAAAAACAAAAAATGCCCTCTGGGCAGTGTAAAAATAGATTTTTGAAAGATATTGCCTGAGGAGGAGCGTGGAAAAAATTAATTGAATAAAACAAAACGTCTAATATTTCTAAAAAATTACTTACTTTAAAAAACATTTTATTCGCTCCATTCCACTGAGATATTTGTTTTGTTTTACGACGGTAAGGACCTCCAAAACATTTCTAAACATTTCTGATTTAATTATTCAGACTCTTATCTTTATAGAAAAATTTAAAAATCAATCTTGTAAAAATATATTTCACATGATATATTTTTGGAAAAAACTATTTTAAACATCAATTCATCTAAAGGTGAATAAGTATAAAAAATTTTGTGAAAATTTTACTCTTAATCGTTTTCTCATAGATTTTAAAAAATACTGTGATGTAAGCAATGACGTAGTTTTGGTTACAGACAAAAGGAGGCCGAATCTCCATTATTAATAGAGATGTAAAGCACACCTACACACCCGTTTTAAGCATCCAAAAACACGTTAACATAATTGGACCATTTTACTTTCCCCGGAGGCGTGCTTAGTGTTATAGTTATCGTGATGAGAAATGGAGCCACCTGAGTTCAAATCCGGGACGAGACTGCTTGCATTTCACTTCGCGTTAATGCCCGTGGGAAAGGCATCTCTCTCTCTCTCTCTCTCTCTCTCTCTCTCTCTCTCTCTCTCTCTCTCTCTCTCTCTCTCTCTCTCTCTTATTTGCTTTATTTTTTTCTCTGGTGTTCCGTTTTTTTACTCACAACAAAAACGGAATGGCTCATTATTAATCGGAGGGGATGACAGGGCGTTCGTTCTTATTTATTATCATTTTACCCTTTACTGAGTTTTTCACACACACACACACACCAAAAAAAGAAGAATAAATAATGATAAAATTGAATTGAATTTAAAATGAAAAATAGAATTTAAAAAATAAAATAACTAAAATTATAAATCCATCTTAATCTTCACAATGCTCCAACATTTCCGTACAGGTATCGAAAGTGTTCTTTTATCAAAGGTTCCTCTTCTGTTCCCCCCACCCACATACACACACATTTCCCCGTCCGTCCGTCCACACACCTTTCCTCTCTGTTTACACCTATCACGTCCGTCCATATACATCTGCTTTTTGTTTAGACGCACCCCTGTCTGTCCACACACCTCTCTTCTCTGTTTAGACCCAGGGATGGGTCCGTCATGGTCACATGCCCCTAAGACCGAGACTTTGTAATAGGAGGCCAGCTCATTGAAACATGACGTCAGAAAATGTAATCCATGAGTTTAGCAGTCAAACTCGTAAAGTTAAAGTAAATAAACTAAACATCACCTTACGATTCATTAGAATTTAATTCGTTTATATTTTCATTTTTTTTCAATTTTGAAAACGACGTTTTATAAATCATAATCAGCACTGATTTAATTTCCATGTTTTTATTTTAATTCTAAAAAATTATCCTGTAAAGTTACAATATAGTAATTATTAAGTGGTTATTACTTAAGATGGTGTTGCTAAGTCTCATTGATCGAAACCTGGCTTGCAACAAAAAGACGATTATTAGGCCACCAGGCACGCACGTCATCGAATTGACAATTTCTTCAAAACTTTTCCAATTTCTTCAAATTTATCGCACGATCCAAACGTATAATTGCGACTCTTGAAAGAGACATTCTCATAATCCTTTTTTTTTTATCCTGTAGAAAATAATATTACCTAAACAGTTACCTCCCTTTGACCAAAGCCGGACACAGTCCATGGGTATCTTAGCCATAACCTGATGAGAAACCTCATACAATTGGCTAGGGGCCTTTGTCAGCGACCAATCAGAGCACACGTTACGAGGCTCAGTTTGGCCGCCAATTTCGAGGGCTGATACCTTCAAATCAGCCTCTTCTACTATGACTCCCGTCAAAGGACGACGTGTGTTTGTTCCACAGCAAAGATGTCGAGGAACGATGGGACTTTGAAAAAGCTCGGAAGGGCCGGTGATGCGTATAATCAAACAAACGAAGCTAGCAAGACATTCCTACCTGGACAGATAAGTCACGCAAGCATTATCTTGCAAACAAACCATACATTTACACCCCACATTATTCAATTGTAACACATTGTAAACCTTACACACACATTTGTATCACAAGTTACACATTGTATTGTATATTGTATGTTACATTTTCTTGTTTGATAAATGCATTTCGTTTTATAAGCCTTGTTGTGTTCGTTACCCTATATCTTTACCTCTATCCTGTCTTAGCACTGTTATTTTTTTCTATAATCCTGAGGTTATTAGAGAATATTCAATTCTTCTTTACTTTTTACTTTTTCTTCTTTGAATGTGTGTATTTGTTTAATAATACCTCACTTTTACATTAAACTTACAGTCTCAAGTTTCTTTGTATTATTTTTACTAGAAAGAATATACGCCCCCGAGAGTAAGTATTTAAGTTTTAATGTAATGAAATATATCAAATTAGAAAGACTAACGAAATGAAATAAGAACGCATATAAAAAGAATACACTTATTTTAATTATACTTTAATTGTTTTCTATATCAAATCATTCATAGGATTAATTTAGATACGTTGGAGAATTTTTAAAAATATATATTAGAGATCAATAACACCAAGTAATCATTTATTAAACCCGGTTTTGTTAAAACCAGTATGCAAATTGACTACACCGTATATTATGTAAACCTTTATTTCTTAGTGATATATAAGACACATTGCAGGATTTTAAGCGCACTAATAACGTGGACTGTTTTCAGGCAAATCTAACTCAGATTTTCTTAGAGACCTCATTAATAAATAAGATTTATTATATTCTATATATTAATGATTTTGACTATATAGATTAAATATTCATTTATAAACTTATGCAATTCATGCGGGTATTGTGTCGTAAGCAGTTACTTAGTTTCGGTTACAGACAAACCGACACCGAATCTCCATTACAATAAGATTAGCCATTAGCCAGAGTGTCTCTCTCTCTCTCGTGTATTCAGAGATTAAATATCTATCTCGTGACCAGTATCTTATTACTAATATGTTTTAGTTAAATTAGTCGCACTGTTGCATATCTGAAACATTGCATATATATATATATATATATATATATATATATATATGTGTGTGTGTGTGTGTGTGTGTGTGTGTGTGTGTGTGTGTGTATGTATGTCCATTCACTGAGTGGATTGTAAACTTCTATATGAATTCTTTTTTTAGTGCGTTATCTGTCTATTAAATGTATTTTAAACAAACTATATCAGCCTTTCATTTGTTTCTTCATGTGATTTATAGAATTCGTCATCTATTTTACAATATTTACCCAATTTACACTCAACACACAATTACACAAAAAAATGTGGAATTTTCCATTGATAATCCTATATTGTTAAAAAAAATCGACGTTCACAAAGAACTTACAAAAACAAACATATGGATAATTGCTAATTTTATTCACCATATCTTTGACGCGACTATTTTCTCCGGTTTAATCCAATTTAGTAGTAATTATCAGGATGTTTTTTTTTTATGTGCATCACATAATGGTATCATCAGTTTTATTTACACACGTACACACCCATCCTCATTGTCTGCTGTTAGGACTCGCACGTTCCAGACTAATATCAAAACACTTCCCAACAGAGCTGATGTCGAAATTTTGAGGGCCTAAATCAAAACTCGACTCGGAGTAACAACAGAACTAACGAAAAACAAAACCCCTAACTTAAAGGCCCCAACATTATAGAAATAACTAACTTGGAGCTAAAAACAAAAGAGACACTTATTTATCAAAAATACAAATGCTTTATTTAACATAGCACCCCCCCCCCAAAAAAAAAGGGTAAGCCTAGTGAGCTGCATAAAAGTCCTCATGCAGGAAATTTTCACAACAATATTAAAAAAAATTAGCAGGACCTGTGGATATACCACAGTATGATAATCTAATTATTAAAACATTTGATATGTTTACTTTATAGTGGGATGGTATTCAAAGCACGTAGGGATGTCACCAATTTATAGTGGGTGAGAGGCGGTTATTAATAAGTATTTCGGCAAGTATTCATCACACTATAATAATATATTAATAAATAGCAGAAAAGACAAAAAAACGCATACATTCAACAAACACAATATGTATTGTCACAAAAATTACAATGGTAGTAGAGAATACTGTAAAAGTCCTTTTTTGAATGTTCGTGTAATAAGATAATAAGAGGAATTACGGGTTTAATGGAGGGGCTTAATTCTCCCAGTTGTAGGCAAATTGTTCGGACGAAAGAAGACAAACACACAATGGAAATTTAATACATGTATTGACAAATAGTACAAGAATATGTTGCAAATTCTAATGGCATTTGCTACTAGACTTATCTGTGAGGTGAAATACTGTTCGTTGGAGAAGTGGCACTAACAGGGGTATTCTAGTCGCTGTGGTTGTAGGGTTTGTTCGACAGCCTTCTGATAGTATGCTGTAGAAACGGCCTTCAGTAGTATGCTATGAGACAGCCTTAGAAAGTATGCTGGTTAAGGGCAGGGTGATGGGAGTGCTTATTTTAGCGTCTCTCCTCGGTAACTGCTCCCTGATAAGTAATGGACTTTGATTCTGGCGCCAACATCGTATGTTGGCTATCTGCCCTCTAGCGACAGGGGAAGATAATTCTATATCAGATTTCCGATATTCTCCCAACGACGAAGAAAGCATGCAATGAGCATCAGTGTATGTTACCTGGCTACTTCTACCTTAAATTTCTCAGTGATAAGAATGGTGGGTAACAAAAGAAGAGAATGGGGATCCTTACCCATTCTAATATCCGCACTTAATTTTTCTATATATATTTTTTAAATATTATTTAATAATACAAAAACTCTTTGTGTATCATGAAACTACATCTGGAGATTCATCTTCAGATGGTGTGGTAGATTTGATATGTAGTCGGTTGCAGTTTAACGTCAATGCCCAGGACGATGCATTTCATCCGTGCTGGTGGAGGCAATTTCTAACTTAGTTCCGCCATTAAGGGCAGTAAGTTTCTTTCATTCAGTTCAATAATAGAATTAGAATATTTTTTTTCTAATTCGGGTAGATTTGTTTTTTCATTCAGTTCAATAATAGAATTAGTATAATGTTTTTCTAATTCAGTAGATTGTTTTTTCATTCAGTTCAATAATAGAATTAGAATAATTTTTCTAATTCAGGTAGATTTGTTTTTTCATTCAGTTTAATAATAGAATTAGTATAATGTTTTTCTAATTCAGGTAGATTTGTTTTTTCATTCAGTTCAATAATAGAATTAGAATAATTTTTTCTAATTCGGGTAGATTTGTTTTTTCATTCATTTCAATAATAGAATTAGTATAATGTTTTTCTAATTCAGGTAGATTTGTTTTTTCATTCAGTTCAATAATAGAATTAGAATAATTTTTTTCTAATTCAGGTAGATTTGTTTTTTCATTCAGTTCAATGATTTCTGCCACACGTGCTTTAATTCGCTTTTTATGGCAACTAACTGAGTCAAGATTTTTATCTCATACACACTATCTTCTTTCACATCCTCAGTTAATTTATTGATGTTAACGTCGCTATCCAGGCAAAGTCCCGTTATTTCATAATTAGCGTCATTTATTTCAGCAAGTAAATTCTTTACACTCTGCTCTATTTCCACATAGTTCACTAAATTTGAAATAGACTCCAACAACGCTAACTCAACGTTTATTTTTTTCCTTAGCGGCATTTATGGCATCTATTAAGGTTTTGACACCTTCGACGTCTTTATAATTATTTGTCATTCTTACGACCTTAATGGAGAACCTATTAAACTTTTCTTAGGTTTTTAAAAAATATTCAATAAGTCCATTGAATATTTCCTGCGCAAATATTAATGACAAATAGTATAAAAAATACCAAAAAATGACATTAAAGGTCCAGTAACACAACAATATCATTCAAGACACAGAGAAACAATATTAAACAAATAATATTTAGCAATTAATATTAAACTAATGGGCCGGGTTAGCTCAGTCGGTAGAGCGTTCGGCTAGAAACAAAAGGTTCCTAGTTCGATACCGGCCCTCGCCAACTCAGCGTATGAGTTCACAGGGATCTGTGCGGTAAAAGGAGGAGCTGATGGTAGGTGTGGCGCTCCACCTCAGACGCTAAAACAATCTCCTTGGTCTAGCGCTATTGAAAAAGGGATATACTCCTCGCTGACTGGCTGATACCGACTTTAGGCCGCCCCGACGACTTTACTTTTACTTTACAAATGTTATTAAACAAATATCAAAAAAATGGTGAACAGCTCTCAACAATGACAATGCAATTTTTGAAGGTACGACTAATTGCTTTCTCTTCTTTGTGTGGGTGAAGAACTACTGGGTTGACCTTTGTGTGACCCCTTCTTTTTTTGTCCCGCGTGGTCTGGTCGTAAATGTATTTTTCTAATTTTTTTTTGTGGTACGAATTCTTTTTTTTTTTTTCTTTTTTGATGAAATTAATTTCTGTTGTCAGTTCTGTGACGCTAGTGAAGATGTATAATTTCTATTATTATTATTCGAATGGTGAATAAGAAAATTTTCTTCTTTTTTTTTTTAAAGAAATGAATTCGTGTGGTCAATAAGACATTTTTTCTCTCTCCACGTGTGAATTCTTTTAGAGAATTTTAGCAAATTTTTGTTTTGTCAAAGTGTGAAGAATTTTTCCTTTTTTCTTTCAGAAAAAGTTGTTTTTTTTTGTTTTGTTTTGTTTTTTTGTTTTTGTCTATAAACGTTTCAATTACTTCTTACGTCCAAAGCAAACGAAAATTTGCAAATTAAGAGGAATTTACGGTTATATGGGAGCCTCTTAATTCTCCCAGTTGTAGGCAAATTATTCGGACGAAAGAAGACAAACACACAATGGAATTTAACACTTGTATTGACAAATAGTACAAGAATATGTTCCAAATTTTGTTGGCATTTGCTACAAGACTTATCTGTGAGGTGAAATACAGTTCGTTGGAGAAGTGGCACTAGCAAGGGTATTCTGGTCGCTGTGGTTGTAGAGTTCTGTAGAGACGCGTCCGTTTTGTCGGTTCTCGTCCGATAAGTAAAAGTAGGGGATGCTCTTTTAGAAGTTTCTTGTCTGGGTAACTGTTCTTTTAAATGACGGTGGATGGAGCCCTTTTTAAGTTGACTATTTAGGTCCTCACCTTCTGATAAGTATGCTGTCGAACGGCCTTCAGTAGTATGCTTGGAGACAGCCTTAGAAAGTATGCTGGTTAAGGGCAAGGTGATGGGGGCGCTTATTTTAGCGACTCGCTTCGGTGACAATCTCCAGATGAGTAATGGACTTTGATTCTGGCGCCAACATCGTATGTTAGCCCTCCACCTCTAGCGGCAGGGGAAGATAATTCTCTATCAGATTTCCGATATAAGTAGAGTTGTAGAGTTGTCTTAACTGAGAAGGAAAGAGTAATTAAAAGTATAATAATCATCAGTCAGAGTATTTAGAGAGAGAGATAGATATAGTTTATTCGTACCTTCAGCATGTATGCGAAATGTTATTAAAACGGGAGACGTGGAGTCGTTTAGGCAGGCTTGATCTTTTCTTACTTGTTCTCCGAAAACCTTCTCTTATATAGAGTCTAGGTGGCTCCAGAAAGGAGTTAATTTGATAACTTATTTTTGGCGCGAACGTCTCTGATTGGTCAATAATTAATAATTTTAATATTTCAATTTTTCTTTCTTTTTGCTTCGCGATCCACCTGCGCAGATCGTTATTTTTCGTCATTTTACTTTATCCTTCGGAGTGACAACTTCCGGTCCACCACAACTTAAGAACTATTGCAAATAGTTCAATATGTAAAAAAAGTATAATAATCATGATTTAACTCTCTCTCTCTCTCTCTCTCTCTCTCTCTCTCTCTCTCTCTCTCTCTCTCTCTCTCACACACACACACACACACACACTCTTTTTTCTTTCCTCTTTTCATCTTTTCATTATGTTAGATTGAAACAGATTAGACTTATCATTTCCGCGCACTCACCCCTCTATATCTTTCCCCTATTCTTTTTCTTTCCTTCTTTCTTATTATATTTTTCTGTGTAGTATGTCTTTTTTATCCCTTTCTTTTTTTAAAATAATAATAATAATAATAATAATAATAATAATAATAATACGTATGGCGGCCAACGATAGTAGAAGCGACAGATAGACAATCAGAAAAACAACAAAGACTAGAAAACAAAAATGGGAAGAAAAACAATTATATGGACGCTTCAAACGACAAATTGAAGAGGTTGCCCATGAAAAACCTGGATATGGTTAAGAAAAGGAAACCTCAAAAGAGAAACTGAATCACTTATAATTGCTGCACAAAATAATGCCATAAGGACAAACTACATCAAAGCGAAAATTGATAGGACCCAACAAAATAGTAAATGTAGACTTTGCGGGAATAGAGATGTTATAACAGAGATAGATATCTCTTATGATTCACAATCCTTATTTCACAACATATCCACTTGCTAACAAAACAAAACAAAACATGAGTCACGGACGCCTACCAGCGGAAGTTAACCCAACGGTACCCTAGGACGGGGTGATCAAATTGACGGAGTTCTGCGCATGGGCTCGGATTGAGTTACGCTTGAAAGGAATTCCAAACAAACAAAAAATAATATTGTGAACGGAATCCGGATGTTCGGCCAATGGTGTGCCTTCCCGCCAAACGCTCCAAAACCATTTCTGGAGCCTACCCGTGAGTATATAGGGCTGGCGTTTTGAAGACCGAACCAGTTGACCGGAGGGCCCGATCCATGAATGTCGCGGCCGGCGAGATAAAAGAGAATACGTCGAAACCTCGACCAACGCACACCGCGTTCACCCTCACCTTCCCTTACCACCTGCTTCACTCCCACACCATCATCAACTACCACACAGCCGGCCCGACACCCCTTACCTCCTCTTACCCGAACACTCCGGGCGAAACCTAAGGGAATAGTATCATCATCAGCCTTACCAACGAACCCCGTCAACTCAAGTCACTACCGTATCGACTTACAACGGTACCCTCCAAGACCCGAACTACAACTCGCTCGGCCACTACCACCTTCCTGACATAGTATCATACCAACTCACCCCCATTGCACCTCGCGACCGCAGGTCATTCCTGACATACCCACGTCTACCACATTCCACCAAGAGAAAGGAGTTTACTACTAATCTTCTAGCGACTACCACGTCCATATTCAACACTTGTTTATTCTTAATAAACGATATAAATCCAAAACCTTCTTGTCCATTTTTTCCCTTTGCATACCATACGCATTTCAAAGATACCTCATTTTATTTCAGAGATGAGACTGTAAACCATATACTCTGCGAATGTAGTAAACTAGCACAACGAGAATACAAAACTAGACACGACTGGGTTGGGAAGGTGATCCACTGGGAATTATGCAAAAATCTAATTTTGACCATACAACAAAATGGTATATGCATAAACCAGAATCTGTTCTTGAGAACGAAACGCATAAAATTCTCTGGGACTTTGAAATAAAAACGGATCACCTTATCCCAGCAAGAAGACCATACCTAGTGTTGATAAACAAAAAAGAAAGAACTTGTCAACTGGTGGATTTTACAGTGCCAGCAGATCACAGGGTGAAGCTAAAGGAAAATGAAAAAATGGACAAATATCTGGACCTTGCCAGAGAACTGAAAAAGTTATGGAATATGAAAGGAAAGTGATACCAATTGTAGTTGGTGCACTTGGAACAGTCCCAAAAGGATTGGAAAGGGTCTGGAATGTTTGGAAATTAGAGGAAGGGTTGAAACCATTCAGAACACTGCACTGCTGCAATCTGCCAGAATACTCAGAAGAGTCCTGGAGACCTGAGGAGACTTGCTGTCATTCAGACTCCAGTGAAAGACCATCAGCTAATGCTGATGGGAAAACTCAAAAGGAGCAAATAATAATGATAATAATAACGGAATGGTCCATTATTTAGCTGAGCTGACGAGTCCCATAAGAAATAAGAATTCGGTGGATAAGCAATACCAGATAATCAGGATTTATATTTTTGCATTTCATCTTGGACGATTTGGACGGTCTCATTTTTAACCAGAGGGTGTTGCAAGATGATAACGGTCGTACTTTTAATGAACACAAGTATTAATATATAGATGACAATAAAAGATGAAATAAAATTTGATCACTTACTTCTCTTCAAGTGACAGAATATGTGCTTTTTTTCTTTCTTACTAAGAGAATGTACATAACCTATTATAAAAGAGTTCTTGATTCATTTAATATGCTGACTATTGGTTATGTAACACCGGGGCCGTCAAGATTAGCCAACAATACCCAGACTACTTTTTAAAAATACACCCTCCATCTTGTCATGTCATGTGTTGGATCATTAGGTGGATATAAGTATTTATTGCAATTAAATACAAATATGGCATAAGGCCAAAAATGGGGAGGGGGAAGGGTTGGTCATCACTATCCTAACTTTTAACTTAACTATTCTCATTCGTAATCCAATTCATTCTACAATTTCCCTTTCACCATAAAATCAATTCGCACAACAGTCACCAAAACTTCTCAGTCTCTCTATGAAAAATTCTACACCTAACCTATATTTACATAGTCATGATGGAGGGGGAGGGTAATTATATATATTTACAATTAAAATCCCCAATGCAGAATGAAAAAGAAAAATTAAAATTTGATAAAAATAAAATGATTATTTGTATGGACTCCCCCTCACTTAATATTTATGGCAGAAAAACTAGTTCACCGGTTCGAAAAAAAGCTTAGAGGAGAAAACGAAACAAATAATAAATAAATAAAACGTCTCCTCAAGCAGCTGGAGAACTTGAATTTCTGTCATCTAATGGGGTGGGGGGGAAAGTAAAACGAAAAATAATGGGGACTAAAAATAAAAAGGGCCAATGAGCTTACAATCTCTAGCTAAGTTAATCAATTGTTAAACAAAAAAGGTCAAAAATTCTAGTCTAACTACCTGGAAAGTGTCGACAATGAACTTCCAAGTACCCAATATTCTTTTAGGTACCAGCAATTATAAAAAATATCTGAGATAGGGTTATCGTCCTTTTTCTACGAGCCTCGCTTTCAAACAACCAATCACAGGCCGGCATTCTTTAGCGGTAAAACCAAAGAGACAAATTCTTCCTTTTCTGATCGAGCCTCTCCGAAGTAGGACGTGAAACAAGGACGTCCCTTATATTCATCCGAGCGACCAGATAGCCATAGCAAGGGACTCCGATAATTCCTACCTCAGGACTTTCAGTTAAGTGGACTGTGTTATTTATATAATAATCATTCCTGCAAAAAAACCTTCGTTTGCAAGTAATTAATTCATATTTCTTTATGTATGATAAAGCCTCATTGTTTATGAGACAACTCAACCTGGGAGCCTTATGCTAGATTGAGCGTCACACCGAGCCTTTCAGTTAAGTCATTTCGAACTAGTATGCGATATAATGCCTTACGTGACGGCGGCCGGGTATCAGTGATGCCTAACTACACAGAAAAATAATAAGGAAGAAAGAAAGAAAATAGGGAAAGGTAGAGGTTGTGCGGAAGTGATAACACTAATCTGTTTCAATCGAACTTAATGAAAAGATGAAAAGAAAGAAAGAAAAAAGAGTGAGAGAGAGTTAAATCAAGATTATATACTTTTTACGTATTGAACTATTTGCAATAACTCTTGAATAAACATATCAAACATATCAAACGTTGTATTGATCAAATTATCATACTGTGGTATATCAACAGGTCCTGCTAGTACTTCTTTATTTTTCTTCACCTGAAATCGCTTATAAAATGTGGCATAGAGGTAATTATTCAATCATTCGTTATGAAAGTTATAAGCATTAAAAGTCATCTATTCTACACATGTATAAAGGGCAGTTTGTATGTATGTATGTGTAGTGAAACGTATAAGAAGGAAACCGGAAGTTAACGCATCAAGAGCAAAAATAATAATGACAAAAATAGGCATTCTGCGCAGATATAAAGCAAAAATGAAAATGATAATTTTGGACCAATCAGCGGCCTTCGAGCGTAAACAAGAAGTTTTCAAAAAGACCGAATTTGGAGCCTATGCCGAGATTATATAAGTTGGAAATTTTCGAGTAGAAATATAGAGAAGATACAACTTCTTGACGAATCCACATCATTGAAATTCAAACTATTTACCTGCTGATTAAGTCACGCGCTTTCAGCCTTTCCTTCTCTATAATTTACTTCACTGCTGATTGTTGTAACCTCATAAATAAAGGATTCATTTCCGGACATGCGCACACATACATACACCAACAGGCGCCAAATCTTTGAAATAAAACTCAGTTCTTATCCTGTTATCAGAGTGTGTTGACTTGTTTCATTCTCGCTTAAAGAACTCACAGTTCTAAAAAAAAAGGCTAACTATAACATTGGCGACGAGAATGAACGGAATATAAAAAGAATAAAGAAAAAGAATATAATAAAGAAGAAAAAGAAAAAAAAAAGAAAGACGAATACACGACGCGTGGAAAATAAAAGACGCAACACGTGGCTGAAAAAAACAAAGAAGACAGGAACGGAACCAGAAAGATAAGTGATATTTTTTCCTTTTATGTGTATTATTGCATTATTTCTGTAGTCACTATTGTCTATATTTACATATCTATCAGTGCTGTTTAATAAATATTAATCTGTGTCAGTGAAAAGTCTCCGTATTTTAAACGAAAAAAAAAATAATTAAATTAACATGGCTAATGCAGGAATAAGCTTACATCTCGAACCATTTAACATGGACTTAGACAGGACTAATTTAAGTGAAAAATGGAAATCCTGGCTTGAAGTATTTGAAGACGAACTTTAATTGCAAAGAGTCACAGGCGATAACGACAAAATTATTTGTCTAAAAAGATACGCTGGAAAAGAAATAAGACTAATAATTAAATATTTGCCGAACACAGACCAAAATGGAAAAGAATCTTACGAGGAGGTTAAAAAGAAATTAAACCACCATTTCATACCGAAACAAAATAAACAACACGCTAGGTTTGTATTCAATAGAATGAGACGGGAACACGAGGAATCAATTTCGCAATACACCATGAGGCTAAGAGAACAAGCTGAAGCTTGCGACTTCGAGAATAATAGAGACGAATTTTGGAATACCTAATTCAAACAATTGACGACAGCGAAATGATAACTAGAGCAATACAAAAACAGTGGAATTTAAATAAATTTCTGGAAGAAGCGAGTCAACGCAATGACCTTAAGCGAGAAGTAAAAGAAATTTTTAAAAACTCATTCAAAAACTATAGACAACGAGAACTGGACCGATAGAGTCAATGCTATAGGAAGAAAACGACCAACAAGGTGGATAGAGCAGAAAAAACAAATAAAATGCCTAGAGGAAAGCACAGATTCGATAAAAGAGAGAATTGCACGGCATACGGACAAGTGTGTTACAACTGTGGTAAAAAGAATCACTACGGCGGCTGCTGTACCCGACAACAGGGTGCAGTGAACCAAAACGACAGACAACTTTACAAAGAACAAGATAATACTCCTAGATATATATGGAGGATTGAAAGGGAAGCAGATTCAAGCTCTGAAGATGAAAAATTCATCAGAAAAATTAAAATTAAAATTCATAAAATAAAAACTATAAAACAAAAATATAACAACATTATAGAAATAAGAATAGGAGAAGTAGACACATACTGTGAGCCTGATAGTGGAGCATCCGCGAATATTATGGATGAATACCAATTTAAGGCATTAAAAGGACGAACAAATGTTGGTGAATTAAAATCCAATTACGACCGATTAAAAACTATACAGGGGGAACTGTCAGTGAAAGGGGGATTTGAAACGATAATTCGTAACAAGAACCGAGAGACTAAAACGAAATTTATCGTCATAAGAGGACATATAGATAACCTCCCCTTGATAGGCAGGGATACCCCGATAGAACTGGGTATGATGGTATTAGAACCGAATGGGAACCTGAAAGAAACTAATGAGCTGCGGATCAAACGAATAAACGGAACAAACGAACCAAAGCAATTAATTGAAGAATATGAAGATGTATTCCAAGGAATGGGAAACATTAAAGAACCTAAAACAGGAAAGTCATCGAAGTAGGATTCGAAATGGAAGCTGGAATACAACCTATAGCTCAAAAACCCAGGCATGTACCATACCATTTAGAAACTCCACTTAAAAAAATGGATTGAACAAGGATGTAAGGATGGTTTAAAGTTCAACATGCTTTAAATACAAATAACTCCGACAAAGGTTAATAGACAAACATTTAATAACACAGCACATGGATAACAGTAGAATACACGTTCATAATAAGGTAAACAGAGTTACACAAATAAAGATAGACACATTCATGAAAGATACAGAGTATAACATAAAAGAGTACAGACATGAGACTAGCGATAGTCCATAAAGAACTTACAGTAATGTAAGGGGGCGGAGCCCCACGAGAGGGTATAGATAGAATCTACCCCATGTGGCTCGTAGTTGCTGAAAACTATAAAGAGAGAGCGAAAGGCTTTGAAACCGGCGCTTTTATACTGGTGCCCTAGCGGGCATCATCAAACTAAAAAGGGCAGACAACTCCACCAGGCGAATACAAACAAACGCTACAAGGAGAAGCGGATGACATTTTCGAAAAAGTACCCAGAAACGAAGCCATCACGTGGTGTTCACCATTAGTTGTGCAACCTAAACCGAGGTATGCGACGAGAAACCGCAAAAAAACTGGAACCAAACATGATATGAGCTAGCATAGACATGCGGATACCAAACAAATACATAAAAAGAAGTAGATATGTCCAAGCACCTATCATCGAAGACTTTACATATCACCTAAGGGGATGCAAAATGTTCAGTAAAATGGACTTAAAAGCAGGTACCACCAACTCTCAATAAACGAGGAAACTCGTAAACTAGCTACATTCAGTACACCTTGGGGAAACTATAGACCAAAAACGGTTGATATTCACATCATCACAAGACGTATTTGACCAAGTAATGTTCTAAATATTTGGAGACATACCTCTATGCATGAACCAAAGAGATGACATAACCCTCGGAGGAAAAGATAGAGAGGAACACAACAAAACCCTAAAGTACTCCAAAGAGCCAAGGACTACGGAATCAAATTCAACCGAGAGAAGAGTGAATTTTGTAAAACACAAATCATGTTCTTTGGTCATTTATTCACATCAGAAGGGCTAAAACCAGACCCTAGGAAAATTGAAGCTGTACTAAACTGCAAGGAGCCAACATCCAAAGAAGAAGTTAGAAGCTTTCTTGGGATGACAGGCTACATTGACAACTTTATAAGGAACTATGCAACACTTAGTGCACCACTGACGAACTTAACAAGGAATAAAACAAAATTCAAATGGAACCGTGAAGAAAAAGAAGCGTTTGAAAAACTAAAGTCTGCAATAACCAGTTCTGAAACAATGGCATATTTCGACCCAAACAAGCAGACTACACTAAGAAGAGAAGCGAGCTTCCATGAAGGACTGAGTGCTGCATTGTTCCAGAAAGGACCACTAGGACAGCAACCAATACACTTCATCAGCAGAAGACTATCGGACACAAAAAACCCAGCTAAACAGAAAAGGATGCATTAGCTGTAAAATGGGCAGTAACGAGACTCAGAAATTATCTGATAGGAGCACCCAAATTCGTTATAATAACAGCCCACAAACCTCTAATCCCAATGTTTAATAAAGCCCAACACAGACTCCCACCACGCATAGAAAAGTAGATTATGGAAATAACGGACTTCGACTTTGAACTTAAGTACGAACCAGGAAGAAATGAACTGGATCCATTAGACTACATATAAAGACACCCTATATCAGAAAACTTTTGAGACAACACAGAACAAATAATAAACCACAATTCACGCAAAGAAAATGCTGAAACTTTAGATAGAATAAGGACAGAGACAAAGAAAGATGATACACTAAAAAAATTGACATCATACATTATCAACAACGACTGGACCAAAGCCGAAAAGGACATATAAATATTACCATACAAACATATAAAAGAAGAAATCAGCATAACAGAAGGAATAGTATACAGGGGAGATAAAATAATTATCCTAAAATCTATTCAAATGAAAATAGCAAAAATAGGACACTACTTAGGACACCTGGGAAGGACGAAAACAAAACAACTATTAAAAGGAAGATATTGGTTTCCTAAAATGAACAATATGATTGATAGAGTCATAGACCAATGCTATGAATGCAAAGTAGTAGCAAGTGATCCACGACCAGAACCAATAAAACCCACTAGCATACCCAAGAGAAGCTGGTAGGTAGTCAACCTAGACTTTGGAGGGCCATACCCAGACGGACACTACAACCTCGTTATGGTAGACCAGAGGTCAAGATACCCAGTAGTGGAAGAGGTACAAAACACATCTTTCAAACAGACAAGAATCCAACTGAAAGAGATATTCGCAACCTACGGGACCCCTAGAAAAATATTAACGGATAATGGGCCACCATTCCAATCAAAAGAATTTTCAGAATTCGCTGAAGAAGAAGAATTTTATCATCACAGGATAACTCCATTATATCCTCAAGTAAATGGCGAAGTAGAATCATTTATGAGAATGGTAAATAAAGCAGAACAAATCGCTAACCTACAAAATAAAGACAAGATAGAAAGAAGAATCAACATAATAGAAATGCTAACGGCATACCGAGCTACACCACACCCGGCAACATGTATAGAACCTTATAAAGCCATGGAAGGTAGAGAAATTAGGATCAAGTTAGATTATAACAAACCTAACAAAATTGAAACAGAAAAGAAAGAGACAAACGAGATAATAGAACATAATGATGAAACATATAAAAAATAAATTTCAATGCAAACAGAAGGACTAAAGAAAGAAAATTCATACCTGGAGACTATGTACTCGTAAAACAACCAAAGAGAAATAAATGGTCAACACAGTATAAACCAACATTTTATATTGTAACTGAAACTAAAGGATCACAAATTAGAGCTAGGCGAATATATGATGAAAGGGAGGTAACCCGGGATATTAGTCACTTTAAACTTGCAAACCAACTAGTGAATGAAAGACTAGGGACTGACACAGATAATAGCACTGATAAAACGGAAATACACGAAACAAAGAATAATGTGGACAATTATAGTGATTACGATGAAATATGTACTAACTACACACCAACACCAGAAGCAACCACAATAACTGAGGGCACACCACAAAAATCAGATGAACCAAGCACAGATGAAGATGAAACAGCAACAGCAATAAAAATGAAACTACAAACGAAGAAAACAAATAGACCCAGAAGAAGAAAAGATACACCAAAACATTTAAAAGACTATATATTATGAGCATTCATAATGGGGGGAACTCAAATCTCTTGAAGTTGGGAGAAATGTTGTAACCTCATAAATAAAGGATTTAGTTTCAGACATGCGCACACATACATACACCGACAGGTGCCAAATCTTTGAAATAAAAATTCAGTTCTTATCTTGTTATCAGAAGAGTGTTGACTTGTTTTATTCTCGCTTAAAGAACTCAGTTACCCTTTTTATAAACTGGGCTATAAAAAGGCAAACTATAACACTGATAAAGAAGGAATACTCTACTCTTCCTCTACAAGGACTGAACGTAACTCTTTCTTCCCCTACCTTGCTGAACTTTAAAAAAAAGGCATATTCGGACCATATTACCTTTAGGCACCCCTTTTTGATCTCGATTAAGAAAGGACATGTTTTTCATTTGTACCGTCAATATCCGGTTGTTTGTTAGGGGTTATGGTTAGGGGTTAGTTTTATAATTAAAAAAAGTCTAAAAATCGTCTGTTAAAACAACCGGATATTGACGGTGTAAATGAAAAACATGTCCTTTCTTAATCGAGATCAAAAAGGGGTGCCTAAAGGTTATATATGGTCCGCCCCGAGTTCAAATCCTGGACGTGGTAATTGCATTTCACTTAGCGCTAATATCCTTGGGAAAGGTATGAATCCTACCCCCCTCCAACTATGGGTAAATAGTAGGGCAGACAGGACTCTTTAACCTTGGTTAGGCAACCGGTCTAGGAGAAGGAAAACTCTGAATTCAAACCTGCTGAACTCCGCTTAAGAAATTGACCTTGTGTCGCATCCTGCTCGTGCGGAGGGGTTGGTAAATATATATATATGGTCCGCATATTCTGCTGAATCTTGAACAGAACATTTTGACTACTCTTATTATTGTAACTTTATTGTTTTAATACAAGGATTATTTGTTCCTTCTTTGAATGATTTGTTTTTCTTTTGTTATTTATATAACCTTATAGTGTGTTTGTCATAATTACTAATATCCTCCAAATCAACCACCATATATGCATGTAAGTCTGGATGAAACTACGAAAATAAAACAATTAACAACGTACTAAATATATATATATACACATTACATATCACCGGTTCTTGCTTTTTGTTAAAAAATTATGCAGATTTGATTTATGTTCAAAGATATTAAAAATATACATAGAAATAGCATTAAAATTCTATTTATTATCCAGCATTTGTAAATCTCAAAGTAAACAAATCAATACACCAGGATTGTTTGCTCCCTCTATACAGGCGACGCTGGGCAAGTCTAATCTGTGTTGAATCCGTCCGTTAAATATATTAAAACGTTAACACCCATGACCACTAGAAAAAATTCAACATTTTTTTTAATGGCAGCAAATATTTTTGAGCACTTTCGGTGTTCCATAGTTTCTCGTGTTGGATCGCATCTTACCTAATCCGGAAACTGGTGCGAGCAAATAGAGTGCTTGTTTAGTAAACCTCTTTGAAATCGATCGTGAGCTTTCAAATACGCCGGAGATGTTGTCCATTAATAGTGGGTGTTGGATGATAGCCGTTAGGAGTCAGTTGTTTTTTTTTTGTTTGTTTTCTTTTTTGTTTTCTAGCAGAAAGCTGAAAACGTTCGACTTGGTTCGTGACTCGGTAGCGGAAGAATACATTCAAGGGGCACGGGTTCAAATTTAATTAATCCTGTCGAGCTCGTCGTTTATTTTTCGTTGTTTTGCAATTTTTTTTTGTTCTTAGTCTGTCCACGTGTAATAACATGTGTCATGTGTACATAGGCTCTTGTGGTGTGTTTATTTTTTGTGCGTTTTTTTTTTCAAAATTGTATCTTAAAAAAAGAAAGAAAAAGGCGTGTGTGTGTGTACTTTTGTCTGCGTGGAGGATTGCCAATTTTACGGGCATGCTAATGAATTAATTGTCAACCAATGCTGCTACTCAAACTGTAGTGACGTAGTATAACTGTCATAATAACAAAACAAAAACAAATTCATTCATTATAGTTATAGGTAATTATGAACTTTTGTTTAGTAAATTAGGGTGTCCCAGAAAAAAACAGAACCCACAAATTTTGTAATAAAACTGTTAATTTTAACTAGGGGGGGGTTAAGGTTAGGGTTAGGGTTAGGGTTTGGGTTCTGTTTTTTCTGGGTCACCCTGTACAGGGTGACACAGAAAAAAAAACAGAACCCAAATTATTTATTTTTCCAATAAACTAACCCTAAACCCTAAACCCCAACCCTAACTCTAACCCTAAACCCCCCTAGTTAAAATTAACAGTTTTATTACAAAATTTGTGGGTTCTGTTTTTGCTGGAACACCCTACTTTACTAAACAAAACTTCATAATTACCTGGTTATATATATATGTATACTCGAAGCAGCTACTCAGCGTCGCCTGGGTAGAGTATGTGTGTGTGGGGGGGGGGGCCTGGTGTATTTGTTTACTTTTGAGATTTACAAATGCTGGACATTTTTAAGTAGAATTTCAATGCTATTTCTATGTATATTTAATTTTTAAATATCTTTCAATATAAATAAATCAAATCTTCATAATTTTTTAACAAAATGCAAGAACTGGTAATATTTATATTTATTCACTTTGTCATTAATTGTTTTATTTTGTAGTTTCATCCGGACATACATACATACACACCAACTACTCATTATATATGTACTAGAAGCTGCTACCCAGCATTGCCTGGGTAGAGGGGGTAGCAAAAGCACCCTGGTATATTGATTTGTTTACTTTTGAGATTTACAAATGCTGGACATAGAAATAGCATTGAAATTCTACTTAAAAATAGTAGAATTTCAATGCTATTTCTAAGTATATTTTAATTTTCAAATATATTTGAATATGAATCAGGTTATATAAATATCTTTGAATATAAACCAAATCTTCATAATTGTGGCACAAAAATCAAGAACCGGTGATATTTAATGTGTACATATATATTTACCAACCCCTCCACACAAGCAGGATGTGACGCAAAGTCAATTTCTTAAGTGGAGTTTAACAGGTTTAAATTCAGAGTTTTCCTTCTCCTAGACCGGTTGCCTAACCAAGGTTAAAGAGCCCAGTCTGCCCTACTATTTATCCATAGCTGGAGGGAGAGTAGGATTCATACCTTTCCCAAGGGTATTAGCACTAAGTGAAATGCATTTACCACATCCAGGATTTGAACTCGGGGCGACAAGTCCATTTCCCATGACTTTAACCATTACACCACACACTTCCATATTTACTATGTTAGTAATTGTTTTATTTCATAGTTTCATCTGTATATACATGTACTTACATACATACATGCACTTTCACCAACTGCCCTTTATGTATGTATATATGTATATATTTACTTACTTAAGTTTAGCGCTACAAGAGTATGCATGAGGCATCGCCTGAGAACCAAACTCACTACACAACTGTAATAGTTTGTGAGATGAGCTTGTTAACCATTACTCTATCTTGAAGCATTCACACATTTAGATAATTATTTAAAGTTTAAATTCAAAATTTTTTTTTCTTTTTGTTTAATTCTTTATTGTTTTATCCTTAAAAGTTACTGGTTTCAATTTCAGAGAACCAGATTCATCTTTGGTTGTGGAATTCTTGCAAGTTATCAGATATTGCAAAGTATAGCCATTATTTTTCAGCACATAGCTGTAACACACATCCGTCTGTCTGTCTATTTATCTATCTATCTATCAGAGTGTGGGTGTATATATATATATATATATATATATATATATATATATATATATAAGGTGTGTCATGAAAGTATCAAGATTGAATCTGTATTTACCAAGATAGAAATGAACAATGAATTGAACATTAATTTTTTCCGAATACAAGGAGTGTCAAAAAATACAAAAATTTTGATACTTTTTTGACACACCTTATATATATATATATATATATATATATATATATATATATAAGGTGTGTCAAAAAAAGTATCAAATTTTTGTATTTTTGACACTCCTTGTATTCGGAAAAATTAATGTCTGTGTGTTAGTGTGTGCTAATAAGCTTGTCTTGTAGATTTATTACTACTGAATAGTGTGTTCGATCCTGCTTAGAGGCCCCATGCAAATTAAAAAATAAAAACACAAGTAAAAAAGCCCTTTTGGTGGAAGGTCAAGAATTCTTTTTTTTTTCAGTTGTATATATGCACGTGCACACACACACACACACACACTCTCTCTCTCTCTCTCTCTCTCTCTATATATATATATATATATATATATATATATATATATATATATATATATATAATAGTAGTAATAATAATAGTGGAAAGAATTATGGGCCTACCATGGTTTCGACCTAAATGATCTCATCGGACACTACCTTATACTTGACTATGTCCTCATTTTAGAACCTAGTAATTCCATCAAGTTAGTCAAGTATAAGGTAGTGTCCTGATGAGATCATTTTGATTGAAACCATGGTAGGCCCATAATTCTTTTACACTATTATTATTACTACTATTATTATTGCTTTATGTTTATGGTATATTCAGCACTTTGGAATAATTTACTAATACCATTGACATGGAAAAATTGAAGCGGCAATTGGAATTATACTATATATATATATATATATATATATATATATATATGATATAATAAAATAAATATATAAAGGTTTTACATATCTATTTATTAGGTCACCTAATAAATAGATATGTAAAACCTTTATATATTCATTTATTACATTATATAACAGCTCTATTTTATATTGAGCACTCTACCAATAATACTGCCTTTGGTATGCCATTCCAGCAAAAGCTGAAACAGTGACCATCCCACACTATATATATATATATATATATATATATACAATATATATAATATATATATATATATATATGTAAATATATATGTGGAGAAAAGTAGACAAACACGGGATGTTGTGGAAACTTGATGTTTATTGTCGACGGTGCAACGTTTCGGTCTCTTATTAGACCATCTTCAGGACTTGAATATAGTTCTTACTCCAATGATGGAAATTCTCAAAATGCTGAAAGCGGAAGGTCGTCAGTAGGGGGAAGTGTAGTTGGGGGGTGGTTAGTGGATTCTTCTTCTCTCTGGAATGGGGAGTGCCGAAATGGTGAATGGTGGTACCACAGGTGTTAGATTGTGGGGATTGGTTAGCTAAATATGTGTATGTGTGTGTGTGTGTGTCTGTTTAATTGTTTTTGTTTATGTGTGATTGGGAACTGGATTTGTCGTTAAGTTATATGTGTGTTGTTGGTATGTTGGTGTGATTTTTTTATTTTATTATTTATTTTATTTTATTTATTTTATTTTATTTATTTATTTTTTTTTTTTTGTAAGGGTTTGTAAGGGTAAGATTTGTAAATATATATGTATACACAGGGTGTTTGGGAGAAATTTGACAGTTTCATAAGGAAAAAGAAAAAGTGCTTGGTAACTACAAAATGTAATGGATTGTAAAGAAATTCAACGGGCATGGAAATTACACAATATCAACAAGTTTCACTCAAAATAATGGCCATATAAGCAACGATCATAGCCTCAACCCTGCTCCGGAACCTGGAGCAAGCTGATGTTACAGTTTCCCTGGAAAAGGGTTTCAAAAACTACCTTAATTCTGTCGATTAACTGGGCTTTTGTAGTACTGGCATGGCAATTGGTGTCTTTCTCAACAGTGTCACATACATAATAATCCATAGGGTTAAGATCTGGGGAGTTCAGAGGCCTACCTAACATTGGGACTAGTGTAGTTGTAAAAATTCGCTGACAACCATTTTTTGAATTTTCCCAGAGGTGTGTCAGGGGGCCGAATCCTGCTGCCATACATATGGTCTGCCATTGGCTACCCTTGTTATGCAGGGCTTGACTACAGTGTTTAGCAACTCCATGTGGGCATCTGAGGGTCCTCCAACACTTTTTTCTACAAATTTTCAAAGAATTCTGTTCTACGAACACAATCAGATCATCTGTTATGTTGCTTTCTTCTAGCCACAGCCTCGTAATCTCCATTGCAATTCTCCAGTTCATGCCTGATTGTTTTTACAGTGTTCAGGGAGCATTGGGAGCATTTGGCAGTCAAATTAATCCTGAACAACCTGTATATTAAAGGGCAGTTGTGGGTATGTATGTATGTATGTATGTATGTCTAGAAGAAACTATGAAAATAAATCAATTAATGACAAAGTAAATATATATATACACATTCACTATCAACAAAGTTTGCTTTTTGTGCAAAAATAATGAAGATTTTATTTATATCTGACACAATATTCAAAAATTAGGATTTGAAATAGTAAGAGAAGGGAAAGTCATTGGTTACGTTCGTGATTAAAACATAAATCAATTATATAAGACCAAAGAATCAATGGATCTGCGAGACTAACTTTTTATTATCCCACCCTCTACCCAGGCAATGCTGGGTAGCTGCTTCTAGTATGTCATAAAACAACCAAAACCAAAAGTTGTGCAATTAGAATTGTCATAATCTTCAAGTCTTTTTATTTATTTATTTTTTTGTTTGTTTTGTTTTACGGCATATCAACCTCAGTGGGTCATTTAATGCCGATAAAGTTTGAAATAAATCAACCTATTGCCCTTATGGCAAGCCCCAACCCTTTTTATCATATGGGTGCTAGAAGGTGGTGGCTGAGGTTCTACATGTCCTGGGAACGATGTTAAAACTCTATATGATGGTGAAGTTCCGGTTCTGGAGGTTTGGGAATGTGGAGCCACCCCTTCATCACCATTGCTCCCTGGTCCACTCTAACCCAGAGTGGTAGTACCTGTTAGGGTCCCATCAATGGGTTAAATAGAAAAATGTTTTTATAAAAAATTGAGTATCCATTTAAGAAAGAATTTATTTCAAAACTTTATCAGCATTAAATAACCCACTGAGGTTGGTATGCCATAAAACAAAGCAAACCAACCAAAACTACTTGTTTCCTCTGAGTTGATTCTACTTCTTTGTTCAGGCTGGGTGTTTGCGCATTTCTTGTTGATAACTAATACGCAAGACTTTGTTGTTCTTTTAAATATTGTTTATTAACATATTAGAGATATTAGAGACCCTTTTAGGCCATGGGGGGGGGGGGCCTGGCCTAAAAGGGTCTCTAAACTGCACAGATGAGACGCTGGCATCTTGAGTGAGGGACCTCTGTGTCCGCTCCCGCTGACTGTTGGCTGGTAACTGCCAACCCAAAAATGGTTTCTGTCTCATTCCTTCTATTGGCGCATTTCGGGGGGGAGGGGCAAAAGTCCCCTGACACAGTCTTTTGACTGCAACAATATCACAGTAGTCCTCGCTCAAAAGTTAAGGTAGGCCTTAAATAAACAATAACTGCCCTCCCAAATATCTCCCATTCTAGGCTAATCTCACTCAGCGCTGTCCAACCCAAGCGAAATTTGACAGTAGTCTGACTATGAGATACTCCCCCTGACGAGAAGTTTGCGAGTTCAATATCTGTAGTCACCTGCTACGCTCCCCACCCCCTCGTGCAGACCAGACATATACGAATGCACTTAGTTCTTGGAGGTAGGGAATCTTCTAGTCCATTGGTGAACGTCACATATGGGTTCATTCTTACTTAACCAGCTGTGTCCAGAATATCTTGTTTGTCTTAGTTGTATGGTTTGTGAGATGGGATGTCAGTAGCTATGCAGCTGCTGTTTTGTAGGGTGCTGCTTCCAGGATCAGTCCAAAAACAGCATCCTTGAGTAGTTCCCATTTAGTATTCTCTCCAAGTACTTTGTTAGAATCCAAGTGGTATCAACCACACAGTAAACCAAACCAGACCAAACATGTTTTCAAAGACTTAACTTAGTACAGTACAAGACCAAAGGGGAATAGGAAGAATGTAAAAAGTGTGGAGATTAAAATAAAATTCAAAAAAAAACCACCCTGTTGGCTGGGGCGTTAGAATGCACCGACTGCACCTCTGCAGAGGGGTAAGACTCCCCCAATGGGGCCACCTGTTGCCGTGGGTGGCGACCCGTGATGCTTAAGGATAGAGCCCAGGTGGATGAGCAGTTCATGACATGCAATATTCCACTTTGGCCCTATCTTGGGCTAGACGGGCGGTCGGAGAGGCCCCCTCCGATCAATCGGCTGGTCACGTTAAGTCCTAGCACCTATATGATTTTCCCAACCCTATTGCCCTCATGGCAAGACCCAAGCCCTTTTTATCATATGGGTGCTAGAAGGCGTGGCTGCGGGTCTACATGTCCTGGGAATGCGTTAAACTCTATCTGATGGTGAGGTTCCAGTTTTGGAGGTTTGGGGAATGTGGAGCACCCCTTCATCACCATTTCTCCCTGGTCCACTCTGACCCGGAGTGGTAGTACATGTTAGGGTCCCATCTATGGGTTAAATAGAACAATGTATTTATAAAAAAATTGTATTATCCATTAAGAATTGATTTATTTTCAAAACTTTATCGGCATTAAATGACCCACTGAGGTTGATATGCCGTAAAACAAAACAAACCAAACCAAAATCAAAATAAAAAAAATAATAAACTCCCATGAGCCTTCACTGGAAGAACCCTCTGAGCATATGGGGTAAAAGGACCCACTTCCGACCCCCAGGAGAATATCTCGGCCATTCCTTACCATGTGGTGGCTATGGCCAGAGAATAAAGCTAAAATTATAAAACTAACTTTTGTCTTTGTCCCTTCCTTTTCTTTCCTTGAATTCCTTTTTTTTCAGCGCAACCAGCAAACACCAAGAACACAGACCAAGAATAACCACAGTCACCTTTTGTTGTAAAGGGAAGTAATGGATAACCCCTCACGTATGCAAATGAGATACGTATAAAAGAACAACAGAAGATTAGCTCAGTGTGATGTGATTTGATCTCCAACCAAGAACATTGTTTTGTATTCTCAGATGTAAACACACGTGTTACACTCTCAAGAAGATAAGTAATTGTTACCAATCCTTCTTTTACGCGCAGAGACTTTTTTACCTTGCCGGCCGGAAGCCGTTTTTGTTATTTGTATTTATTGTAATAATAAACCATTATTACAACCACTCGAAATCTTCTCGTTAATGTATTTCTAATACATAACACCTTTTAAACCTAAAACATTAAACCACTTGCTACCCCACAGAAGTCAGTGGATAAGCAACACCAGATAATCTGGATTTACATTTTTGCATTTCAGCTTGGATGATTTGGACGGACTCATTTTTAACCAGAGGGTTATGCAAGATGCTAACTGTTGTACAATTTAGGAACACGAGTATTTAATAAAAAAAATGTAAAGTCGTTGGGGTGGCCTAAAGTCGGCATCAGCCAGACAGCGAGGGAGTCTATTCCCTTTTAACTAACGCTTGACCAAGGAGATTGTTTTTAGCATCTGAGGCGGAGTGCCACACCTACCATCAGCTCCTCATGTTACCGCACATATCCATGTGCTACTCATACACTGAGTTGGCGAGGGCTGGTATCGAACCAGGAACCTTGAGGTTCCCAGCCAAACACTCTACTGACTGAGCTAAACTGGTCCCTAAAAAATCACAAGAGCTGTTGGATATGAGTAGTAGGAATTATGATTCCTCAGTTAGTACCAATTGTTGCTTTTTGACTATTAAAGAAGAAAAAAGGTAATTTATGAGGAAGTGCGTCCCGGTCTCCTGCCTCAGAAATTGCTAGCCAGTGACTATTAAAATAACGTCCCAGCAGTCGGTTTTACTTGAAAGAAAACAATCAACTTAGGGCGTTAAATGTATTTTAGAGGGGGTGGGCTTCTCTATGAACAATGGAGATGGGTGGATAGATATATATAAACAAAGTAAAAAATGAACAAATTGAGGTAGATAGATAGATAGATAGATATCCATCTTCATATCTAAACAAGAATTACGACAAATTTCTATAAATAAACAAGAATTACGACAAATTTCTATAAATAAATTTCTAAACAAATTACAATAAATAAATAAGAATTACGACAAAAAATACATCTAACACCCTAAGTTGGTTGTTTTCTTTCAAGTAACACCACAGAGACGATATAGCTGGGGACGTTATTTTAATAGTCACCGGGTAGCAATTTCTGAGGCAGGAGACCGGGACGCACTTCCTCATAAATTACCAAGAAAAACAAAAAAGAAAAAAAAAAAAAACAATCAGGAAAATTTATGAATAATTGCCGGATATGACATGCAAGAAAGAAACTAGGGCAAATAGAATCCTTTTTAATTCAACTGACAGACAGAAGCCTCGGATATCATTCTATGAACTGCACTCATTTTGTAATTGTCGCCTTCTTAATAAATATGGACTATTCTTGTCAAAGGAAATCGCTATGATATTTCTGTTACCATGGCAATTGGTTCGAGATAAATGTCTAGCTTAATTTTCTTTTTGTTCTTTCTCCCATCAAGAACACTATGTTTTATTTCATTTTTATTTATTGTATCTTATTTTATTTAAAAAGCTTTTTTTTCAGAATTGTTCAATTTTACTTAACAATAATGGATAATTGCTGGTTGGTTGGTCGAATTTAACAGCATGTCAACCCTTGTTGGGTTATTTTATGCTGAAGATGTTTTGTTTTATTTATTCTTGATGTGTACTCAATTTTAAAAAAAAACTCATTTTTTCTATTTAACCCATAGATGGGACCCCCGGCAGCTACCATCACTCCAGGTCAGAGTGGATCTGGGAGTAATGGTCAAGAAGGGGTACTCTACATTCCCCAGAGCTCCAGAATTCGAACTTCACCATCAAATAGAGTCATACTTAGGACGTTAAGACCCTCAGCAACTGCCTTTTAGCAAACATATATGGTAAAAAGCGTTAAGACTTGCCATAAAAACAATAGGGTTGGGACAATAATATATGTACTAGGGCTTAATGTGACCAGCCGATTGATCGAAAGAAGCCTCTCCTACCACCAGTCTAGCCTAAGTAAGGGGCAAAGTGGAGTGTTGCATGTAATGGACTGCTCAGGCACCAAGATTCCATCCTTAAGCATCATGGATCGCCACCCACAGCCAACAGGTGACTCCATTGGGGGAGGGGGGCTTACCCCTCTGCAGAGTTGCAGTCGGTGTATTCTTCTGCCCCAGCCAACAGGGTGGGATAATTTCAGGAAACAAATTGAAAAATTTAAAAACATTAGGCTATTATTCTAAAAAAAGATTTTTTCTTCTTCTATTGGAAAAATTAGGGATAGATTATCTGCCCTTGGCACCAGGGTCTGAAATCACCAATATACGATATTGGCACCTAAATAGAATTCCATGACTAAGTCACTTATTCATCCGAATTTAATTGCCGATCTCTTAAACTGGGAAATTATATAAGGCCCAGCAAAAACATCATACTTCTTTGTCTTTTGTTTTTTTTTCTTTCTTTCTTGTTTTTGATTTTTTTTTTTGAAGAGCAGAAAATAGAGGAAAACTTAATGTGTCACCTTGAGAAAGGATAATGGCGTTGAAAATGTGTTATAAGTCGAGTTCCATTAGATCATGAAATTACTTTAGTTGTTTTGAATGTCTTTATGATTGTTTCATGATAGCACTCAGATTAATTTTGATATTTTATGCATTAGAGTTTTGAATTACCTAACGTCTGAGATATAATTCTAAAAAGTCACATGTTGTACAATTTGGATGCTGCAAACTTACATTTCTTTGTTCTTTAAGTTAAAAAGTTGGAGGTGTGTGGGTGAAATGGTCGTAGTAGAGTCGTAGGACATAGACTCGTTGACTTCAAATCCTAGACAAAGCTACAGTTCATACAGTGCTAATACCCTTGGGAAAAGTATGAATCTAACTACTCTCCCTCTAGCTATGGGTAAATAGTAGGGCAGACTGGGATCTTTAATCTTGGTTAGGCAACCAATCTAGGAGAAGGAAAACTCTGAATTCAAACCTGTTAAACTCCACTTGGGTGGTGACTACTAGAATAGGCTCAGTCCTAATTAGGGATTTATTTCGCTAATTAATTAAAAAGAATAGCAAAACCCCAACACTTTTAATCACAAACTAACAGGACCTGTGGATATACCACAGTATGATAATTTAATTATTACGTTTGATATATCTATTTAAAAGCTATTGCTAAATAGTTTAATATGTAAAAAGCATAATAATCTTGATCTAACTCTCTCTCACTCTTTTTTTTCTCTTTCTTTCCTTCTTTTCATCTTTTGATTATGTTTGATTAAAACAGAATAGCATTATCGCTCCTGTGCGCTCACCCTTTCTCTGTCTTTTCCCTACACTCTTTCTCCTTTTCTATTTTTTTATTTTTTTTGTGTAGCATGTACTTTTTCTTCGCTTTCTTTCTTTATAATAAAAATGGAATGGTCCAACACTCACATAAGAAATAAGAATTTGGCTGATAAGCAACACCAGATAATCAGGATTTCCATTTTTGCATTTCACTGGACAGTCTTATTTTTAACCAGAAGGTGTTGCAAGATGATAACAGTCATAAAATTTAGGAACACGAGTATTAATAAATAGATCTGCTAGAAGGCAGTGACCGAGGGTCTTGGTGTCCTGGGTCTGATGTTAAACTGCATCTAGTGGTGAAGTTTCTATTCTGGAGCTCTGGGGTGTGTGGAGTAATCCTTCATTGCCAATACTTCCAGGTTCACTCTGGGTATTCAAGTTTTTTTTTTAACTCATGTTTTTCAAACACATTTTTTAACTATTTTTTTTTAAAAATCAATAGATGGCACCCTTACAGGTACTACCACTCTGAATCAAAGTGGACCTTTGAGTAATGGCAATGAAGGGGTATTCCACATTTACCAGAGCTCCAGAATTGTATCTTCACCACCAGATAGAGTTTAACTTCATAGCCAGGTCATTAAGACCATCAGCCACCACCTTCTAGCACATATATGATAAAAAGAGGGTGGTGGTGGTGGTGCCATAATGCCATAAGGGCTTGGTTTTGTTTTGTTTCTTTGTTTAATGTCATATCAACCTTTGTAGGTTATTTAATGCCAAAGCCATCCTTCCAGAAGAACAGCTGTGATATTATTTAACCAATAACTGGTGTGTGTGTGTGTGTGAAAGGATTCATACCTTTCCCAAGGGTATTAGTCTGAAAGTGAATGTGATAGCATAACTAAAATTCAAATTCGCTAACTATGATATGGCAGTCCAACACATTAGGCACTATGCTACTAGGACCCCCCCCCCCTGAAACTCTGTAACAAAAATTCAGCTAGGTCAGATCCTGTTCACAACTTCATGTTGAATTGATTTGGTTTGCTTTGTTTTACGGCATATCAACCTCAGTGGGTCATTTAATGCCAACAAAGTTTTGAAATAAATTCATTCTTGATGCATAATACAATTTTTTTATAAACACGTTTTTCTATTTAACCCATAGATGGGGCCTTAACGCGTACTACCACTCCGGGTCAGAGTGGACCAGGGAGCAATGGTGATGAAGGGGTGCTCCACATTCTCCAAACCTCCAACACTGGAACCTCACCATCAGATAGAGTTTAATGTCATTCCTAGGACATGAAGACCCTCAGCCACTGCCTTCTAGCACCCATATGATAAAAAGAGTTGGGGCTTGCCATAAGGGCAATAGGATTGGGGCAATCATATAGGTGCTAGGGCTTGACATGACCAGCCGATTGATCGAAGCGGGCCTCTCTGACTGCCCGTCTAGCCCAAATAAGAACCAAAGTGGAATATTGCATGTCATGGACTGGACTACTCAACCACCTGGGTTCTATCCATGTTGAATTAAACAACAACTAATTAAGTACAACTGAATTTGTATATAAAGCACTTGTTATTTATAGCACTCCGGAATATTCCATACTTGCATCTAGGTGATCCCATTCCTTGAATCCTGATTGGCTGCTGGTCTCGGTGTGGTTATGGTGCTAGATAAATATCCAGCATTCTGCATTATGCTCCCAGCAATGCAGGGACTGTATTCAATTACAGTTTGCTTTCTTGTCTGCCGACTTGATGGTAGTTGAAAGTCCACTGTAATGGTGAGTATCTTATTGCTTCTACAATATCAGGGAGATATATTTTACTGTAGCAATCCAAAAATAAGTATGCCTCGTTTATATTTTGCACTTTTAATGTTTTTTCATGATAAAGTTTCATGGTTGTAGAGCACTGCAGGCCATATGTGAAATAACATTCATTAAAATAAGGAAAATATTAATCAAAATTTTGTCATCTTATTTATCTGAAGTTTTGAGATGAGGCTTGATTATTTTGTATTATTTAGATTATTTAGACTGTATAACTAATCTTTATTATTATATACACACAATGTTTCAGCAGTGTATTAGTTCATAGTTAATACCCGTTCTCTGATAATGCATTAGGTTATCCAAAAGTGGGTAACCTAACACAGAATATTCGATTGGGAAAAAAGTAAATGAATATAATATAACATTTAATTATACAACATATAAAGAGGGAACATAGTTCCTGTCTGAAACCACAAAAGAGTTACAAGGTGTTCTGAGGAACATGAAGAAATGTTATTCAACAAAGGGGTGGAAACCACTTACTATTTTTCAGGAGGTCTGGTAACAAGAACAGGCACCATGTAGATCGATTTTTCACTTTTTAAAAATATCAAATTGTCCATCTATGCGAAAGTTGTGTATTAGTATACTGAATGCTGATACCAAAGATTATATCTTTTACTTGTACCATTGTTTGAGGAAATAGCATCAAAGATCGTCTGCTAAAACTCACAAAAAAAATCTTTGTTTTACATTTGGCCCAGAAATTGGTTAGAAAATTTACCATTTTCAATATTTAAATCAGAAAATGTTATCTTATTTTATTAAAATGAAATGACATTTTCTGATTTAAATATTGAAAAACGGTAATTTTCTAACTAATTTCTAGGCCAAATGTTGTAAAAACAAAGATTGATAACAATCTATTCCAATGGATTAAATAAAGGGTTTGAAGTTCTATGGAAGCTCTTGAATTTGACAAGAAACACCTGAAGAATTTGTCTCATTTTGTGGGTATTATCGCATAAATGCATCCTGCCCTAAAAAACACTAAGTGGTGCCTGCTGAAAATCCAACCTGTGTAGTGTGGCTTGCTTGATGATGAGCTATGTCTCATGCAGCCCGCTTCTTAAAAAAAGTTGCCCATTGTAGAGTTTAGTAATAAATAATATCTAATAATATCTGTTTTGATTATATCATATTTCAATAGAAATAATAAAATATAGGTGTCGTTGGTTTAGAAAAAAATTAACTTGGTATAAAATTTGTTAGGGATATACTTATTTATGGGTAATACTGTATATGTGTTGATTGGTTGGTTTTATGGTATATCAACCCTTGTTGGGTTATTCAATGCCAAAGACAGGCGTTTTTCAAGTAATTATATAGTTCCAATAATCTAATAATAACGATCATTTATTAAAAAAAAAATCATAGTTTCAAGTAAGTATTCTTACTACAAATAATTTGTACAGTTTCTGGGTTTCAAGTATTCTTATCTAATACTATTAATTTGCCCACAGTTATAGGATTTCAGGTAACTACTCCTATTTAATGATAATAATAGTCTTTTGTTTGCAAACAGTTATATTGTTTTAAGTATTTCTTACTAATACAAATCATTTTCAAAAAGATGTTAAATGGGACCCTAACAGGTAGTACCGCTTCTGATGTAGTATAGGCCTTGGAGTAATGGCGACGAAGGGATACTTTAAACTCTCTTGAGCTCTAGGACTAGAGCCTCAACAGTGGGTTTTTATCCTCTTCACTTATTTCTCCATTTCCCATTAAAGACTTCTTCTTATTATTCTTTCAAATAAGGTCGAAACAGCTGTCCGGCGTTCTGCATACCGTACACAGTATTTGCCGGATTCTCTGTTCGTAGTAATTTAGTTTAACTAATTTTTGTTACTTCTTCTTCTTCTTCTTTACTGACTTCCTTTTTTTGTGGTTTTATTTTTCCTCCTCTCCTTCCCTCTCCTCCTCCTCCTCTCATCTTTCTTTCTCCACCCCCCCCATTCGCCGCTTGCTTTTATTTCTTCTTCTTGGTCAGCCTCTCAGCCCACCCCACCCCTCCTACCGCATTACTTTTTTCTATTTCAGTTTATAATACATTTCACCCCACTGGGTCACATTATTAACAAGTTAACAAAGTAAATCGTGATTTTCAAAAAAAGAAACACTTAGAAGAAGTTTCATTGTTGAGCAGAAATGAAGGCTTCTGTTCAAGGGTAATTAAATTTATATCCTTAACCTCTTTTTATTCTTTTTAAGCATCGTAACCATTCAATTCTTTTGACCTTTTTTCTTAAATACTTTAAATTAGAATTTCACCAATTTCATAATTAGCATGTATGTGCAATATATATGTATATATATATATATATGTATATATGCACCATGACTTTTGTCAAATGTTAAAGTCGGCTCGAAGAGTTAAGATTTGCCCAGATAAGTAGTATTATTTTTTTAAATTTAGTGTTTTTAAAGACTAGAAATGCATATTAATTAACACATGTTTATTTCTTTTTACATATTGTTTTACTGCTAACAAACTTTGTCTTATTTTTACTTTGTTTAAATAAGCAATGTATTTCTGAAATATTATTTCATTCAAACCGGACAGTCATGTCGGCTAAGAGCCCCCCCCCCCCCCCAATCCCCCGCCTAATAGAAAGAAAAAAAAAAAAAAAAAAAAAAAAAAGTCCCAAGAAGCCACCATGACTTTTGTCAAATGTTAAAGTCGGCTCGAAGAGTTAAGATTTGCCCAGATAAGTAGTATTATTTTTTTAAATTTAGTGTTTTTAAAGACTAGAAATGCATATTAATTAACACATGTTTATTTCTTTTTACATATTGTTTTACTGCTAACAAACTTTGTCTTATTTTTATTTTGCTTAAATAAGCAATGTATTTCTGAAATATTATTTCATTCAAACCGGACAGTCACGCAGGTGTCCTTGAAAAGCATTAATTTGAACTAACTTACCGATTTTGCTTTTTGATAATCTAAAATGGTACATGTGGACTTATACTAAGTTAAAACTTAGTCTTTTTTTTTTTTTTTTTTTTTTTTTCCCCGTGTGGTGGACCCGTAGATCTCATCAGATCATCCACCTGCGTTCCCCAAAGTCTCCCAGTCATCTTGCCTCGGCTTGTCACTGATACTTGACTTTGGGAAGGAGAGCATGCGGTGTGTGTCGCACAAGCACGCAACATGTAAAAAAAAAAAACATGTGCAGATATTTCTACAAGTGCCCGAGTGATGTAGGAATGGTGTGGTATGCAGGCCTGACGGGATGGAAGCATGCAGATGTGAATCTACATGCATACGGTGTGATTCGTGGTGCACTTAACGTCACAGCTTTGATTGAACAGCAACGTGCCTCGGCGAGGTTGTGGGTGAATGAGCAGCCCCTTGGTTAACACTGTTCACCCAGCCATTTGGGAAGTGTCTAGAAAAAGTGACCTAAACAAATGCCGGTTCACCTATCAAGCTGGCCAGAAACCAACATTTCGACGGTTGTCCACATTAGCTGGGCGAAAACTAGAAAATACTACAACACAACACAAGACAAGGCTAAGAATAGCCACCTGGAATGTCTGGACACCTCCCGATCTTGAGACTGGGAAAACCCAAACTACATACTTGCATCGTGACAGGGAAGTATCTCGATAAGGGACAGACACCGATGCTCTTGCGGAAATCAGCTCCATCTATAAGGTCCAATTGACAGGTCTGGATACACATCCTCATGGAAAAACAGGCTGTAAGAAGTTTGAGGTAAGGTGACTCGAGTCCTCCATTCTGAAGCAACACATGACGGACACCATGGAAACATTTCCTACATTGAAGTCTGACCTGTGTGGCAGCGCCTGTATGTCGAGGATTTCATATGTGTGATGGGGTACATAATAAAAAAAAAAAAAAATAAATAAAATAAAAAAAATAAAAAACTAGCTGGATCCGTGGGCCATCTGCGTGCTCACAACTGCTCACATCGGACTACTTGTAGAAATGGCCTTATTCTGTCAAGAAGCGGCAATCACCATATATATATATATGTGTGTGTGTGTGTGTGTGTGTGTGTGTATGTATATATATATGTGTATGTGTATATATATATACATATATAATCCAAAAGTCCAGAGAAGAAATCTTCCTTACAACACAAGAGTTTTATTTAAAAAAAACTGTCGCAGTTTGAGAGCTCAATGTGTGCTCTTAATGTTAGAGTCACAGAGCAAATATATAAGTAAAGAAATAACAAAAGACTTAGAGATTTAGCATTATAGTCTATAGTCTAAGCTCCCTGAAATAGACTATAATGCTAAATCTCTAAGTCTTTTGTTATTTCTTTACTTATATATACATATATATATGTATACTAGACAAAACATGACCTATTGGGTCACCCATTGAGCTCCATGTGTGTGCATATATATATATATATATATATATATATATATACTAGACAAAATGTGACCTGTTGGGTCACACATTGAGCTCTGGGTAGATAATTATGATTAGAAAAGAAGTGAGTTTGCAAAGGGAATTAATTTAAAAAAAGAAATAGGACCAGATAATTTTTTAAAAAATCATTAAAATCATTTTCACTCAGCTTTAGTATAATAATAGATATATGTGTATATATTCATAGTTATTTAGTATAAGAGAATTGAAAATAAAGTGCTTGATTATGAGTGTAAGAGCTGTATTTATTTGTAATAGACTACAATACATATAAGGTGTGATTGTTACCATTGGTTTCAAAGCAGTGTATTAGCAACTTATCATCAATGTATATGTTAATACTCATGTTCCTTAATTGGACAACCATTATCATTTTTCAACATCCTCTGGTTAAAAATGAGACTGTCGAAATCATCCAAGATGAAATGCAAAAATGTACATCCTGATTATCTGGTGTTGCTTATCCGCTGAATTCTTATCTTTATGAGTGTCATCACCTCAGCTAAATAATGGCCCATTCTGTTATTGTTAGAAAGAAATAATGGCCCATTCTGTTATTGTTAGAAAGAAACGAAAGAAAAAGGACATGCTATACAGAAAAAAAGAAAGAAAGAATGAAAGAAAGAAAGAGAGTGGGGGAAAGATAGAGAGGGGGATGAGTGCATGGAAGCAATAACCCTAATCCCATTTCAATCGAACATAAGAAAAAGAAGAAAAGAAAGAAAGAAATAGTGAGAGAGCGAAAGTTAAGTCAAGATTATTATACTCTGGGTTAGCTCAGTCAGTAGAGGAAACCATAAGGTTCCTAGTTCGATACCGGCCCACACCAACTCAGCATATGAGTAGCACAGGGATCTGTGCAGTAAAGTGAGGAGCTGATGGTAGGTGTGGCGCTCCACCTCAGATGCAAAAACAATCTCCTTCGTCTAGCACTAGTGAAAAGGGGATAGACCACCCTCGCTGATTGGCTGATACTGACTTTAGGCCACTTTATATATTGAACTATTTAGCAATAAATTCTTAAGTAAACATATCAAATGTTGTAATAATTAAATTATCATACTGTGGTATATCCACTGGTCCTGCTAGTATATATATAGATATATTTAAAAATAGAAATGAACAATATTAACAATTCAATTCAGACTTATTTCTTGTTGGATACAAGAGTTTCATTTTTGTTTTCATTGCCAGACGAAAGTCCTCCTCCGATCAATTGGCTGGTCACGTCAAGCCCTAGCGCCTATATGATTTTCCCAACCCTATTGCCCTTGTGACAACCCCCAAACCTTTTTATCATATGGGTGCTTGAAGGCAGTGGCTGAGGGTCTTCATGTCCTCGGAATGACGTTTAACTGATGGTGAGGTTCCAGTTCTGGAGGTCTGGGGAATGTGGAGCACTCCTTCTTCACCCTTGCTCCCTGGTCCACCCTGACCTGGAGTGGTAGTACCTGTTAGGGTCCCATGTATGGGTTAAATAGAAAATTGGTTTACAAAAAAAAATTGAGCTTAAGAATTTTTCTTCCAAACTATTGCTACGAATTTTTCAAAACTTTGCTGGCATTAAATGACCCACGGAGGTTAATATGCAGATAAAAAAGAAAAAAAAGATCAAGCAGTTTATGCAGCCTGTTTCAAGTGGATTAATTTTGAGAACCAAGCTAATTAATTATGAAATAATTTGATTATCTTGTTTTACTTGTACTTGAAATCTCTTACTGGGTGCAAATGGTTAATATGAATCTTCCATAATCAAATACTTATGAGGTCTACAGACTGAAATTAAATACAACTGGGAATAGCTTATAAAAACTTGTTAGTTGTCATAAGCTATTCCCAGTTGTATATGGACCTGTGGATATACCACAGTATAGGCTGAACTTGCACAAAGGCGTCAAAATTAGGGGGACCCAGAAAAACAGAACCACAAATTTTGTAATAAAACTGTTAATTTTAACTATGGGGGTCTAGGGTTAGGGTTTTAGGTTTAGGGTTAGGGTTGGGATTAGTGTTAGGATTAGGGTTAGGGTTTGGATTTAAAGTTAGTTTAATGGAAAATGAATAAATAATTTGGGTTCTGTTTTTTCTGGGTCAACCTAATTTTGACACCTTTGTGCAAGTTCAGCCCACAGTATGATATCTTAATTATTACAACGTTTGATATATTTACTTGAGCTATTGCTAAATAGTTCAATATGTAAAAAGAAGAAAAAGTCGTTGAGGAGGCCTAAAGTTGGTATCAGCCAATCAGCGAGGGAGTCTATCCCCTTTTCACTAGCGCTAGACCAAGGAAATTGTTTTTGCATTTGGGGTGGAGCACCACACCTACTATCAACTTCTTACTTTACCGCACATATCCCTGTGCTACTCATACGCTGAGTTGGCGAGGGCTGGTATCGAACTAGGAACCTTGTGGTTTCTAGCCGAATGCTCCGACTGGGCTAACCCGTTCGTTCAATATGTAAAAAAGTATAATAATCTTGATTTAACTCTTTCTCAGTCTTTTTTTTCTTTTCTTCGTTCTTTTCATCTTTTCACTATGTTCGATTGAAACAGATTAGCATTATCGCTTCCACACGTTCACCCTCTCTATAAATCTTTCCCCATACTCCCTTTCTTTCTTATTATATTTTTTCTGTATGCCATGTCCTTGTCCTTCCCTTTCTTTCTCTATGATAAAAACGAAATGGTCCATTATTTAGCTCATAAGAAATAAGAATTTTGCGGATAAGCGACACCAGATAATCACGATTTCCATTCCTCTTGGACGATCTCATTTTTTAACCAGAGGGTGTTGCAAGATAAGAACGGTTGGAATATACAGGAACAAGAGTATTAATATTATTACAATGCTGGACGTTCTAAATAAAATCTTACAAAGTTACTTGGGTATATAATTTATTATCTGGGCTAGAGACAAAAAAAATCTATACATACACTGAGCTACTCCAGATCTGGCCAATCAGAATTGGCGTTACATTCGTTGTTAGTTTTAAGCACTGGAGTAATGGAGTATGCGATGGGAATGTGATTCTCGCCAATGTTTACATTTTTTCGTGTCCTGAAAAGGTGACACTACCTTAGGAAAATAATTAAAGCCAGGTAAGACATTGTGATGTCCAAATATCGCGTGGATTCGTCGTCGTTGTGTGTTTGGCTTTCTTTAACAACGTGTTGGATGTATCGGCTTCCCGAAAAAGAAGCTTCTTAGTTATTGCAGTCATAATTAATATTGGAGTTATCTTTCCTTGATTTTAGTTTTCTGCTTCTCAACGGCAACATTAACGATATACCAATGTTAAGGTTTTCTTTAAAATTTTATTATAAATTGTTTATATTTCATTTTATAAACGAGATAATTAAAAAAATCCCATCGTGTTATTTAAACGGTGGTTATTTCATTTTGTGATATTTTAAAATATTTTCTTTTAATTTTTCTTTACAAACTATTGTGGCCCACAACGAACGAACGAAGACACGAGTTATTAAAAATTGCATAGGTAGTTTCTTTATCTTTTTTGTAGGTGATTATAAAATTAAAGCTAATTTATTGCTAAATTACAAAAAATAAAAAAATAAATCATACTTTTATTGTGCGTTGAGTGAGTTTTTATTTGTTGATAGTTTCTTTAAAAAAATTTTATTATTATTATTATTATTGAGGTCGTGTACATCAAAATAAATTAAAGGTATAAAAAAGAAAGATTATCATTTCTTTTTGTAACCCCAAAAATTAGCAAAAATATCTTATAACTAACCCTTTTTTTCTCTTCTGTAATACAATGAATAAATCTATTCTAGTTTGTATTAAGTAAAATCTTCATTGATTGTGTTAAAGATAAAGCATCGTGACTACTACTGGCATAAAATCACGTTTTTACGGTTAATATCTTTTTTTCGTATTCTGCTGTCGTAATTTTTTTTATTTCTAAAATGTTTGGCAAAGTTGGATGAACTGTGGAAAGAAATAAATATTCTGTGGAAATAAGATAATGGTTTTAAATATAAGGAACAGCTGACAGGTCTCAGACCTAATATATATCTAGCTGAAAAGATATTATAAATTCAATATTGTCATGGTATTGGTTTTTAATTCTAAGTTTAATCATAACAACATTACAAAAATGAAATAAGAAATTGTCCTGATTAATGGTTTCATTTTTGTTATCTTTCTGTCATAGACGGTTCAGAGAAACTTGATTAGAAAAAAAGTTACCTACTTGTCCACAATAGCACAACAACGAAAAAATCTATTTCTGTGGCAATAATAATAAATGTAATTCGCCCTGTAGATTAAAATATTAGTTATTCGATTCATTTAAAAAAAAAAAAAAGTTACATTTATGTCCGAAACATTCATATAGCAGCAATCAGCTGTAATTCGACATTTTCTTAATTGTTGGGGAGGGAAAGACTAAAGAAATATGGCGGATGGATGAATTGTAGCGAGTTACAAATGTAATTTAAAAATATATTACTTTACTAAACCTTATAATTCACGCAAACTGGAGATCGCTCAGTTTAGTGGGTAATATCATTTTTTAATGAATAAGCTACATTTACTTTTGGATAAAGAAAAAAGGAAAATCCTGCTTCGGTCTATTTAATGCTTTTTTTATTTTTATTTTTATTACCGAATTAAACTGAGGAGGTGAAAATAAGATTAAAAAAATTTTTTTAGATTAATAATATATATCTAGTCAGTTTTAAAATTCTATTTTCACCTCCCTCCATCTTTAGCAGTTTAATTCCGTAAAACTTTTGTCAAAATCCTACTTTAATCACGCGGAAACTATAACCTACTTAGTACTTACTTTAACTTATTTGTGAAGAACTTAGGGTATCATTTTTATTACACCCGTCTCATTATTTTATTACACCCGACTATTATTTTATATTCTTTAATTAGATATCTTGATATTCTAAGACATTTATCTAATACACAAATCATTGCAAATGAGCTATTTTTGGAGATCATTTTTCTCAAATCTCTGGTCGATTTCTTCCTGATGCTGTCGTCTCCCACTAGAAATCAGTGCGTGTGCTGTTGGTCGGTAGGGTAAGGGTTAGTTGTGGTTTCCCTGCTTAAGAACTCCCGGTTCTCACAGGGTTCTCCCCCCAGACTGACGGCTGATGTAGTGTGGGGACTAAAAAAAAAAAAAACTCACAACAAAAATACGAGTAATTTCCTACTATTTTGAAGGTCAGATTCGTTCAAAAGACATAAAAAAAGATCCATTTGAAAAACACGAATTTCACCTCTAAATTTACCTTACATCTACAAGTAATAATTGTACTGAAGATTAAATTTTTCTAATAAATAAATAAATGAAATGTTTTCCTGGTCTCCCACAGGCCGGATTAACACAGTTTTTTTACGGTTTTATGATGGGGCATCCAGCGAGGATCGAACTCGCTATTCAGTTATAATCAGGAGTTCGATCGTTAATATTTCTAAAGAAATGAAGTTTTTTGGGCCCCACTCGACCCCATCCCCACTAAAAAGTATATAAATAAGTAGATAAAAATTAAATAAATGCAATATATAAACTGAACACTAGATTTTTTTTTTCTTTGAATGACTAAGAAATGTTTAAAATAATATAAAAAATAATAATATTATATTTGTAATACTAATAATATTACTAAAATTTTTTATTATATACATAGTAAAAGTAAGTAAAGTCACCGAGATGCCATAAAGTCGGTATCAACGAGAGAGTCTATCCCCTTTTCACTAGCGCAAAACCAAGGAGATTGTTTTTGCGTCTAAGACGGCACGCCACACCTACCATGAACTCCTCGCTTTACCGCACAGACCCCCTGTGCTACTCATACACTGAGTTGGTGAGGGCCAGTATCAAATCGGGAACCTTGTGGTTCCTAGTCGGACAAAAATATACTTTCTGCTAGAGAAAAGATCACGAGGACTGTTTAAAATTAATAATTCCATTTAAGTTTTAAAAGTTACATTTACCGCAATAGTGAAGTAAAATTTTTACCAAAACTTTGTAACAGAGTTCTAGTTGATTAAAATCTTGAATTAACGTTATTATTATTATTATTGAGATCGCTTTTTTGTACTTAACAGAATCTCCTCTCAATCAAAAATAAAGAATAGAAAATGATTCATTTAAGAAATATTTGGGTCAAATTCCCCTGATATTCGGTACCAACAATCCAGAACCTTTTCAGAAAGAAAAGAGTCTTCCAGGCAAAACAATATTTTATAATTCCCTTTCCTTTTAAAAATCTTTAAAAGTTTCTTCTATGTCACTTTTTTTAGTGGGTGATATATATATTTTTTTCTTTTCAAACTACCCCTCCAGAAAACAAAAAAAAAAAAGAACCGAAATCTTTAAAATGTATGGATTTGTGTTGTTGTTGTTGTTGCAAAGGTTCTGCTTTTAGAAAAGATGATATTTGTAGTAAAGTATTCAATTCATTCACAACAATTTTGACATGTTTTGTTTTAAAGACGAAATGCTTTTTTTATGCTCTCATTTTATTAAACAAATTGAGCAAACATTATTCATTTCACTGTTTTTAAAGCTGCGGCTGGGTAATAGTTTTAGTTTGCTATTTACCGGATACCCACCAGTAACACGACTTCAGGGATGATCCAGGCGCTTTGAAAAGTATTTTATCTGAGAACACAGTAAAAAAAAAAAAAAAAGAAAAAAAAAAGACATTTGAAACATTTTATTTATATTTTTTTGATGAAATTGTAAAGAACAATTTTAATCTGATCTAACTTTTGTCCATATACTCTACCATTGATTTAGTTCAAACTGATTCTTGGGTACCACCAATTTTCCCTGTGAAATTTACCCCCGCCCCTATATTTAACACAATAAAACTTGTATAAAAGTTAATATTATCTTGAAAATTTTTTTGACCATTCTAAAGAAAAAACATAAAAAAAAAAATGATTAAAAAAAAAAAAAAAAAAAATTCAGCATACGGAAATAATGAAAATTATGAACGAAAACATCTTAAAGTAACACTCACTCTTAAAACTAATACCTGTTAGGGTCTCATCAATGAGTTGAATAGAAAAACATGAGTTTATTAAAAAAATTGAGTATCCATTAAGAATGAATTTTAAAAATTTTGTCGGCATTAAATGACTCGCTGAGGTTGATATGCCGTAAAACAAAACAAACAAACTTAAAACTAATCCCACACGTTAACTTTTTTAAGTAACCTAAAACCTCGATTTATTATTTCTAATATACCTTTTTTATTTAACAAACTTCAAAAAGAATTATTAAAAATCCGAGTACACTATCTTTAAAATGGTGCTGTGGTATTAGAATCGTCCCGGGGTTACTGCATCATTTAAAATCTTTCAAGTTTAAATATCATTTTTTCACGGTATTACATATTTTTTTTTTTTTTTTTTTGTGCTTGAACTCAAATAACTAATATTTAGCAAGCCATTGTTAGTGATTTCGATTCTGACTGGGTACCCCTTACTTTTGGCCTTGTGTCACAACTAAAAAGCTTAGATTAGTTGTATTACTTAAATTTAGTAAGTATTGTTAGCCTGTGCATGTGTGAAAAAAAACAAAGTTAAGCAAATTCTAAGCATTATCACCTTTTTTTTTTTTTATGAGTTAGTGTTTTTTTTTAAGTGGCTGTCGTGAATATTTGATAGATAATTTCATATTTCTTTTGAGTTTATTTTAAAAGTTTTTCTTAGTTAGTCCGGGTTTAAAATCACGGTAAGGGCAACCCGAAGCCGAACATTTTTAGACCCCATTTTCCCGATGCCGGCATCGTAAGGGAACAAGGTTTTTAGTCTGGTAGATAAGGTGGACCGGGAAATTTGGTAATTTTTGAAAGCTTTGGGTATTCTATTTTGAAATTTGAAAACTCTTTTTGACCCCCTGGGGATTTTTTTTATTGGGAGGGGGAGTATGCAAACCAGATCTATTTGGTAAACGGGTTAGGCTTTGGTCCGTTTACCAAAACCTTTCTCGTTACCTAACGATGCCGCATCGAAAACTGGGGCCTAAAAAGGTTGAAATTGCACAACGGTGTCAAAATTAGGGTGACCCAGAAAAAACAGAACCCACAAATTTTGTAATAAAACTATTAATTTTAACTAGGGGGTTTAGGGTTAGGCTTAGGGTTGGGGTTTAAGGTTAGTTTAATGGGAAAATAAATAAATAATTTGGGTTCTGTTTTTTTCTGGTCACCTTAATTTTGATACCGTTGTGCAAGTTCAGCCTTAAAAAATTCGTTCAGGTTACCCTTACTGCGATTTTAATCTGGACTGTTTCATTTGGAGAAGAGAAAAAGGAAAAAAAAGCTATCGTGTTGATTTATTTTGCGAAAATAAGCAATAATTCAGCATTTAACCATACAAACCCCTGCATTTTTTTGTGTGAGTAAATGATTTTTTAAAACTAGGCTCAACACTTAGCTATAAAAAATCATTAAGTATGGAAACAGAGAATAATAGTTGATGAATAATTTGGCAAATTATTTATTTATCAGCTATTTTTCTCTTATTTGCTCATTTTGTAGCAAATCGTATTTAAATTCGTTTTTAATTTTTTTTAATGTGAATTTTTATTTATTTATTTTTTTAACATAATTTTTCCAGGTGGAAGACTTTTTTGTTGTTGGTTTATCGGTGTTAAAATTTTATGTTAACTTAAGTACTAAAATATTTACACAAGTCATTACAACATTGATTTTATTTTACTGTCATGTAGATGTGAAGGATAGAAAAAAAATGTAAGTTTTGTTTTTCTGGTAAATCTTTTCTTTTCTTAAAACACACCTCACCTGAGTGATAGTAATTCTAAATTCTCTTCTTTTTAGTACGGATGTCCGACTTCGCTAAAAACGTGACTTTTATGCTACATATATTTTGTATTTTTTTTCACCTTAGAAATGTGCATTTTTTTTGTAATTAATAGTCTGAGGGACCTTTTTTTTGTACTAGTAAAGCATATTTTGATTTTTTTAATTATATTATCATTTTTATATTATATTTTATGCTACGGATTTTTTGTATTATTTTTAAACCACAGAATGTGCATTTTTTGTAATTAATAGTCTGAGGGACCTTTTTTTCTTTCTTTTTTTTTTTTACTAGTCAAACTCATTCATGTATACTACTACTATTTGTTTTTGTTGTTCTCGACTACTCGGCTTATTTACTTACTTTTAAAATTCTTATATTATCTCTCCAGTTTCCATCACTAACTGCTCAAATCAAGGCACATTTTTTTTCTCTCAAGCTGATAAATCATCCTTTCTTAAACGAGTATGAATATGTTATTAATACTTTTTTAATTTTGTTATAATTCAAAATGTTCTAATCATATTTATGAGGATGATGATACTGTTATGATTGAGCTCCCCGAAAAGTTAAAAAAAAAAAAATTAGCTCAAAATGAACTCCCGCATATAATCATACGCCTACATAACTCTTTTACTCTTAGAGAAATCCCGGCCTTTTTCTTTTTCGGATTTCTAGGTACCACCAATTTTCCCCGTGAAATTTACCCCCCCCCCCATATTTAACACGATGAAACTTGCAGAAAGGTTAATATTTTGAAAATTTTTTGTCCATTCGAAAGAACAAACATTAAAAAAACTCCTGATTGTTTAAAAAAAATGTTTTCAGCTTGGTCCGATTTTCACGAAAATTTCCATAATTACTTACCTTTTGATGTAAATATGTCTGAAATATGAATAATTATTCCCCAATCGGATAATTTGATCTTTGAATTAACTGTTTTTCTTTGTAACAACTCTTTGTTATTTCTTTTTTTGCAAGATTAAAAAAAAAAGTTAAAATATTTAAGTTTCTTCCTTCAATATGGCCTAAACTGATCACGTGACGTATTTTGGTGGTACCTAGGATTTACTTATTCTTTGTGGAGGCTACTGAAGTGTTGGCATTATGTTGGTGGATTTTACGGCATGTCAACATTTGTTGGGTTACTTTATGCCAAAGATGGTTTGTTTTATTCATTCTTGATGGGTACTCAATTTTTTTAAACACATTTTTTAACTCATTTTTTTTCTATTCAACCCATAGATGCGACCCTAAAAGGTACTACACTCTGGGTCAGTGGACCTGGGAGTAATGGTGATGAAGGGTACTCATTCCCCAGAGCTCCATTGATTGGAGGGGGCCTTTTCGACTGCCCATCTAGCCTAAGGGCCAAAGTGGAGTGTTGCATGCCATGGACTGCTCAGACACCAGGCTACAGTAATGTTGAAAAAATGTATAGAAATGTAGTACTTACATACACAATCAAGATATTCGCTTAGCTTAGTTGTGGCACAAGGCCAAAAGTATGGAGCGTCCAGTTAGAATCAAACTCATTAACAATGGTCTGTAAATCTATCTTGCTAACCATTACGCTATGTAAGGTGCTTTATATGAGTGTTTCCCAACCTATGGCCATAATGGTCCGTGACAAATTTTAGGTTGTCCATAGAAATTTTATAATTTTTACTGGGCCACCAGGTTAATATATGGGCTACATCTTATTGAATGATCCATCAAAATTATGAAATATTTGTGGCCCACATTTGGCCATAGGTTGGGAAACAGTGTCCTAAACAATCCAGATAAGAATAGTTTTCAGTCATTACCTTCTTTTATTTATGAACTTTTACTCAATTCATAATGATGATCTGGTCATACTGCTAGCATAGATTCCTATGACTCTCTCTTGCCAACAGTCCCTATCGGTCATTGCCATTTGCAGGTCTTCCACATTGCATCCAGAATCTGCAGAGAGCTGATTGATGATTGGAAGCAACACCACCTCAAGAAAGCAGCTTTATGGCCACTTGCCCCTCTCACACAAAATATCCAAGTAAGATGCACGAGACTTGCTGGAACAAGGACAAACTCTTAAGTGACATTTTCCTGTGGACATGCACACATAGAAACACCAGTGTAGGCCAACCAGCTATGTGCGGATTCTGGATGCTAAGCAGAGGACCTCCTAGAGATGGTTGACAAGAGATTCATGGTGTCAGAGTGACCTGATGATCTTTGGTTTAGAAGAAAATTGACTTTTGACTAGCAGGACCTGTGTATATACTACAACATGATAATTTAGATATTACATTTGATATGTTTACTTAAGAGCTATTGCTAAATAGTTCAATATATAAAAAGTATAATAATCTTGATTTAACTCTCTCTCACCCTTTTTTTCTTCTTGCTTTCTTTCTTTTCATTATGTTCGGTTGAAACGGATTAGTGTTATCGCTTCCAAATACTCACCCCCTCTCTCTATCTTTCCCCTACTCTCTTTCTTATATTTTTTCTGTGTAGCATGTCCTTTTTCTTCCCTCTCTTTATAAAAACTGTATGGTCCATTATTTAGCTGAGGTGACAGCACTAATAAGAAATAAGAACTTGATGGATAAGAAACATCAGATAATTAGTATTTACATTTTTGTATTTCATCTTGGGCAATTTCGATGTTCACATTTTTAACCAGAGGGTGTTGCAAGATGATAATGGTCGTACAATTAAGGAACACAAGTATTAATATATAGTAAAAAGTAAAGTCGTGGGGTGGCCTCAAGTCAGTATCAGCCAGACAGCGAGGGAGTCTATCCCCTTTTTCAGTAGCGCTAGACCAAAGAGATTATTTTTGGCGTCTGAGGTGGAGTGCCACATCAGTTCCTCACTTTACTGCACAGATCCCTGTGCTACTCATATGCTGAGTTGTGAGGGTCGGTATTGAACCCGAAACCTTGTGGTTCCTATTCCGACACTCTACCGGCTGAGCTAATTAAGATAAATACTAGGGGTGAGCTTATTTACAGGGATAGTGCATATTTTTGAACAATTTTTCTCAAAAAAATAAGAAAGTGGAATCGGATTTGTACTCAAGACTAAGATAAACATTTTGTAAGTTATGTGAATTGAAGCCAGATAGAATTCCTGGTTACTGCAAATCATTGCCAAAAAATATTTTTAACGTAAACTCTGGCATCAAATAATGGCGATAAGAACTTTATTGTTAGTTGTAAATCTGATATCTTATTATAATGGAGATTCAGTGTCTGTAACTTAAATTATGAATTATTAGTGAAATAGATCACTAATTAGGACTGAGACTATTCTAGCAGTGACCACCCCAAGCAGAGTTTAACAGGTTTGAATTCAGTTTTCCTTCTCCTAGACTTGGTTACCTAACCAAGGTTAAAGAGCCCAGTCTGCCCTACTATTTACCCATAGCTGGAGGGAGAGTAGTTGGATTCATACCTTTTCCAAGGGTATTAGCGCTATGTGAACTGTAGCTTCGTCCAGGATTTGAACTCGGGGTCAACGAGTCCATTTCCTATGACTCTAACCATTACACCACAGCCTTCCAACTTAACTGCAACTATGTTACTCCTTGTGTCACAATACCCTCAGAAATGCGTGAGTTTATCAATGAGAATTTAATTTATAGTTAATACCTAGAACAAATCTTATTTATTAACAAAGTCTCTATGAAAATCTGAATTAGATTTGTCTCAAAACAGACCATGTTATTAGTGCATTAAATATCCTGTAATGTGTCTTATATATCACTAAGAAATAAAGGTTTACATAATATATGGTGTGGTTAATTTGGATACTGGTTTTAACAAAACCAGGTTTAATAAATAATTACTTTGTCTTGGGTTAGCTCAGACAGTAGAGCGTTCGGCTAGAGACCACAAGGTTCCTAGTTCGATACCGGTCCTCGCCAACTCAGCGTATGAGTAGCACAGGAATCTGTGCGGTAAAGTAAGGAGCTGATGGTAGGTGTGGCGCTCCACCTCAGATGCAAAAACAATCTCCTTGGTATAGCACTATTGAAAAGGGATAGACTCCCTCACAGACTGGCTGATACCGACTTTACGCCGCCCCTGTCGACTTTACTTTTTTACTTATTGATCTCTAATATTATTGTTTTATTCTCCAACATATTAAAATCAATCCTTTTGAATGATTTTATATAAAAACCAATTAAAATATAATTAAAATAAGTGATTTTTTATATACGTTCTTATTTAATTCAGTACTGATCCTTGAGGAACACCGGATGGTTTATATTGTGATTCAGAATTATTGTTACCAATTTTTACTTTTATAGTTCTATGTTAAAAAATATCTTACAATATATGTATTAATACTCGTGTTCCTAGAACGTACAAACGTTATCGTCTGGCGACACCTTCTGGTTAAAAAAGGGACTGTCAAAATAAGTGTCATCACCTCAGCTAAATAATGGAACATTTCGTTTTTGTTATAAAGAAAGAAAGGGAAGAAAAAGGACATGTTACACAGAAAAAATATTAGAAAGAAAGAGTAGAACAAAGATAGACAGAGGGTGAGTGTGCAGAAGCAATAATGCTAATCTGTTTCAATCAAACATGAAAAGAAAAAAAGAAAGAAAAAAAAGTGAGGGAGTTAAATCAAGATTATTAGTTATTTACTAAGCTTAGCTTAGATGTGGCACATGGCCAGAAGTGTGGGGCACCCAGTGAGAATCGAACTCACTAACAATGGTCTGCAAATCTAGCTTGCTAACCATTACACCACGTGAGGTGCCCTTAAATCAAGATTATCATACTTTTTACAAATTGAACTATTTCGCAATAGCTCTTAAGTAAACATATAAAATGTTGTAATAATTAAATTATCATTATACCATAGGTCCTGCTATTATTTACTATATTTTTAGAAATAACTTTTAGTAGTAACTGAGTAAATAAGACAGATTATCAAGCCTCATGTCTAAAATTCAGACAAATCAAGTATGAAGGGTTTGCGTCTTTAAAACAATCATGAACTATATTTTAATTGCTTGCAAATTATGAGTATGAGAATACTTGAAACCATCTGATTATATTGGGACATTTTAGCTTAAAATTGATTAGGAAAGTGTAATTCGTTCCATACCAGAAAGCAAATTGAATTACCATCTGCATGCCCCCCCTCCCCTTACACATTTGGGAAGAAAATTAATAAAACAAAACTTGGAGGTGTGCTTTGTGTAATGGTTATTGTCATAGGAAATGGAATTGTCAATCTGAGTTCAAATCCAGAACAAGGCTGTTTGCAATTAACTTTGTGCTAATGCTCTTGTGAAAGCCGTGAATCCATCTGTTCTCCCTCTATCTATGGGTAAATTAGTAGTAACTAAGTAAATAAGACAGATTATCAAGCCTCATGTCTAAAATTCAGACAAATCTGAAGGTAGTCTGGGTTATTTAGTCTTGGTTAGGCAACCAGTCTAGGAAAAGGAAAACTCTGAATTCAAACCAGCATTACTACTTAGAGATTGACTTTGTGTCACATTTTGTACCAGTCAAAGACAAGATTGTTACTGATTGTATCTAAAAAAAAAAAAAAAAAAAAAAAAAAAAAAAAATGGTCATGGGTTGGCAACCTTGTACTACATAGGGGTCAGGGGGTCATGTCTCTGAGAGAATGGCAAGCCACATATATCACCCTAGTCCTTGTAGCATACAGTAATGATTTATCATGTGGAGTGGGGTCAAGCAACATGATAGTAACCTAGGCCAGATGATTATGGATTGTGAGCTGGATGTGGCCTGTGGACCGTAGGTTGCCGAACCCTGAACTAGATTTGGAACTATGTACATTGAAAACGTTGTTAGAATTGATAAAAGTTACATATTAAGAAAGATTACTCTATTCTCTTTCCAATCATATAAATCTGTTTAAGATTGGTTAAGAAATACTCGAGAAATTGCAAATTGAACTGATTAAGGTCGCAAATTTGAAAATGTCAGCGTTTTTCAGCTAAATGCTTGTAATGCTATTGTGAGCTGGATGTGGCCTGTGGACTGCCGAACCCTGAACTAGATTTGGAACTATGTACATTGAAAACGTTATTAGAATTGTTGGGATGAATAGGATTAGGTGCATGTATTTGGCATAAAAAGCAGCAGGCATGGTTGTAGATTAAGGTGTCTTTTAGTTGTGTAAAATTTCAATAATATTAATAAAGATTGGCCACTTTGATTTTGCAAAACAAAGTAACGTATAAAATTTAGTCTTGAAAAAAAAATTCATTTTTTGCATTTTTGATTTTCAAAGCAAAATACTGTTTTAACTCGCTGTAAAAAATAATTCAATAGATAAAGACACATACAAATTACCTATTTAGAAAGATTATTTTCTTTTCTTTCAAACCATATAAGTATTTTTAGATTTTTAAACCAGAAATGCGCGAAAAAATTGTGAATTAATCCGATTAGGGTGTGAATTTATCAGTGTCCACCAAAATCAGCTAAACTTCTGGGATTGCTAACCCTCCATCCTCAAGAGGTTAAAATGTAGGTATTTCTGTCGCAGTCTGTATATATGGATGACTTATGTTCTTGAGCCATTACTTAAGTGATTATGAAACTTTCTTACACTTGGAATTCTATTTTAGGCAAAAGTTTTTTTCTTTTTCTTTTTTGTTTTTCTTTCTTCTCTGCTTGGAATGGAACAGATGCTGTTCTAAGTTAAGTAGTTTAGGCTGTTTACTGTATTAAGAGAGAGAGAGAGAGAGAGAGAGAGAAAGACTTGTAGTGATTTAAAGAACTGATGAATAAAAGAGAGAGAGAGTAATACATACCTTGTGATTATCTGTTTGCTTATTTTGTTATTTTTTTTTTTACTGTCTGGGTAAAAATGGAAAGTTTCTTTTTATGTATGACCTTGATTTAGAATCTATTATCTGGACAAGTTCGTATCCTGGGTATTATGTTAAACTGCATCTTGTCTCGACCCTATTGCCATTATGGCAAGCCTCAACCCTTTTTATCGTTTGTGCTAGAAAACACTACCTGAGGGTCTTAATGTCCTGGGTATGACGTTAAACTCTATCTGATGGTGAAATTCCAATCCTGGAGCTCTGGGAAGTGTGGAGTACCCCTTCACCACCATTACTCCCAGATACACCCTAACCTGGAGTGGTAGTACCTGTTAGGGTCTTATTTATGGATTAAATAGAAAAAAATTAGTTTAAAAAATGTGTTTTAAAAAAAAAAAGAATTTAAAATGAATTTGAATACCCATCAATAATGATTAAAACAAAATGTCTTGGGCATAAAATAATCCAACAAGGGTTGACATGCCGTAAAAGCCAAGCAGTCTAGTTTGAGGTGTTGCAGATTGTTTTTTTTGTTTTTTCTTTTCTTTAATGCTATATCAATCTTTGTGGGTTATTTAATGCCAAAATCAACCTTGTAGAAGAACAGTGGTTCTATTTAACCCATAGTTGGGAGGATGAGGAACTTCATATCTCTTTCCTAAGGCTATTAGTCTGAAAGTGAATGTAATAGTGAGAATAGTTTGAATTTCTTTACTATGATACTATGAATGATACAGTGAATGACCAATCATATATACATATGATACAGTGATTTGATTTGTTTTGTTTCACAGCATATCAACCTCAGTGGGTCATTTAATGCCGATAAAGTTTTGAAATAAATCAATTCTTAATGGATAATACAATTTTTTTATAAATACATTTTTCTATTTAACCCATAGATGGACCCTAACAGGTACTACCACTCCGGGTTAGTGGACCAGGGAGCAATGGTGATGAAGGGGTGCTCCACATTCCCCAAACCTCCAAAACTGGAACCTCACCATCAGATAGAGTTTAACGTCATTCCCAGGACATGTAGACCCACAGCCACTGCCTTCTAGCACCCATATGATAAAAAGGGGTTGGGGCTTGCCATAAGGGCAATAGGGTTGGGAAAATCATATAGGTGCTAGGGCTTGACGTGACCAGCTGATTGATCGGAGGTGGCCTCTCCGACCGCCCGTCTAGCCCAAGATAGGGCCAAAGTGGAGTATTGCATGTCATGAACTGCTCATCCACCTGGGCTCTATTCTTAAGCATCACGGGTCGCCACCACGGCCAACAGGTGGCCCCATTGGGGGAGTCTTACCCCTCTGCAGAGGTGCAGTCGGTGCATTCTAACGCCCCAGCCGACAGGGTAGATGATACAGTGAATGACCAATCAGATAACCTAGTATCTTAGTCAAAATATTATTCAATCATATGTTAGATTTGTATACCATATAGACCTACAGCCGTTAATAACTTGGCACCCCTGACTGTTGGAGTGATTTATACTTGGCCGAAGAATTTTTCTGGTTTAGAATGTTTTTAGCTACAGTATTGGATAAGAACCAAAATTAACTTGCTTATAGCTAATATACTTAGCTCAGTCAGTAGAGTCTCTATCTAGGAATCACAAGGCCCTCTCCAACTCAGTGCATGAGTAGTACAGCTTGGATCTGTGCGATAAAGTAGGAAGCTGATGGTAGGTGTTTCACTTCACCTCGGACACAAAAACAATCTTCCTGGTCTTGTGCTAGTGAAAAGCGGATAGACTCCATTGCTTTTCGGCTGATACTGACAATAGGCCACTCTGCCTAGGAACCACAAGGTTCTGGGTTCGATATATCAGCCCTCTCCAACTCGGCACATAAATAGCACAGCTTGGATCTGTGAAATAAAGTGAGGTGCTAATGGTAGATGTTTCGCTCCACCTCATAATGCAGCAGAAGTGACCAAAAATACTTGTTGTGCAAACAGTGAAGGTGCAGATGATCACAGGACAATAACCAGATGGTTCAAGAAATATCGCTTCGGTTGCAAGAACATTTGTTGCATTGCCCTTCCTCACTGGCACTAAATAATTATAATGTTATATATCTCTTTCTTTCTTCTATATCTGGTCCTATTTTCTCTGGCCGACTTTGGTATTCTGATCGTTTTTGGTATTTCTTCTAACATCTTGACTTGGTCTGGCATCTTCTAAGATCTTGCGTCTGGTGTTGACTTAGGGACCTCGGTCTGGTTTTCTATTTCTATGTTCTTGCTGGCTGGTCGTCATTTCTTAGTCTTGTTACCAAGACATTCATTAACCACAAGAGCATATTAATTATCCAAACTTTTATTTCCATAACTATACATAATCCTCTAACTAACATAGTGCGTGTGAGTTCCAGTTTAGGCAGGACCTAAAATGGCTGACTTCTCTAACTGAAAACTGGGGACTCTGAAAGTCAGTCTTTTAAGGAAGACTAGAATTAATATATACATTTTTGTCTATGGTCAGAATTGAACCTGCAACCTCCAAATACTTAATGGAATGAGAACAATCTACCCCAATGGATTAAACAAAGAGTTGGATTAAAAAAAAAAAATTGATATTTTCTTAGAACTAGCTTCTATCTTATTGTCTACTAGCAAGAAGATGTGCCCTCCAGCCGTAAGTATTTAAGTTTTAATCTAATGAAATATATTTAATTAGAAAGACAAATGAAATTAAATAAGAACACATAAAAAAGATTAAACTTATTTTAATTAGTTTCTATATAAAATCTAATAGGATTGATTTTAGTACGTTGTCGTATAAAACAATAATATTAGATCAATAACACCAAGTAATTATTTATTAAACCCAATTTTGATAAAACCAGTATGCAAATTAACCATACCATGTATTATGTAAACTTTTGTTTCTTAGTAATATATAAGACACGTTGCAGGATTTTAAATGCGCTAATAACATGGGTTGTTTTGAAACAAATCTAACTCAGATTTTCATAGAGACATCATTAATAGATAAGATTTATTCTATGTACTAATGATTCTGACTATAAATACTCATTAATAAACTTATGCAATTCCTGAGTGTATCGTGATGTAAGCAGTGACATAGTTTCAGTTACGGATACAGACAACGAATCTCCATTATAATAAGATGTTGTTGAAATTAGCATTTCTACTGACTGCAATTGGATGTCTTTACATTGTCGGTAAAGTTAAAATGGGTTATTATCCTCCCCCATAATCTTTTCTTTTTTTTTTTTTTTCTTAATTGTTCTTAATTGTTTTTAAAATCAAAGGTTGAAACTTTTAGATGGTTATAAACTAACCTTTTACACCCACGGAAAACCTTTTAATTCGAGAATAATTTAGCACCTGCCAATTGCAATGGAGGTTAAATACTTTAACTACTGTATTTGAAAGCATACAATAAACCTCCTCTTTTTTTCTTAAAAAAAAATAATGCTTAGAAGATATAATGGTGGTGGAGTTCCTGTGGAGTAGTATCTAACATGCAGGATTGTGTTGAGCAAAGAGCTTCCTCCACCATTTTACAGGTCTTGTTTTTCATTCTGCCGGGTGTCTATTCACTTTCCTCGCCAGACAAAATCTGTGGGGTTACTGTTTTAGTCGCCGATTATCCGACTATGAAATGGTAGTACTGGGTTACATAGTACCAGTAGCACATTAAGCGACCTGACACAAGTCAGTACTATTGTATAGCTGCACCAATTGGACTCTAATGAAACACTTGGAGAAAAAGCTAGATGGGAATTACACAAGGATGCTGTGTACTGTTTTGAATAAATCCTGGAAGCAGCATCCTACAAAACAGCAGTTGTATTGCCACCTAGCTCTGATCTTGCAACACATGCTGGGCACTGCTGAAGAAGTAAGGATGAACTACCAAGTGAAATTTTCTCATGGACTTCTACACATGGTATTATGATTTTTTGTGGCCATTTTTAGGCTTTAAGTGAGAGCACTTTACAGTGGAGATCCCTTGTGTTAAGCAAGAGGCTGAACCTTAGTGAAGAATCCTTTGGTTGTTCTTTGGTGTCCCTTAGTGTTGGGTAGAATCCTTTGGTTGTTCCTCGGTGTCCCTTTGTGTTAGGTAGTATCCTTTGGTTGAGCAGATTCTTTGGTTGCAGATCCGTTTGTCCATTGAAAATATGTGCAAATGAATGGCTTTCAAGATCGGCGATTAAATAGTTAACTAACCACATATAGTCTATAAGTTTAAGTGGTGGACCTCAGCACACCTTATATATAAAATAAAAAATGTTGTAGGAAATAGACTCGTCGACCCGAGTTCTATTCCTGGACGAAGCTGTTTGCATTTCACATGGTGCTAATACCTTTGGGAAAGGTATGAATCCAATTCTCCCTCCAGCTATGGGCAAATGGCACGGCAGACTGGGCTCTTTAACAATGGTTAGGTAACCAGTCTAGGAGAAAAAACTCTGAATTCAAACCTGTTAAATTCCGCTTAAGAAATTGATCTTGTGTCACATCCTGCTCATGCGGAGGGTTGGTATATATATATATATATATATATATATATATATTCCAACACATGGATACACCAGTGTTGGCCGACCAGTAAAAACTTACATTCATCAGTTCTGTACTGACACTAGATACCTAATAGACGACTTATTAAGAGCGATGGTCATTAAGGACAGATGTTGTAACAGCATTCACCTTGGGTGGGTTGAGCCAGCTCTATCCATTCAAAGATAGATTATCATGGGAATAGGAAATATTTGATCCCCCAAAACCCTGCATGCAGATACTCTTTCAGATTATCTAGCAGATGCAGGGACGAGAGGATCAAAAGTAACCATCGGTTTCCGGTGCAGACACCTCTTGGAATTTTCACCAAACCCCTTTTGGCTGGGTTGTGGCCCTAATACCACTGGGTACCAGACTTGTTTGCCTTGAGTGGCCCTACCAGGAACTTAAATTCCTGATGGCATTGCTCTGACATTACCACGTTTACACTGCCCTGTTGCAATGAGAAGGGGTTGGACTTTAGAAATAATCGACGGAGGACAAGAGAGACGATGATGATGATAATGATGTGGAGAAAATAAAAACAAACCCAAGGAGGATTAACCCTCTTCAGATGGAGTAGACAAATCTTAATCTGTTTACAATTAAATCTAATACCAATTAGTTGTCTCGAGAGATGCACATTATTGAATCAGCCTGACTAACAAGACTGTTTCAAGGTAATCGTGTACATGTTTTTTAAATTATTGATTTAATAATTTCTCTTTAACAAATTATTTAATTTTGATACCGTGGCAACCAGGAATAGACTTATAAATATACAGGAGGCCTTGCAGGCCATTCTGGACTCTGATAACATATTTGAAGTGGAGGAAATGAATTTAGTTTCAATGGAGGTTCAGCTTTCATTAACAACTAGCAGACTTGTGAATATACCACAGTATGATGATTTAATCATTACGTTTCATATGTTTACTTAAGAGCTATTGCAAAATAGTTCAATACGTAAAAAAGTATGAATAATCTTGATTTAATTCTCTTTCTTTCAATATTTTTTTTCTTTCTATCCTTTTATCTTTTCATTATGTTCGATTGAAACAGATTAGTGCTATCACTTCCATATGCTCACCCCCTCTGTCTATCTTTCCCCTACTCTTTCTTTCTATTTTTTTCTGTAGCATGTCCTTTTTATTTCCTTTGCTTCTTTATAATAAAAATGAAATGGTCCATTTGAAATAGATTAGTGTTATTGCTTCCACACGCTCATCCCCTCTATCTTTCTATCTACCAAGCACTCCAGACTTTTCACCATTTCTTGAAAATCTTTATGCAATTCAGAACTAACACTAGGCCAACATTGGTTACAGCCCCTCTTTATACACAACCAACCATTCTACCATCTTTTGGAACTCATCCACCCTTACCACACAACATTTTTTCCACATCAAGTCCTGATGAAAGACTTGATGTGGACAAAAGAAGGAAAAACCAAAACGTTATAATGTCGACTTCACCATCATCTTTTTGGAATATTTTGTTTTTTTATTTTCTACATATTGTCAGATTTAATTACCTATTTTACTCCTAATCTATGGTAAGAGGGAATTGATTCTTTTTTTTACGCCCCCCCATACACCTTTTTCTTGACTATTATACTTGTTCAGGTCTGAAACTACCCTGGCGCAAGCCAAGAGGTCCAGAAGAAAGCAGAGGCAACAAAGCACCAGCACATCAACATCTTCAGAGACAGCATTCACATGTGACATCTGTGGTCGAGAATGTTTTTAGAACATTGGACTTTACAGTCACAGGAAGCGCTGTAACTTCCGGGACCCAAAAACTACATTATAGTCTTCCGAGACTGAAAATGTCTATATAAATCACATTCTGTCCTTCCAGAAATAAAGAAAATCAAACCAAAAAATATAACAATAAACTTTAACTTTACCCTATAAACTTGTCCCTTAAAGTGGTTCCCAATCCAGTTAGCAACAAACAACTGCAAGAAGCCTGCAATCAAAATCAATAAAATCCTGGAAAAAGACACATTAATTAACTTATTATTTATTTACAATATCATTTACAATTTCGTTGGTGTATTTTTTGTTTCTTTTCTCCTATTACTTGGTTGGTTTGTGAGATGGGAGGTAAATGGCCGTATAACTTTTCTCTCATAGGGTGCTGTTTCCAAGCTTTGTTCAGAACTGCACGGAGTATCCTTGTATATGTCTCACATAGCCATTTCACCAAGTGTTTTGTTAGAATACAAGTGGTGCAACCATACAGTAGTACTGACATATGTTATGGTTTTTTTACTGTACAATAATAGTACGAATATTAATCCTCTATTTTGTTATTCTTTTCTATACTGTTAATATCTTTTCGTGCTATGTGTACTTCCAACATTCATATAAAACATTAATATATATATATATATATATATATATATATATATAATTTTAATAAATAAATGCCAATAAATGATACCTTATATCAATAAATTGTTTTTGTACTTTTAAACAAGTCGCAATTTTTGTCTAATTTTCTGAAAAATGAGTTACAAGTAGTCATTCAATGGGTTTATTTTTCTTTGTGTTGATAGTTAAAATTTAAGGTACAAGCAAGTTTCAGATATGCTTATGTTAATAAGTTCATTCAAAAACATTTACACTTCCAAATTTAAAACAATGTCTCTAAAAAGATAAACATTAAAAATATTGCAGAAGATGATTCATTACATTCTATTTCGTTCTGTTTTTATACAATACAGTGCTATTTTCTATTTTAAAAAACGTAAAAAAATTAAACCTGTTAAACTCCGCTTAAAAATTGACCTTGTCTCGCATCGTGCTTGTGCGCACATATATATATATATATATATATATATATTATTATTTATATTTTTGCTTGAAGGCAATTACAATGCGTATATTGTATAAAATTCGATAATTATAGAAAATAACCATGACAAGTGAATTTCGCAAATGATCATGCGATGCTAGAACATCGTACAGTCTGTTTCAACTTTATTAAGTCTCATCAACGATGTATACTAACGATTTCCCTCCGACAGAAATCGAAACCGGTAGTCCAGCAGGCAAACAGACTGTACGATGTTAATAATATATACTTTATTCAACAATGCTTCTAAAAAACAAACATCCAAAAATCTTTATATACTAGCAAATATATGCACCCTCCGGGTGCAAGTATTTAAGTTTTAATGTAATAAGATATTGTATTTAATTAGAAAGGCTAATGAAACTAAATAAGAATGCAGATAAAAAGATTTGTAACAGAGGGGGTATAATCGAAAAATAGAACCACTGAAACTTACTCTTCCATCACTCTCGTCTTTCATTGTTATTTTTTCTAATTTAAGTATTTAGTTAAAAGAGGAAGTAAAAAATAAAATGACAGTTATTTGTTCTTGTTAATTGATTTCATTTAAGATTCATTGAAGAGATTTTGCTTATATTCATTAAAATAAAACTAAACAGTTAGAAATCAATAATACTAAGCACATATTTATTAAAATCACATTTTTAATATCAATATGCAAATTAGCCTTCCTGTTCACACAGTAAACCGCTATTTTGTTGTATATATAAATATAAGTGCATGTTATCAGTATGTAGATAAGGTCAACAGTATTAATAATGTAAAACAATTTTATTAATAATTGAGGTTTAGATAAAAATGCAATCATGGAGAATGTGATGTCAATAACTAAGGGAATTGTGACTTGAGTAGTAATATAGTTTCGGTTACAGACAGAAAAACACACAATCTCCATTATAATAAGATATATTTCTATTCAATCAATATATTTGATAGAATTACAGTGGTAACTTGACTTATGAGTGTCATAACTTCTGTTTTGATGTATCACATCTCCTCAGTGTGGCTAGACTTTGCAGGCTACTTATATATATATACACACACACAGTGGTAACTTGACCTATGAGTGTCATAACTTATGAGTTTTCTGAGTTATGAGCTGTCACTCAGTCAATTTTTTCCTTTGTAATGTTAGCTAAAATTTGAGGTATGAGATATTCTTAGGTTAATAAGTTCACTAAAAACATTTAAGCTTCCAAATTTATTACACCAAAGAAAAATATTATTTATAGAAAAATAAACCTTAAAACATTCTAGATAATTCATTACTATCATTTGTATTATTCGGACTATTGTCCTCATTTTCATTGTTATCTGTACAACATTTCGGCCAATGTGCCCTCCGTCCTACTTCAGATATTTCTTGTTGGAATCGGGAACCTTCACGGAACTTTGAACCTAACCCATTATTCAGTCCACGGGGTATCCTGTTCTCATTCCGGCAACCATAGCTGGCTTACAGGTGTTAAGCTGTGTTAATTATTATTCTATGTTACTGCTGCCCCTGACCAGGATTGAACCTGCAGTCTAGAAATAACTGTCACTTAGAACTGTCTTAACCTAACTCCTTTATCCACTAGTCTGTGTGTCCAATTCAGATAAATAATCATTCATTACATTCTATTTTATTATGTTGTTATACAATACAATGTTGATTTTATTTAAAAAATGAATTAAAATATTCAAAGCAAAAACAGTAGTACCTTGACTTCTGAGTTTTCTGAGTTTTCTGAGTTATGAGCTGTCGCTTGGTTGATTTTTTTTGCTTTGTATTGCGAACTTAAATATGAGGTGTAAGCGAGCTTCAGATATGCTTATGTTAATAAGTTTGCTAAAACATTTAAGTTTTTAAATTTATCATGCCAAAGAAAATTATTATTTATAAAAAATATAAACATTAAAACATATTACAGCACATTATTCATTACATTCTATTCTATTATGTTTTTAAAACTATACAGTGCTATTTTTCTCAATTTTTTTGTTTTTTTTGTTGATAGGGGTAGAGAATGAGGAAATGTAGGCAAAGGTAGAGGAAGAACTAAGACATAAGGTGATGGATAATCTTACAGAATGCTTACATGCCATAAAACCCAACCAACCAATAGGTTGTCGCTGTCTACCAGCATCTGTCTTTTTATTTCATCAGAGAGATTGGATTTCCATATGTTTATTAAGTCCCTATTATTAATTGTCTATTAGATGAAAGAACCTAATTAAAAAAATATCTGTTAAGCTCCTGTATAAATGTTGTTATATCATTATTTTGGATCTGGTGGATAGTGTAGCGTTATCCTCTCTTTGTCGAAATGAGAGATGATGTGTTGATTGTGAAAATAATAATTGTATACTTATCTCACCTTTTGAGCTATGTGGAGAGGCTTGAATTTGTTTGCTGAGCCGATGCTGAGTTGGCAGACAATTCCCAGATGTTTGGAGTCTAGAAACCAACTTGGGGTGCTAGGGGTAATCTTGCTTTGTGCCATTTAGAGTTTTTAGTAATAACACAAGGCCACTTCTTTTTCTCATGAGATTTTTATTTTCCCCCATGTCAACTGCCATGTCTCCTGTGGAAACCTACACATGGACAAATTAGAATGGGCTGACCAGCAAAGTCTTACATTAATCAGCTCTGTATGGACACTGGATCTCTGATTATTTTCTGCTAGGATTAAGCTCAGCTTATATAGTACTAGGATTGGTCATAACTACAACGTCTATATAAATCAGGCATATCCAAATTCTGGCCAATCATGGCCTGTAGCTTCGGTCTTATAATGTATTATTTATGGCCTGCTATAGCAGTGTCAAACAGGACATGTTGTTATAAACATTTGTTTCCATTGTTTGTAAGAAAAAAAAAGTGACAACCAGAATTAAGATAAAATATTATCATTATCAGTGCAACATAATGATGATGATGATGTCTGTTTTATTTTTTTACAAACACTGAAAATGATGCTCAAAATATGAACAAAATTTACTTATTTATTAATCAAATATTGATTAAGTCCATTTTTATAATTGAATTTGTCCTCTTTTTACAATAAGTATAGAAATTGCTTTCTTTGCTTGAATTGCAAAATGGATAAGAAGATAAATTGACCTAAATAAGACATTGTATCGATGGTTATTATACTAAGGAATATATTGTTATTTACTAAGTTTTACTTAGTCTGGCACAAAAGTTGCTTACAGCACCTGCTGTTACTAAGTGATCACCCACTTAAATGCCAACAGCCCTATCGGCTGGGTTTTTAGAATACACCGACTGCGCCTCTGCAAGCAACACTCCACTTTGACCCTTACTTAGGCTAGAAGGGCGGTCGGAGAGGCCCCTTTCAATCAATCAGCTGACCATGTCAAGCCCTACCACATATATGATTGTTCCAACCCTATTGCCCTTATGGCAAATCTCAAACCTATTTGGTCTCTAGCGAATGTGGAGTACTCCTTTATCACCATTACACCCAAGTCCACTCTGATCTGGAGTGGTGGTGCCCTTTGGAGTCCCATCTATGTGTTAAATAGAAAAAAATGAGTTTAAAAAAAAATTGAGTACCTTCAAGAATGAATAAAACAATGTCTTTAGCATAAAATAACCTAACAAGGATTGACATGCCGTAAAATCCAACCAACGAAAATATTGCAAACTTTTGACTCAAACTAGTATGATAGTCCTTGAATTAATTTTATATGTTGATATTCGTCTCAAGTTCCAACAGTTTTCAACTGAGTGATTCAATTAATTCTGAATTTAATTTTGTTGTATGAAATTGAAAACTGGCACTTATTTAATGGCATGATATATTAGTATAATGGAGATTATGTAACTGTTTGTCTGTAACTGAGCTACATCACCACTGACATCACGATTTCCTTAGTTATTTAATTTATATTCTCAACGACTAGGAAATAGTCATTATTTAATCTTAATTAGCATCTTATTCATTAATGATGATCTCTATTAAAGTTTAATGGAGTTAAATTTGCTGCAAAACTGTCTATTATTAATACGTTTAAAATCCTGAAAAATGTGTTTTATTTTTATATATATATATATATATATATATATATATATATATATATATAATATATATATATATATATATGCGCGTGGGCTAGTGGTTAGAGTCGTGGAAAAAGGACTTGTCGATTCGAGTTCAATTCCTTGGGAAAGCTATAAATCCATATATTCTCCCTCCAGCTATGGGTTAAATAGAAGGGCAGACTGGGCCCTTCAGCCTTGGGTAGGTAACGAGTCTAGGAGAGGGATAACTCTGAATTCAAAATTCCTGAGGTCGGTCGTTAATTGGATTTGTGGCAACCCTTGATGCACCAATTCTTTCCTATCGACTGTGCCAAAAAGTGTGGATGGTCCAATACAAGCCTTCACCACTATAAACAAATCACTGTGTGGGTGTTCATTGTGTGTGTGAAAATCGACGAGAGAGTCCATTTTTATATATATATATATATATCTAAGAAATAAAGATTTACATAGTATATATATTTACCAACCCCTCCGCACGAGCAGGATGCGACACAAGGTCAATTTCTTAAGCGGAGTTTAACAGGTTTGAATTCAGAGTTTTCCTTCTCCTAGATTGGTTACCTAGCCATAGTTAAAGAGTCCAGTCTGCCCTGCTATTTACCCATAGCTAGAGGGAGAATTGGATTCATATCTTTCCCAAGGGTATTAGCGCCATGTGAAATTCCAACAGCTTCGTCCAGGAATTGAACTCGCGTTGACGAGTCCATTTCCTACGACTCTAACCATTATACCACGCGCCTCTATAGATTTACATAGTATATGGTGGGAATAGTTTGGATAATGATTTTAACAAAACTGGGTTTAATAGATAATTACTTGCTGTTACTGATTTCAAATACTATCATGTATTAAAAGTATATATATATATTTTATATAGAAATCAGTTAAGATAACATTAAAGTAAGTGTAATATTTTTATATTCATTCTTATTTAGTTTCTTTAGTCTTTCTAATTTAACATAATATTTTATTACATTAAAACTTAATTAGCTAGTATAATTAATTTTCTATTTGAGCCTTTTTGTAACTATAAAATATATTCCTTTTCTTTAGTTTCAGACTTATGCAAATTCTAATAGACTTATAATTTTCATTTTATCTTCATATGATAAATAATTTGGTGGAAAAATTCACATACTTAGGTAGTAATATCTCATTCACAGAAAGCAATGTTAATACACATATAAGGAAGGCATGGTCTGCCATAGACAGATTGTCAGTCATATGGAAGTCCAAGTTAAAGTGGCAATTCGTCCAAGCTGTAGTTGTATCAGTGCTACTGTATGGCTGCACCACTTGGACCCTAACAAATCGCCTAGAGAATGAGCTAGATGGGAACTGCATGAGAATGTTGCGTGCAATATTAAACAAATCGTGGAGACAGCACCCTACGAGAAAGCAGCTGTACAGCCACTTGCGCCCTATCACACAGACCATCCGCGTGAAACAACCAAGACATGCTGAGTTATGTCTGATGATCGCATAGGCGAGAAACTGTCAGTAACCAGATGTTGACTCCATGTCCATGCTACCGTAAATAAAATGTGTGTGTGTGTGTGTGTGTGTATATATATATATATATATATATATATATTGCACCACCAACGCAATAAATAACATGTTCTTTATTATTAACAGCATAATTTTAAAAATACATTTAAAAAATACATTATATTAATTTGCACATAACATACGTATCCAAGAATACCAACACAAATACGCATATTTATATGCACACACGCGCGTGGAAACAATTATATCATCACAGCCTTCATACATTCCCACGCGCACACGCACGACATCACATACATACGCACAAACGCGCGTGGACACAATCATATCATCACAGCCTTCACGCATTTCCATGCACACGCGCATGACATCATACACATACGCACAAACAAAAATACGCACACGTAGAAGCAAAAAAAACATTCTGCATCACGTAAACACGCAAACACGAGAATACAGTTAAAAAAAACGCACACATTTGACCATTTACACAATTTCTGTCATTTTCAAAGGAACCGTTTCGTCTTACCCAATGAATGCTTTCAGCAAGAAACCGCTGGTTGTAATACCGTTCCCGTAATTAAATAAATAAAAGCAAAAACTTTTATTTGTTTTGATTTCTCATTGAACTATATATATATATATATATATATATATATATGGTCCACAGGTACAATTTCTATTAGATTACATTGATGAAGCTATGAAAGCTTAATAATGAAATAGATGCAATATATTTTACGATAAACCATATACGCCGGCATTTAAGAAAAAAGGAAAATAAAACACTTAGCTTTCTACAGATCCTTAGATGACATGACTGTGTCATTTTAACTTTCACTGACTTTTTTACATTCAAACAGCCCATGCCCTAATAGTGAGAAAGGGGTGGGGCATGGGTTTGGATTCTAGCCATTTTAACTTATTTTAAAGCGAGAGGGGTGAAATAGTCTTTTTTTTTTTTTTTTTTTAACATATCCCTATAAAAAATGAAATGAATTAGGTGCAAAATAATGAAATATCAGTAATTTTACGACAAACCAAATACGCCGGCATTTAAGAAAAATGACATTTGTATTTGATTATTTTTCTCCGTATGTTGGAGGTATCTTCATTGTTATTTGTACAACGTTTCGGCCGATATACCCTCCGGTTATCTCTGGAACCCGAGTTCAATCCTGAGTGAAAGCAATTAGAAAAATGATTAATTAACACAACTCCTACCCCAGCTATGGTTAGCGGAATGAGAACAGGATACCCCCGTGGAATAAATAAAGGGTTAGGTTCAGAGTTCTGTGATGGCTCCCGAATACGACAAGAAAGTTCCCGAGTTCGAAAAGAAGGTTCCCGAGTCCGAGAAGGTTTCCGAGTCTGTCAAGAAATACCTGAAGAAGGCCGGAGGGTATATTGGCCGAAACGTTGTACAAAAACAATGAAGATGGGGACAATAGTCCGAATAACGCAGATAATACTAATCTTAATTTAAGTCTCTCTAACTCTTTTTTTTTTTTTTTCTTTTTCATCTTTTCATTATGTTCGAAGGAAATAGATTAGCATTATCGCTTCTGCGTGCTCACCCCCTCTCTCTTTCTTTCTTTCTTTCTTATATCTTTTCTTCCCTTTCTCTCTTTATAATAAAAACGGAATGGTCCCATTGCTCACATGACTTTTGGAAACATTTTTTCAAGCTCAGAATTGCCGAGGCATGGAATAAGCTGCCTGCATCCGTTGTAGGCTGCCGGAACACTGCATCTTTCAAAGCCTCCATGCTTTATTTAGTCCGCCAACACTATACCTGATACCCCTCTCCACACATATGCACACACGCCCACACATACATGTATATTATTACTGTAAACTGCTCATGTTCCTGACACTAATACATTATTCTGTGTACTAGACATGAGACTTTGATGAGTTGTGGTGCACGTGAGCACTGTACACAATAAATTTCATTATCATTATTATTTAGCTGATGTGACGACATTCATAAGAAATAAGAATTCGGTGGATAGGCAATACCAGATAATCAGGACTTACATTTTTGCATTTCATCTTAGACAATTTGGACAGTCTCATTTTTAACCAGAGGGTGTTGCAAGATAATAACGGTTGTACAATTAGGGAACACTAATTATTAATATATAGATTATTATTATTATTCTACTTTGTAAATAAATCTTTACTAATTTTTTTACTACCACTTTTAAACATAAATAACTTTTTGCTATTATTTTAAATTATTACTTTAAATCATTACTTTTATTTTGGTGCAGTTATCCAACTCATCAGGACATGGACTTTTTGTTGGTGTTGTGATATTTACGAAAAGATATAAAATAGTTGTTCTTGCTGTTAACTTGTACCAGTTCACTTTCTCTACCTTGGAGTTAAATGTACCCCCGGGGATATTTCTTCTCTCTTTCTAGCGATCCACGATTGATTTTGATTTCTCTGAGTTTTCTACTATTCAATGTCAGAAATGCTGTCATCTTTATTTTATTTTTTCTTTTTAAAATGTTTTTTTTTTTTGTGCCATCATTTCATGCTGCTGATTTCAGTTGGGAGTGTGTCTCTTTTTAGAACTCCGACGAGAAGCAAGCAGGTTGTGGTAGGGAGGCGCAATCAGCGGCACGGATCGAGCGCGTGGGTGAGGGGTGGGGGTGGGCTCGGTCTTTGGAATATTGCGGGGAAGTCACGCAAAAGCGGGAGAGACCAGTTCTATCGATTATTTTTCTCTGGGAATGGTTGGAATTCCATTGTTATTCTGTCAGCATTTTCTGTTGTTGTCAATTCTTCTCGTGCTACTAGTAGTTGGATTTCGCATGTGTCGCTCGTCGTTCCACGTTCGACTCTACTCAAACTGTCATCCAATATCCTGGATGAAGGAAGAAGTAAAACAAGGTGCTCTCTCTCTTTCTAAACGAACAAGACAACCACATAGCAGACATTCATAAGGTTGGATGGAATTTTTCACTTTGATTATTTCATGTCTTCGTATATATATATTTTTAAAGTAACGATAGAATTTATTTTGTTTTCGGTGTTAATGGGTAGACTGTGAATTCAGGGCGTGAATTTTTTACTACAAAAGTGGTCTGTTTTAAGGTTTTTTTAAAAATTGTTACTCTGAAATAGAAATATCGTTAAATAATCGCAAAATTATCAGCGAATAGTAATTTCCAGTTTATTTCAGTATAGGACTTGATAAGTTTATAATCTCAATCCCCTTAACAACGCGGAGGTGAAAAAGGTGTATAACTTAATCACTACGCAACAACTTTAAATCTATAGAATATTGATATAAGTTTGTTTTTTGTTTAACTAAACGTTAAACAAAAAACAAACTTATGAATGAATTAACGAATTTTCCTTAGAATCCCAGTTGAGAAATTAAAAATATACATTAGACTTTGACTATGGTAAAAATTTACGCCCCGGGATTCACAATCTACCCTATCAGTTTAATTTTGAAAGCAATGATAAAAAAAAAAAAGAAAAAAAAAAGATACGTTCACTCTGTCAACTTTTTTTGACTTAATGTGGTGGGGCATAATGGTTCAAGTCTTTGGGTTTTCGTATTAAAATTTTTTTTCCTCTACATTTAAAACGATTGTATCTATTTATTTTTACACATTTATTGACATACCATACATTAAATAAATAAAAAACAAGGTGCTTCTCTCTCTCTCTCTCTCTCTCTCTCTCTCTCTCTCTCTCTCTCTCAACGAACAAGACAACACATTGCAGACATTCATAAGGTTGGTGGAATTTTTCATTTTGCTTACGTCGTCTCTGTATATTTTTTAAAGTAACGATAGTTTGTTTTGTTTTTTGGTGTTAATGTTTGTACTTTCTCTCATTCTTAGAAAAAAAAAGATCGAATTTTGTTGTAAAATTTTGGGACCATATGACCTTTAGGCACCCCTTTTTGATCTCGATTAAGAAAGGACATGTTTTCCATTTACACCGTCAATATCCGGTTGTTTTAACAGACGATTTTTAGATTTAAAAAAAAAATGATAAAACTAGACCCTAACCCCTAACAAACAACCGGATATTGACGGTATAAATGAAAAACATGTCCTTTCTTAATCGAAATCAAAAAGGGGTGCCTAAAGGTAATATGGTCCCAAATGTTGTGACTGGCCGCATTGATTGACTCATGTTAAAATACATTTTTTGGTGCAAATTCAGAATTGCGCGCAAGAGATAATAACATTAGAATAGCATTTTACGTATAAATAGCATTAGATTACGGAAACTCTCAAAGAAGTCTAACACTAACTCTAAAAATAACCCCATATCCTACCCCCCCCCTAGTTAAAATGAACAGTTTTTTATTACAAAATTTGTGGATTCTGTTTTTTCTGGGTCACCCTAATTTTCTGACCGATTTGCAAGTTTAGCCATTTTTTAAAAATTTCGTAAAAATTCACATGTTTGATTACCAAGTCATTAACGGTATCTATATTTTTCATTTAGAATAATATTTTGTATCTTTATCCTTCACAAAATATAAATAAATAAGTCTAAAAGCAGGTTTGTTTATATGACTAGAACCGGCTAAATAACCCCTTCCTATAATTATTCAGTTGCATATTGGACTGGAAATTGCTTTATTCACTAATTTAGACCATTTTAAGAATCTCTCTCTATCTATCTCTCTCTATCTATCTCTCTATATAATCGCAAGTTTCTTGGTTTGACACTGGCCCTCGCCAACTCAGCATATGAGGAGCTGATGGTCGGTGTGGCACTCCACCTCAGATGCTAAAATTAATTTCCTTGGTCTAGCACTAGTGAAAAGGGGATAGACTCCCTCGCTGTCTGGCTGATACTGACATTAGGCCACTCAGACGACTTTACTTTTTACAAGTGTATATATAATAAAAAATCTTGTTATACTGTTCCATTTTTGCTGGGTTACAGTTTTAAACATCTTAATATAATGGAGATTCAGTGTCTGTCTGTAATCAAAGTTACATCACTGCTTATGTCACAATACCCTCAGCAATTGCATAAGTTAATTTATAGTCAACATCATTAATACATAGGATAAATCTTATTTATTAATGATGTCTATGGAAATCTGAGTTAGATTTGCCTCAAAATAGTTTATTAGTGCATTTAAGATCCTGCAATGTGTCTTATATATCACTAAGAAATAAAGGTTTATGTAATATATGGTGTGGTTAATTCGCAAACTGGTTTTAACAAAACTGGGTTTAATAAATAATTACTTGTTATTGATATCTGATGTTATTGTTTTATTCTCCAACGTATTAAAATCAATCTATGAATGATTTATATAGAAACCAATTAAAATATAATTAAAATTAGTGTAACCTTTTTATATGCATTCTTATTTAATTTCGTTAGTCTTTATTAGCTCAGTCGGTAGAGCGTTCGGCTAGAACCACAAGGTTCCTAGTTCGATACCGGTCCTCGTCAACTTAGCGTATGAGTAGCACAGGGATCTGTGCGGTAAAGTAAGGAGCTGACAGTAGGTGTGGCGCCCCACCTCAGACGCTAAAATAATCTCCTTGATCTAGCGCAAGTGAAAAGGGGATAGACTCCCTCGCTGATTGGCTGATACCGACTTTAGACCCCCCCCTCCGACGACGACATTAAAACTTATGTCTGGAGGGTGCATATTCTTGCTAGTATATAATAAAGATCTTGATATAATTTCATATGTTTGCTGGGTCAGAGTTTGAAACATTATGAGAATTTTATTAACCTGTTTAAAATTAAGTTGCAAAATAGTATGGGGCATAATAGGTCATTAGCAGAAAAAAAAATGGCATGATTAAATTAACGTTATTTTATTAATCGATATATCCATAAAAAGATAATTTTTCTAATACTAATAAACTTATTAAAAGCTCTTTAAATGAATGTGGGGAAATGAAATCATTACAAAACATGCACACCAGGCTGTGAGCAGTAAAATAAAAAAACAAAACAAAAACAAAACACAATTACTCTTTTTCATCAAGAAAATATTTCCACGATAGTTTTTGTTAGTAAACATTTTTTGTACAAATATTTCAATTATGTTTTCCATTGAAAAATAAATGTTTTTGTCTGAATTTTTGAGATGAGGCTTGATGATTTGGATTATTTGGATTATTCAGACTATTGTCTTCATCTTTATTGTTATGTACTCAGTTGGGTCAATCGCAATGCCAACTGCGATGGTTGGGTCACACCATCCGCATGCCTGCAGACAGACTCCCCGTAAAATACACTATCACACCTTCAAGCCTGGAAGATCTGGCCTCCAACAGGCAGGGTTGGTGAGACATGTGCCGTACAGGAGCTAAGCAGCTCAATATCGAGATTAACAGGGCTGCAGAGCGGAGACGTCTTCGTCGTCATGAACCACCAAATGCAGATGGGAATTTCCCTTGCAATGTGTGTGACCACATCTGCAAGTCCAGAATTGGACTAACTAGCCACGAGAGAGTCCACAACTGTTGAAGACATGAAGTGACGTCATCATCATCTGCAACGGACTTCTAAAAGGAAAAGGAATTATGTACACAAAGTTTTGGTCACCTTCTGGTGTTTATCAAAAATGACTTGATTCAGCATTAAATGACTCGAAAGAGGGTTGATTAGCCTAACACTAACCCTAAAAATAACCCTAACCCTAGTGTCTCAAAGGTTTCCGGTATTTCCGTGAAATATAATGCTTTTTATACGTAATCTAATAATATTATCTCTTGCGCGCTATTCTGCATTAGTACCCAATTTTTTTATTTAGATTGGCAAATTTCATTTATTAATTTATCTATTTTGGAAACAAATTTATCTATCAGTTTTATTAATATAAAAGCAATGATAAACAAAAGATAGGTTCCCTTTGTCAACTTTAAAAAAAATTAATCTGGTGGGGCATAATGGTTCAAGTTTTGTAGGTGTTTTAAGTGTATCTTCCAGCCTTCTGATGTTTATCAAAAATGAGTTGATTCGGCATTAAATGACCTGAAAGAGGGTTGATATGTCATAAAACAACCAGGTCGATGCAGGCTTATGATCATAAATTAGTAATGATTACTTTTTTGAGAGATTTCTTTTTGTACTTATTGCAGTTAGAATGTGATCTTTGTAAACTGATCGTGTGGTCTAATGGTTAGAGTCGTAGGAAATGGACCATATTAAGTGTAAATTCAGCTGAAGTCAGTCTGTATAGTTTTTTTTCGACTCTGACTAGTGATCCCTTAAATACTTCCAACTCTGACTCCACAGACCTGGTTTTAACTGTTAGTTTTTCACTAAAATCTGAATAACAGCAAATGTCTTCAGATCTCCAGGATTCTTCAAAGTATTCTACTAACAGATATCAGATCTCCAATTTCCCTAGTCTCTTTCTCAGGCTTTTGAGGACTGTCCCAAGAGCATCGACTACAATTTGTATCACTGTCACTTTCATGTTCTACAGCTTTTCAACTCTCTAGCAAGATCCAGGTATTTGTATATCCACTAGATGGCAAATTCCTTTTTTCCTTCGTCTTGACTTCTGGCCGGGATTGGGTAATCAGTTTATATCTCAAAGTCCCAGAGAATTTCATGCATTGTTTTTTTTTTCTTGGACAGTTTTTATTATTTCATTTTTTTGTGAGTTTGTCGAACCTGCATTAGCTGGTGGTCTTTCACTGGAGTTTAAGTGACAGCAAGTCTCCTCAGGTCTCCATGACACTTCTGGGTATTCTAGCTAATCTTAACAATTATCTGGATAGTGTTGATTCTTCCTCTGATTTTTAATTCCTTGAGTCTGTTTTCTAAACTCCTAGGGACCGTTCCAAATGCACAAACTACAATTGGTATCTCTTTCACCCTCGTATTCCACAATTTTTTCAATTCTCTGGTAAGGTCCTGGTATTTGTCTATCTTTTTGTTTTCTTTTATCTTTTTGTCTTTCTTTTTATTCTTTATTTTTGCAGTCCCTTATTTTACATTTGTGAATATAATATTAACACATCTAAATTTATTAAAATACTTGGCTTTACTTTATTTCTTTTCTACTCTTTATCACTCTACCTTTTTTAAACATAGTTTTCTCTTGTATTATATAAAGTAATACTTCATATTTAGACTTAGCAGAAAAAAAAAGAGTACTTGTCAACTGGAAGATTTTGCAGTCCCAGTCGATCAAGTTAGGTTAAAGTAATTCGTCTTTTCTTAAAATCCAGAGAATTTTATGCATTTCATTCTCAAGAACTGATTTTGGTTTGTGCATATATCATTTTGTTGTATGGTCAAAATTGAGTTTCTTGCACAATTCCTAGTGAATCACCTTTCCAACCCAGTCATGCCTAGCCTTGTATTCTCATTGTGCTAGTTTGCTACATTTGCTTAATACATGGCTTATTATCTCATCTCTGTCTCCACACATCCTACATTTTACTGTTTTGTTGTGACTTATGTATTTTTTTCTTTGATATAATTTGTTCTTATGGCATTGTTTTGTGTTGCAATTTATTATTATCATTATTACTAGTAGGACCTGTGGGTATACCTCATTATGATTATTTAGTTATTACAACATTTGATATGTTTACTTAAGAGCTATTGCGAAATAGTTCAATATGTAAAAAGTATAATAATCTTAATTTAACTCTCTCACTCTTTTTTTTTCTTTCCTTCTTTTTATCTTTTCATTATGTTCAATTGAAACAGATTAGTGTTATCACTTCCACATGTTCACTCCCTCTCTCTATCTTTCCCCTACTCTCTTTATTTCTTTTTCTTATTATATTTTTTCTGTGTAGCATATCCTTTTTCTTTTCTTTCTTTCTAATAATAATGGAGTGGTCCATTATTTAGCTGAGGTGACACATAAGAATTCGGTGGATAGGCAACACCAGATAATGAGGATTTACATTTTTACATTTCATTTTGGACAATTTGGATGGTCTCATTTTTAACCAGAGGGTTTTGCAAGATGATAACAGTTTTATTTTGTTGGAATATGAGTATTATTATATAGATCAGGGGTCACCAAACTATGGCCTGCTGGTGGATGCCTGTCTATGATACTTGAATTCAGCTTCACAAATCTCACTAAACCTTTCTGCTAATGTTGCATTCTTTGATAAGGATTTGAAAATAAATATGTTGGTGAAATTTGTTTTTGTGCATCTTCTTACGCCACTCATCCATGAATATAACATGGAAAGAAAAATTTTGTGTTACATCTTTTTCTCAGAGCTTTCGTTCTGGCTAGCAAGTATTGAACACAATAATAATGAGGCCTGTATTTGTTATTTTTTCAGTTATCCGGTCCATTGTGAAAAAAGTTTGATGATCCCTGATATACCGTAAATCCTCGAGTATAATCCGCATTTTTTCCCCAAAATTTAAAGGTCAAAATCCCCAGTGCGTGCTATATACGCGGTTAAAAATGAAAAATATTTTCTAAGCAATGTCCGAGTTTCTATTTGTCCGGCAATGTTTATTCAGACGCATTTTGTGATGTCGGGTGTGAAAATACCTTAAGCTTGAAAGCAATGAAGTCATAAAAGAATCATCCATAAATTGCAGTAAGCAACATTTATTAAAATAAAAGTATTCAGAACACAGAATAACATGTAATAAAAACAATTTACAAACATATTTACATTCCCATATAACAGTTATAATAATAGTGATAAATATGTAAAGGTAATTTACTTAATATTTATTTTTCACAGACGTTATTACTGTTAATTCATTTTCGGCAAACAAAATGCACAAAAAAGCTACATGTTTGCATTGTTATATATACAATAATAATAAAGGATGTTACTGTATACATTTTTACAAACCAAGGACGTTATATATATATATATTTTACCAACCCCTCCGCACAAGCAGGATGCGACACAAGGTCAATTTCTTAAGCGGAGTTTAACAGGTTTGAATTCAGAGTTTTCCTTCTCCTAGACCGGTTGCCTAACCAAGGTTAAAGAGCCCAGCCTGCCCTACTATTTACCCATAGCTGGAGGGAGAGTAGGATTCATACCTTTCCCAAGGGTATTAGCGCTAAGTGAAATGCAATTACCACGTCCAGGATTTGAACTCGGGGCGACTAGTCCATTTCCCATGACTTTAACCATTGCACCACGCGCTTCCTACTCAATGACGTTATATAGACCTCTTTGATTCAAGTTAGAGAAGGAGTGTGTATTATACACAAGGTTTATGTTTTCAGAGGTACAGACCCCTAAAAATCCCCTGCATATTATACTCGAGGATTTACGGTAGATTATTATCATCATTATTATTATTATTTCTACGCATTCTTTATATATATACTTTTTTCTTTTCTGTTTTTCAGATAAACCATGCGGTTTAACAGTAAAGCTCTTGCAAGTCTTTCCTTGCAAACAAACACTAAATTCGACAAAGAGGGTGTTGTTTGGATGAAAGACAAACAAGATGGACTCTTTAAAAAAGGCGAAGGTAAGTTTAAAAATTTTTTATATATATATATATACAGTAATGCTGATAGCTTTTAAATTTAGTGCATCCCTAGATGCACGGGTTAGATTGTTGAATGAGTCCCTGGGAAATTTGATGGGTCCCCACTAAAGTTTCTCAATAAACTGCAGAGATTTTATCTATGAACAACTAAAGCCATCTAACCCCTACCTTGTACTCCATACAGTGTAATTCATTTCCAAGAAAATATTGAAATATATTTACATTTAGTCAAGAAGGGAAACTCAATTCAAACCTGTTTAACTCTGCTTAAAAATTGACATTGTGTTGCATCTTGCTCATACAGAGGGGCTGGGTAAATATGTGTGTGTGTGTGTGTGTGTGTGTGTGTATACAGTGGTACCTTGACTTACAAGTGCCCCATCTTATGAGTTTTTCCAATTACGACCTGTCACTCAATTGATTTTTTGCTTCATGTTGAGAGCTAAAATTTGAGGTACAAATATGCTTATGTTAATAAATCCACTAAAAAACACTTAATTTTCCAAATTTATTAGGCCAAAGAAAAATATTATTTATGAAAATAAACATTAGAATATATTACAGCACATTATTTATTATATTCTATTTTATTATGTTTTTAAACAATTCAGTGCTATTTTCTTATTTAAAATAATATTATCTTCTTATTATAATGGAGATTATTTAACTGTTTGTCTGTAACTGAAACTACGTCATCACCGACGTCACAAATTCCTTAGTTATTTAAGTTATATTTTCAATGATTATGAAATAGTCATTATTCAATCTTAATTAGCATCTTATTTATTAATGATTTATCTGTTAAAGTCTAGCTGAGTTAGATTTGCTGCAAAACTGCCCATATTATTAATGCATTTAAAATCCTGAAATGTCTCTAAGAGATAAAGATTTACATAGTATATGGTGGGAATAATTTGCATAATGATTTTAACAAAACTGGGTTTAATAAATTGTTATTTGCTGTTACTGATTTCAAATACTATCATGTTATTCTCAATCGTATTTAAAGCAGTCCTATATATAATTTTATATAGAAATCAATTAAAATAGCATTGTGTAATATTTTTATATTTGTTTTTATTTAGTTTCATTAGTCTTTCTAATTTAATATATTTTATTACATTAAAACTTAAATACTTATGCCGAGAGGGTGCATACTTTTGCTAGTAATTATAAATACAATACAGTGCTATTTTTCTTATTTATTTCTGATTTGATAATTGTTTCTTATCTGATCTTTTTTTCTTTTCTTTCAGCATTTGTGGAACGGTTTTGCCGGTTGAAAGGCAACATGCTATTTTATTTCAAGAACAAGGAAGTCACTGTAAGTAGTTTGTTTGGACTTCTTATATTTTTTCTTTTCTAGTGGTGCAGAGTTTTATACATATATATATACATGAATAAATGTGAAGAGAAAAATGGAAGTGAATCCAACGGTATGTAATATAGTGAAAAATTTGAAAAAACACTGGTTCAAATAAAATGAGCGTTGACTGAATAAATATCACTCATTTTATTCGAACTTTTGTTTTTTCAAATTTTTCACTATATTACATATATATATATATATATATATATATATATCTCAGTAAAAAATAAGATTTAGATTTTTAGCATTATAGCCTATTTTAGGGAACCTAGAGAAATTATCTAGTCATTTCCATCTTCAGATGCAAAATTTTACTGATATAATTTTGCTCTGTGACAATAAGAGCACACATTGAGCTCGGCAAACTATGACATTTTAAAAAAACTACTACATTGTAAGGAAGATATCTTCACCTGATCTTTGGTTTTTAATATTATATATATATATATATATATATATATATATATATATATATATATTATGCTGATACGTATGTGTCCTGTGGCCCTGGTGCATAAAAATTTAAAAGGATGCTGTAAAATCATATCCATGTGTAGCAGGGATGCACTTAGTGACACAATTTTTCCATAAAAGATTCCGATACATTGCACACGATCAACCTGTAACAGTTCAGGGATGTGAGTTTTCCACTAATTAGCAGAAGGTAGCTTTGTTTGTTTAACTGGAAATTGTCATTGCCAACATCATGAGAGAATTTCTGGCCTTGTACCTAACTTGGGTATTGCTCTATTCTGCTGTTAATACTCATGTTTTTTCTTCTTTTTTCTTTTTTTTCCCCATCACTTCCAAGTAACTGTAAATACATCTTATTATAATGGAGATTGTGTGTTTGTCTGTCTGTAACTGAAACTATATTACTACTCCAGTCACAATTTCATTAGTTATTTACGTCATATTCTCCACAATTTTATTTCATTTAAACCTCAAGTATTGATAAAATTGTTTTACATTATTAATACTGTTATGCTAATAACATGCAGTTGTATTTATATATACAACAAATAGCAGTTTACAGTGTGAACAGGTAGGCTAATTTGCATATTGATATTAAAAATTTGATTTTAATAAATATTGTGCTTAGTATTATTGATTTCTAATTGTTTGGTTTATCTTAATGCATATGAGCAAAATCTTGGGGATAAATCTTAAAAGAAATCCATTAACAAGAAGAAATAACTGTAATTTATTCTTTATTCCTACCTAAATAGTTAAATTAGAGAAAATTTAGCAATGAAAGACGGGAGTGAAGGAAGAGCAAGCTTCAGTTGTTCTATTTTTTTGATTTTACCCTCATCTGTTTCAAATCTTTTTATCTGACTTCTTATTTAGTTTCATTAGCCTTTCTAATTTGAAATAATATTTTATATATTAAAACTTAATTATTTGCACCTGGAGGGTGCATATATTTGCTAGTTTCAATAATTTCTTATAAATGAATTACACAGTTAGGGGTTTTGTTGTTTTATCATAGAAAATTATTCTGCACTCTTTCCCTAGTTCATAAAAAAACCCTCAATTTATTAAGAAACTTTAGTTGGAACCCATCAAATTTTCCTTCTTCAGAATAATTTGGAGCCCATAAAGGAATGTTCATGGCTGTTTGTATTAATTCATATTAGTGTGGAGATAGTAATGTATGTGTTTCTGTATTTGTTTTTTAATATTTGAATGTATTAGTATTCTTACATGCAGTGTCATATCGTGTTCTGATCACATACCGTTTGTAAAAAGAATGCTGGGTTTATAAAATGTTGTGACAAAATTCAAATGTTATCTATTGATTGCATCTGTGATTTGTTATTGCTTTGTGGGTAAATGGGTTACCTAATGCCATTTTATTTAGGACAGGTATAATTACCAACACAAGACATGTATCATACATTAAAATGAAGCTGGTCCTCTGTGGATCACATCCCTACTTCTCGACATAGTCACGTTTTCTCTCCATAGCAATGTTCCACCTTCGAATGAGAACATGTATCCTTGCCCCGTAAAATTCTGTTGATTGTTCTTTGAGCCACTTCTTCACTTCAGATTCCACTTCCTTGTCACTGGAATAATGTTTGCCTCCCAAACCCTCTTTCATGGGGGTGAAGAGATGATAGTCAGATTACTCACCAGAATTAGCGCTTTCAGGCTATGTGGAGAAGTAAGTATGTGATCCACAGAAGACCAACTTCATTTTGATGTATGATAGATGTTTCTGTGATGGTAATTTTACCTGTCATAAACAAAATGGCATTACTTTTTGATTTCACCCTTGTGTGTTTATATATATATATATATATATATATATATGATGATGATTAGAATTTAATGCTAAAAGTGTTTTTAATGCATAACAATATACCAATTTATTTCCACTATAAATATTATATAAAACAGATAACATGAGTTTTTATGTGTATTCAGATGAGGCGTAATATGAATAATTATGATATTTTTGGACTGTTGTCCTCATCTTTAATCTATATAAACACAAAGTTCAGATCACTGTAACATCAGGCTCTGTTTTAGGTGTTTTTTTAAATTTATTTTAATTACCTTAAAATAAATAATTTTCAGATGATTACCCATGAATTCAAATGCAGTTTTATGATATTTTGAAATTTCAGTTTTTAAAATAATTAACTTCTTCCATTTAATTTTTCTACATCTAATCACAATTTTTTCATAAGTCCGGTGTATTTATGCTGCTTTGAGCTCCCTTGAGTGAGCAGTAATGAATAAGCTTTGAAACTGCATTTGAATTCATGGGTAATTGTCTGAAGATGATTTATTTTAAGGTAATTAAAATGATAAATAAAAAAACACCTAAAACTGTGTCTGAGGTTACAGTAGCCTGTATATTGTGTTTATATGCAATAAAGATGAGGACAACAGTCCAAAATATCATAATTATTCATAACAGGAGTTATTTTATATTCAGTCTTTCTGATGATATGATGACCTGAGAACATTAGGAATAATGAGGACAGAACTTCTTTATTGTTTTATAAACTGTAGTGAAGTGGGACCAATGGGTTCGAACTTACCTGACTCTAAGCATCCTCCATGCTTGATTTGTGCCATCACAGACACCATTTGTCACTCCATCGCCACGCATGGGCAGGACAAACCGTTTTATGACCATCTGTCATTTGCATATGTGAGCAAGTTGCTGAATAAAAAGCAAGCTACTTAAACGGAAGTCAGTTTGACTTTGCAAGTGAGATGACTTGAAGGGTGAGGTGAGTCTGTGCATTGAGACGACTCTGAGGGCGAGTCTGTGCGTTGAGACGACTCTGAGGGCGAGTCTGTGCGTTGAGACAACTCGGAGGGCGTGTCTGTGCGTTGAGACGACTGAGGGCGAGTCTGTGCATTGAAATTAACTACTACCTTCAACATAAACATTGTATAATTTATTTTCTTTGTGTTTTCTATTTTATCTTGGACAGAATGCAGATCCACTGGGTGTATTGATTATTGAACGGTGCACTGTGGAATTAGATCTTGATGAAGAACACTTACATGGTTTCATGTTGGGTAAGTATATCTTTTGTAGTTGGGTGGGTGGGTGGTGGAACCAAGATCTGCACTCAGATCTGGGTAAGGTTCTATGGAAAACTGGAAATTGCACATGATCAGTGTCTATTCTTGATGAATAAATCAACAAATTTTGTTATTATTTTTACTAGAAAAAATTATGCACCCTTTGGTGCAAGTATTTAAGTTTTCATATAATAAGATATTATATTGAATTAAACAAAATTTAAAAAATGAAATTATAAATTAAACAATAAATAAATGAAATCAATTAATAAAAATAACAAAATTATAAATAAAATAGATTAACAAATTCAATAATGAAGTGTTTTTTATGGCGACAAAGGTCTCTGAAAATTTTTATTAAGAAATATAAACCTTAATATATCTGGATTTTTTTTTCACTAGTATTAGTAAATTTCATAATTCATGTGATACATAAACTATGAAAAAAATGTCACTTGCAATTTTTAAAATACAATCTATTATTTTCTATTGCATTAAGATAATTTTGAAAAATGCAACTTAAATCTTTTATTATTATATATTTATATTCATATTTATTATTATTATTATTTTAAAAAGCAACCTATTACTTTATATTGACAAAAGTAATTTTAAAAGGCAGCCTATTACATTTTATTGCTTTAAAAATCATTTTAAAAGGCAATCTATTAGTTTTTATTGCCATAAAAATCATTTTAAAGGCAACCCATTACTTTTTATGCCTTAAAAATCATTTTAAAAGGCAACCCATTACTTTTTATTGCCTTAAAATCATTTTAAAAGGCAACCTATTACTTTTATTGCCATAAAAGTTAATTTAATAGGCAGCCTATTACTTTTTATAATGCTCTAAAATCATTTTAAAAGGCAACCTATTACTTTTTAATACTTAAAAAAGTATTTAAAAAAATCAGTGCCATGTATTTTTGCTAATTTTCATATCTATACTTACAATCATCTTTAGGTTTTTTTAACTTGTTACAAATTTAGTTATATTGTTTACTTGACAAATTGTGGTATTCATGTTTGATATATTATTGCAAATTCTCGCAATAACTGTTAAAAAGGTTTACCTGCAGTCAACCAACTACAGAAAGGTAGCAGCAGATTGCAACAAACTCCACTAGCGCGGCCTGTAACCGAACAACCTCAGGAACTGAAACTTAGAAAAAAAAAATGTTGGCCTGCACAAGAGTCGATCAAAACACAAAATTTTACTACACTGTAGTTTTGAGTTACAAACTTTCACCGCAAAATTAATTTTAGCCCGAACAGGACGGATTTCACTACTCAGTAGTAACAAGTTACAAACTCTTTTTCCCCTGACGTCCCAGCAAAAAAATTTTTTTATGCATACTGGAGAGGAGGGTTCTAGAAGGGCGAGTCCACTATTAGCCCACGGTAGCTACACCACTACCCACTCACCCCTATCTTAAAATTGATTTTAATAATATTTACTAGTTGTTCAGTGTATCAGTCAACTTTAGTTTTTTATCTTTTGTACTATATTGAGTTTTGTTGTGCAAATAAATTCAATAATACAAAATTTCTCTTCTCTTCTTTAGTGTATGAAGGTGAGGAAAATCCAATTCATTTTGCAACTAACACAGAAGAGGCGCGTGACCAGTGGATACAAACTCTTCACATTGCCAGCTATGAGTGTTTAAAAATGCAACTACAAAGCCTTAGGGAGCAGTTGGTCAGTAAACTGGACATGACCCTCTGGACAGGATGCCACAGCAAGATATCTCCTCAGAGAGTGCTGCAGGTAAGTGGAAGAATTTTGATCGCTCATACCCAGGGACAATATGAGGGTGGGGGGATGAAAAGGTCTCCGGCTGACATCATATCTGTTGGATTATCTGGCGGTATAAGATGTAAGCATTTAAGATTGTTGGCAATGTCCTCAAATCAATTGCTGGTTGAACTTTCTGCCAAGAAGACCTATTGTTTGGATTACCACGAGGCTAACAGAGATGTTTGACTTATATATATTACAAGAAACACTACTGTTACAATTTTTGTGGCCCATTTTTAGGTGAGAGCACTTTACAGTGGAAATCCCTTGTGTTCCTTAGTGTTAGATAGAATCCTTGTGTTCCTTGGTGTTAGGTAGAATCCTTGGTTGTTGATATCCGTCCGTCGTGTGGAATACCAGTAACTGAGAGGATTTCAAGATCGCAATTAAATCATTAACTAACCCTGTATTCAAGCGTGTTGATTGTCTGGCTTTAATCCACATGTCCATGCAGAGTCTATAACTTTAGTGTGGATTCCAGCACACCTTATAACACAAAATATTCAACAACTACAGACTTGGACTTTTATATATTACAAGGAACACTTATAATGTCAAGGTGTTGAATGGTATATTTCTCCAGGCATTTTACTAGTTGAGTACCCATGGACAACTGCAACAGATTAAGTAGTTGTTGCTACTACTGCTAGGAAACAGTCCACTAAGTTGAGGAGGGTTTTGGCTTGTTCATTAACCAATAGTTAACAGACTTGGAGTTATATATATTACAGAGGAAACCTACAGGCTAGGATCACCGAATAACAATAGAACAACTGAACCCTTACAATGATGACACGGATTCTAACACAATATCTTCTGTTGATTACTTTTTTGAATAATTGTATCCAAGCTCTGCACAACTTTTACTTAAATCTACCTCAACAAAGTCTTGTACAAACAACACACAGAGACAAGTTCCCGCTAGATCACCGAAGTTAAGCAGCAATGAGCCTGTTCAATACTAGATTTGGTGACCATTTAAGCAACTGCAGGTATTGTAAGAAACTGAATATCAAATGACGATTCAGCATTAAATGACTTGAAAAGGGTTGATATGTGGCAAAACAACCAATTAATCAACCTGTACTTAAATCTACCTCAACAAAGTTTTGTACAAACACACGGATAAAAAAATGGGAATAAATTTCTTTATAGAAAAGAAAATCTTCCTCAATTGCTACAACCTGTGTTCCATAAACTATAAAATTTTTGATTTATTTTCAGATTTATCCGGAGAAGAACCTTGTGTAGAAATATGTATTGGTGAGTCATTATATTTTTAATTTAAGTTTCTCTTTCAAAAATGCCAAAATGAAATATTTCTTTCAGTATTGTTAAATAGTGTTTATGTTTTGGGTAATCCCATGTCAAATCATTCAGAAAAAAGTAAAATTGTCACCCACACACCTTTTTGCAAAATGTGTAGTTTCAGTTTCTTGAGCAAAAATCAACTATCTTTTTGGGTAACAAATAATGTTCCAGACTATAGATGTGAAATGTAATATATACGAGAAAAAAATTTTTTGTGTCATCAGACGGCAGGTGCACAATTGTGGAAGGTCCGTTATCAGGGGAGCTATTGGAGT
>CM042145.1:105102249-105159749 GCA_023376005.1 Doryteuthis pealeii
TACTGGTTTTAGTCGCCGTTATCCGAACTATGAATGGGTAGTACTGGGTTATCATAGTAACAGTAGAGCATTAAGCGACCGACACAATCGTACTATTGTTATATGCTGCACCAATGAACTCGAATGAAACAACTTGGAGAAAAGCTAGATGGGAATTCACAAGGATGCTGTGTACTGTTTTGAATAAATCCTGGGAAGCAGCATCCTACAAAAACAGCGTTGTTTGCCCACCTAGCTCTGATCTTGCAACACATGCTGGGCACTGTGAAGAAGTAAGAGATGAACTACCAATGAAATTTTCCTCATGGACTTCTATCACATGGTATTTCATGATTTTTTGTGGCCATTTTCTTAGGCTTTAAGTGAGAGCACTTTAAAGGTGGAGATCCTTGTGTTTAAGACAAGAGGCTGAACCTTAGTGAAGAAATCTTTGGTTGTTCTTTGGTGTCCCTTAGTGTTGGGTGAATCCTTTGGTTGTTCCTCGGTGTCCTTTGTGTTAGGTAGTATCCTTTGGTTGAGCAGATTCTTTGGTTGCAGATCCGTTTGTCCATTGAAAATATTGCAAATGAATGGCTTTTCAAGATCGGCGATTAAATAGTTAACTAACACATATAGTCTAATAAGTTTAAGTGGTGGACCTCAGCACACCTTATAATATAAAATAAAAAATGTTGTGAATAAGACTCGTCGACCCGAGTTCTATTCCTGGACGAAGCTGTTTGCATTTCACATGGTGCTAATAACCTTTGGGAAAGGTATGAATCCAATTCTCCTCCAGCTATGGGCAAATGGCACGGCAGACTGGCTCTTTAACAATGGTTAGGTAACCAGTCTAGGAGAAGGAAACTCTGAATTCAAACCTGTTAAATTCCGCTTAAAGAAATTGATCTTGTGTCACATCCTGCTCATGCGGAGGGTTGGGTAAATATATATATATATATATATATATATATATATAATATATATATATATATTCCAACACAATGGATACACCAGTGTTGGCCGACCAGTAAAAAACTTACATTCATCAGTTCTGTACTGACACTAGATACCTAATAGACGACTTATTAAGAGCGATGGTCCATTAAGGACAGATGTTGTAACAGCATTCACCTTGGGTGGGTTGAGCCAGCTCTATCCATTCAAAGATAGATTATCATGGGAATAGGAAATATTTGATCCCCCAAACCCTGCATGCAGATACTCTTGTTTGCCACAGTTATCTAGCAGATGCAGGACGAGAGGATCAAAAGTAACCATCGTTTCCGGTGCAGACACCTCTTGGAATTTTCACCAAATCCCTTTTGGCTGGGTTGTGGCCCTAATACCACTGGGTACCAGACTTGTTTGCCTTGAGTGGCCCTACCAGGAACTTAAATTCCTGATGGCATTGCTCTGACATTACCACGTTTACACTGCCTGTTGAATGAGGAGGGGTTGGACTTTGGAAATAATCGACGGAGGACAAGAGAGACGATGATGATGATAATGATGTGGAGAAAATAAAAAAAACCCAATGAGGATTACCCTCTTCAGATGGGTAGACAAATCTTAATCTGTTTACAATTAAATCTAATACAATTAGTTGTCTCGAGAGATGCACATTATTGAATCAGCCTGACTAACAAGACTGTTTCAAGGTAATGGTGTACATGTTTTTTAAATTATTGATTTAATAATTTCTCTTTAACAAATTATTTAATTTTTACCGTGGCAACCAGGAATAGACTTATGAATATACAGGAGGCCTTGCAGGCATTCTGACTCTGATAACATATTTTGAAGTGGAGGAAATGAATTTAGTTTTCAATGGAGGTTCAGCTTTTCATTAACAACTAGCAGACTTGTGAATATACCACAGTATGATGATTTAATCATTACGTTTCATATGTTTACTTAAGAGCTATTGCAAAATAGTTCAATACGTAAAAAAGTATGATAATCTTGATTTAATTCTCTTTCTTTCAATATTTTTTTTTCTTTCTATCCTTTTATCTTTTCATTATGTTCGATTGAAACAGATTAGTGCTATCACTTCCATATGCTCACCCCCCTCTGTCATCTTTCCCCTACTCTTTCTTCTATGTTTTTTTCTGTAGCATGTCCTTTTTATTTCCTTTGCTTCTTTATAATAAAAATGAAATGGTCCATTTGAAATAGATTGTGTTATCGTTCCAACAGCTCATCCCTCTATCTTTCTATCTACCAAGCATCCAGACTTTTCACCATTTCTTGAAAATCTTTATGCAATTCAGAACTAACACTAGGCCAACATTGGTTACAGCCCTTTCTTTATACACAACCAACCATTCTACCTCTTTTGGAACTCATCCACCCTTACACACAACATTTTTTCCACATCAAGTCCTGATGAAAGACTTGATGTGGACAAAAGAAGGAAAAACCAAAACGTTATAATGTCGACTTCACCATCATCTTTTTGGAATACTTTGTGTTTTTTATTTTCTACATATTGTCAGATTTAATTACCTATTTTACTCCTAATCTATGGTAAGAGGGAATTGATTCTTTTTTTTATGCCCCCCCATACACCTTTTTTCTGACTATTATACTTGTTCAGGTCTGAAACTACCCTGGCGCAAGCCAAGAGGTCCAGAAGAAAGCAGAGGCAACAAAGCACCAGCACATCAACATCTTCAGAGACAGCATTCACATGTGACATCTGTGGTCGAGAATGTTTTTAGAACATTGGACTTTACAGTCACAGGAAGCGCTGTAACTTCCGGGACCAAAAACTACATTATAGTCTTCCGAGACTGAAAATGTCTATATAAATCACATTCTGTCCTTCCAGAAATAAAGAAAATCAAACCAAAAAATATAACAATAAACTTTAACTTTACCCTATAAACTTGTCCCTTAAAGTGGTTCCCAATCCAGTTAGCAACAAACAACTGCAAGAAGCCTGCAATCAAAATCAATAAAATCCTGGAAAAAGACACATTAATTAACTTATTATTTATTTACAATATCATTTACAATTTCGTTGGTGTATTTTTTTGTTTCTTTTCTCCTATTACTTGGTTGGTTTGTGAGATGGGAGGTAAATGGCCGTATAACTTTTCTCTCATAGGGTGCTGTTTCCAAGCTTTGTTCAGAACTGCACGGAGTATCCTTGTATATGTCTCACATAGCCATTTCACCAAGTGTTTTGTTAGAATACAAGTGGTGCAACCATACAGTAGTACTGACGTATGTTATGGTTTTTTTACTGTACAATAATAGTACGAATATTAATCCTCTATTTTGTTATTCTTTTCTATACTGTTAATATCTTTTCGTGCTATGTGTACTTCCAACATTCATATAAACATTATATATATATATATATATATATATATATATATATATATATATATATATATATATATATATAATTTTAATAAATAAATGCCAATAAATGATACCTTATATCAATAAATTGTTTTTGTACTTTTAAACAAGTCGCAATTTTTGTCTAATTTTCTGAAAAATGAGTTACAAGTAGTCATTCAATGGGTTTATTTTTCTTTGTGTTGAGAGTTAAAATTTAAGGTACAAGCAAGTTTCAGATATGCTTATGTTAATAAGTTCATTCAAAACATTTACACTTCCAAATTTAAAAACAATGTCTCTAAAAAGATAAACATTAAAAATATTGCAGAAGATGATTCATTACATTCTATTTCGTTCTGTTTTTATACAATACAGTGCTATTTTCTATTTTAAAAAACGTAAAAAAATGAAACCTGTTAAACTCCGCTTAAAAATTGACCTTGTCTCGCATCGTGCTTGTGCGCACATATATATATATATATATTATTATTTATATTTTTGCTTGAAGGCAATTACAATGCGTATATTGTATAAAATTCGATAATTATAGAAAATAACCATGACAAGTGAATTTCGCAAATGATCATGCGATGCTAGAACATCGTACAGTCTGTTTCAACTTTATTAAGTCTCATCAACGATGTATACTAACGATTTCCCTCCGACAGAAATCGAAACCGGTAGTCCAGCAGGCAAACAGACTGTACGATGTTAATAATATATACTTTATTCAACAATGCTTCTAAAAAACAAACATCCAAAAATCTTATATATACTAGCAAATATATGCACCCTCCGGGTGCAAGTATCTAAGTTTTAATGTAATAAGATATTGTATTTAATTAGAAAGGCTAATGAAACTAAATAAGAATGCAGATAAAAAGATTTGTAACAGAGGGGGGTATAATCGAAAAATAGAACCACTGAAACTTACTCTTCCATCACTCTCGTCTTTCATTGTTATTTTTTCTAATTTAAGTATTTAGTTAAAAGAGGAAGTAAAAAATAAAATGACAGTTATTTGTTCTTGTTAATTGATTTCATTTAAGATTCATTGAAGAGATTTTTGCTTATATTCATTAAAATAAAACTAAACAGTTAGAAATCAATAATACTAAGCACATATTTATTAAAATCACATTTTTAATATCAATATGCAAATTAGCCTTCCTGTTCACACAGTAAACCGCTATTTTGTTGTATATATAAATATAAGTGCATGTTATCAGTATGTAGATAAGGTCAACAGTATTAATAAAACAATTTTATTAATAATTGAGGTTTGAATAAAAATGCAATCATGGAGAATGTGATGTCAATAACTAAGGGAATTGTGACTTGAGTAGTAATATAGTTTCGGTTACAGACAGAAAAACACACAATCTCCATTATAATAAGATATATTTCTATTCAATCAATATATTTGATAGAATTACAGTGGTAACTTGACTTATGAGTGTCATAACTTCTGTTTTGATGTATCACATCTCCTCAGTGTGGCTAGACTTTGCAGGCTACTTATATATATATATACACACACACACAGTGGTAACTTGACCTATGAGTGTCATAACTTATGAGTTTTCTGAGTTATGAGCTGTCACTCAGTCAATTTTTTCCTTTGTAATGTTAGCTAAAATTTGAGGTATGAGCAATCATGAGATATTCTTAGGTTAATAAGTTCACTAAAAACATTTAAGCTTCCAAATTTATTACACCAAAGAAAAATATTATTTATAGAAAAATAAACCTTAAAACATTCTAGATAATTCATTACTATCATTTGTATTATTCGGACTATTGTCCTCATTTTCATTGTTATCTGTACAACATTTCGGCCAATGTGCCCTCCGTCCTACTTCAGATATTTCTTGTTGGAATCGGGAACCTTCACGGAACTTTGAACCTAACCCATTATTCAGTCCATGGGGATATCCTGTTCTCTTTCCGGCAACCCTAGCTGGCTTACAGGTGTTAAGCTGTGTTAATTATTATTCTATGTTACTGCTGCCCCTGACCAGGATTGAACCTGCAGTCTAGAGATAACTGTCACTTAGAACTGTCTTAACCTAACTCCTTTATCCACTAGGATATGTGTCCAATTCAGATAAATAATCATTCATTACATTCTATTTTATTATGTTGTTATACAATACAATGTTGATTTTATTTAAAAAATGAATTAAAATATTCAAAGCAAAAACAGTAGTACCTTGACTTCTGAGTTTTCTGAGTTATGAGCTGTCGCTTGGTTGATTTTTTTTGCTTTGTATTGCGAACTTAAATATGAGGGGTAAGCGAGCTTCAGATATGCTTATGTTAATAAGTTTGCTAAAACATTTAAGTTTTTAAATTTATCATACCAAAGAAAATTATTATTTATAAAAAATATAAACATTAAAACATATTACAGCACATTATTCATTACATTCTATTCTATTATGTTTTTAAAACTATACAGTGCTATTTTTCTCAATTTTTTTGTTTTTTTTGTTGATAGGGGTAGAGAATGAGGAAATGTAGGCAAAGGTAGAGGAAGAACTAAGACATAAGGTGATGGATAATCTTACAGAATGCTTACATGCCATAAAACCCAACCAACCAATAGGTTGTCGCTGTCTACCAGCATCTGTCTTTTTTATTTCATCAGAGAGATTGGATTTCCATATGTTTATTAAGTCCCTATTATTAATTGTCTATTAGATGAAAGAACCTAATTAAAAAAAATATCTGTTAAGCTCCTGTATAAATGTTGTTATATCATTATTTTGGATCTGGTGGATAGTGTAGCGTTATCCTCTCTTTGTCGAAATGGAGAGATGTGTTGATTGTGAAAATAATAGTTGTATACTTATTTCGCCTTTTGAGCTACGTGGAGAGGCTTGAATTTGTTTGCTGAGCCGATGCTGAGTTGGTAGATAATTCCCAGATCTTTGGAGTCTAGAAACCAACTTGGGGTGCTAGGGGTAATCTTGCTTTGTGCCATTTAGAGTTTTTAGTAATAACACAAGGCCACTTCTTTTTCTCATGAGATTTTTATTTTCCCCCCCATGTCAACTGCCATGTCTCCTGTGGAAACCTACACATAGACAAATTAGAATGGGCTGACCAGCAAAGTCTTACATTAATCAGCTCTGTATGGACGCTGGATCTCTGATTATTTTCTGCTAGGATTAAGCTCAGCTTATATAGTACTAGGATTGGTCATAACTACAACGTCTATATAAATCAGGCATATCCAAATTCTGGCCAATCATGGCCTGTAGCTTCGGTCTTATAATGTATTATTTATGGCCCGCTATAGCAGTGTCAAACAGGACATGTTGTTATAAACATTTGTTTCCATTGTTTGTAAGAAAAAAAAAGTTACAACAGACACTGGTATACAGCGACAACCAGAATTAAGATAAAATATTATCATTATCAGTGCAACATGATGATGATGATGATATCTGTTTTTATTTTTTTATTTTTTTACAAACACTGAAAATGATGCTCAAAATATGAACAAAATTTACTTATTTATTAATCAAATTTTTTATAATTGAATTTGTCCTCTTTTTACAATAAGTATAGAAATTGCTTTCTTTGCTTGAATTGCAAAATGGATAAGATAAATTGACCTAAATAAGACATTGTATCTATGAAGGAATATATTGTTATTTACTAAGTTTTACTTAGTCTGGCACAAAAGTTGCTTACAGCACCTGCTGTTACTAAGTGATCACCCACTTAAATGCCAACAGCCCTATCGGCTGGGTTTTTAGAATACACCGACTGCGCCTCTGCAAGCAACACTCCACTTTGACCCTTACTTAGGCTAGAAGGGCGGTCGGAGAGGCCCCTTTCAATCAATCAGCTGACCATGTCAAGCCCTACCACATATATGATTGTTCCAACCCTATTGCCCTTATGGCAAATCTCAAACCTATTTGGTCTCTAGCGAATGTGGAGTACTCCTTTATCACCATTACTCCCAAGTCCACTCTGATCTGGAGTGGTGGTGCCCTTTGGGGTCCCATCTATGTGTTAAATAGAAAAAAATGAGCTTAAAAAAAAAATTGAGTACCTTCAAGAATGAATAAAACAATGTCTTTAGCATAAAATAACCTAACAAGGATTGAAATGCCGTAAAATCCAACCAACGAAAATATTGCAAACTTTTGACTCAAACTAGTATGATAGTCCTTGAATTAATTTTATATGTTGATATTCGTCTCAAGTTCCAACAGTTTTCAACTGAGTGATTCAATTAATTCTGAATTTAATTTTGTTGTATGAAATTGAAAACTGGCACTTATTTAATGGCATGATATATTAGTATAATGGAGATTATGTAACTGTTTGTCTGTAACTGAGCTACATCACCACTGACATCACGATTTCCTTAGTTATTTAATTTATATTCTCAACGACTAGGAAATAGTCATTATTTAATCTTAATTAGCATCTTATTCATTAATGATGATCTCTATTAAAGTCTAATGGAGTTAAATTTGCTGCAAAACTGTCTATTATTAATACGTTTAAAATCCTGAAAAATGTGTTTTATTTTTATATATATATATATATATATATATATATATATATATATATATATATATATATATATATGCGCGTGGGCAAGTGGTTAGAGTCGTGGAAAAAGGACTTGTCGATTCGAGTTCAATTCCTTGGGAAAGCTATAAATCCATATATTCTCCCTCCAGCTATGGGTTAAATAGTAGGGCAGACTGGGCCCTTCAGCCTTGGGTAGGTAACGAGTCTAGGAGAGGGATAACTCTGAATTCAAAATTCCTGAGGTCGGTCGTTAATTGGATTTGTGGCAACCCTTGATGCACCAATTCTTTCCTATCGACTGTGCCAAAAAGTGTGGATGGTCCAATACAAGCCTTCACCACTATAAACAAATCACTGTGTGGGTGTTCATTGTGTGTGTGAAAATCGACGAGAGAGTCCATTTTTTATATATATATATATATATATATATATATATATATATATATAAGAAATAAAGATTTACATAGTATATATATTTACCAACCCCTCCGCACGAGCAGGATGCGACACAAGGTCAATTTCTTAAGCGGAGTTTAACAGGTTTGAATTCAGAGTTTTCCTTCTCCTAGATTGGTTACCTAGCCATAGTTAAAGAGTCCAGTCTGCCCTGCTATTTACCCATAGCTAGAGGGAGAATTGGATTCATATTCTTTCCCAAGGGTATTAGCGCCATGTGAAATTCCAACAGCTTCGTCCAGGAATTGAACTCGCGTTGACGAGTCCATTTCCTACGACTCTAACCATTATACCACGCGCCTCCATAGATTTACATAGTATATAGTGGAATAGTTTGGATAATGATTTTAACAAAACTGGGTTTAATAGATAATTACTTGCTGTTACTGATTTCAAATACTATCATGTATTAAAAGTATATATATATATTTTATATAGAAATCAGTTAAGATAACATTAAAGTAAGTGTAATATTTTATATTCATTCTTATTTAGTTTCTTTAGTCTTTCTAATTTAACATAATATTTATTACATTAAAACTTAATTAGCTAGTATAATTCATTTTCTATTTGAGCCTTTTTGTAACTATAATATATTCCTTTTCTTTAGTTTCAGACTTATGCAAATTCTAATAGACTTATAATTTTCATTTTATCTTCATATGATAATAATTTGGTGGAAAATTCACATACTTAGGTAGTAATATCTCATTCACAGAAAGCAATGTTAATACACATATAAGGAAGGCATGGTCTGCCATAGACAGATTGTCAGTCATATTAAAGTGACAATTCGTCCAAGCTGTAGTTGTATCAGTGCTACTGTATGGCTGCACCACTTGGACCCTAACAAATCGCCTAGAGAATAAGCTAGATGGGAACTGCATGAGAATGTTGTGTGCAATATTAAACAAATCATGGAGACAGCACCCTACGAGAAAGCAGCTGTACAGCCACTTGCGCCTATCACACAGACCATCCGCGTGAAACAACCAAGACATGCTGAGTTATGTCTGATGATCGCATAGGCGAGAAACTGTCAGTAACCAGATGTTGACTCCATGTCCATGCTACCGTAAATAAAATGTGTGTGTGTGTGTGTATGTATATATATATATATATATATATATATTGCACCACCAACGCAATAAATAACATGTTCATTATTATTAACAGCATAATTTTAAAAATACATTTAAAAAATACATTATATTAATTTGCACATAACCTACGTAACCAAGAATACCAAACACTAATACGCATATTTATATGCACACACGCGCGTGGAAACAATTATATCATCACAGCCTTCATACATTCCCACGCGCACACGCACGACATCACATACATACGCACAAACAAAAATACGCACACACAATCATATCATCACAGCCTTCACGCATTTCCATGCACACGCGCATGACATCATACACATACGCACAAACAAAAATACGCACATGTAGAAGCAAAAAAAACATTCCGCATCACGTAAACACGAGAATACAGTTAAAAAAAACGCACACATTTGACCATTTACACAATTTCTGTCATTTTCAAAGGAACCGTTTCGTCTTACCCGATGAATGCTTTCAGCAAGAAACCGCTGGTCGTAATACCGTTCCCGTAATTAAATAAATAAAAGCAAAAACTTTTATTTGTTTTGATTTCTCATTGAACTATATATATATATATATATATGGTCCACAGGTACAATTTTCTATTAGATTACATTGATGAAGCTATGAAAGCTTAATAATGAAATAGATGCAATATATTTTACGACAAACCATATACGCCGGCATTTAAGAAAAAAGGAAAATAAAACACTTAGCTTTCTACAGATCCTTAGATGACATGACTGTCATTTTAACTTTCACTGACTTTTTTTACATTCAAACAGCCCATGCCCTAATAGTGAGAAGTGGGTGGGGGCATGGGTTTAGATACTAGCCATTTTAACTTATTTTAAAGCGAGAGGGGTGAAATAGCCTTTTTTTCAAGCTCAGAATTGCCGAGGCATGGAATAAGCTGCCTGCATCCGTTGTAGGCTGCCGGAACACTGCATCTTTCAAAGCCTCCATGCTTTATTTAGTCCGCCAACACTATACCTGATACCCCTCTCCACACACATATGCACACACGCCCACACATACATGTATATTATTACTGTAAACTGCTCATGTTCCTGACACTAATACATTATTCTGTGTACTAGACATGAGACTTTGATGAGTTGTGGTGCACGTGAGCACTGTACACAATAAATTTCATTATCATTATTATTTAGTTGATGTGACGACATTCATAAGAAATAAGAATTCGGCGGATAGGCAATACCAGATAATCAGGACTTACAATTTTGCATTTCATCTTAGACAATTTGGACAGTCTCATTTTTAACCAGAGGGTGTTGTGAGATAATAACGGTCGTACAATTAAGGAACACTAATTATTAATACTAGCAAATATATGCACCCTCCGGGTGCAAGTATTTAAGTTTAAATGTAATAAAATATTAGATTAAATCAGAAAGGCCAATGAAACTAATTAAGAATTCAAATAAAAAGATTTGAAACGGAGGGGGTATAATCGGAAAATAGAACAACCGAAACTTACTCTTCCATCACTTCCGTTTTTCAATGCTAAATTTTGCTAATTTAACTATTTAGTTGAAATAGGAAGTAAAGAATAAATTACAGTTATTTCTTCTTGTTAATGAATTTCTTTTAGGATTTATTGAAGAGATTTTTACTCATATTCATTAAGATAAAAAAAACAATTAGAAATCAATAATACCAAGCACATTTTTATTAAAATCAGTTTTTTTAATATCAATATGCAAATTAGCTTTACGTTTACACTGAAAACTGGTATTTTGTTGTATATATAAATACAATTGCATGTTATTAGTATTTAGGTAAGGCAAACAGTATTAATAAAGTCAAACAGTTTTATTATTAATTGAGATTTAAATAGAAATAGAATCATGGAGAATGTGACGTAAATAACTAAGGGAATTGTGACTTGAGTAGTAATATAGTTTCGGTTACAGACAGAAAAACACACAATCTCCATTATAATAAGATATAGATTATTATTATTCTACTTTGTAAATAAATCTTTAATTTTTTTACTACCACTTTTAAACATAAATAACTTTTTGCTATTATTTTAAATTATTACTTTAAATCATTACTTTTATTTTGGTGCAGTTATCCAACTCATCGGGACATGGACTTTTTGTTGGTGTTGTGATATTTACGAAAAGATATAAAATAGTTGTTCTTGCTGTTAACTTGTACCAGTTCACTTTCTCTACCTTGGAGTTAAATGTACCCCGGGGATATTTCTTCTCTCTTTCTAGCGATCCACGATTGATTTTGATTTCTCTGAGTTTTCTACTATTCAATGTCAGAAATGCTGTCATCTTTATTTTCTTTTTCTTTTTAAAATGTTTTTTTTTTTGTGCCATCATTTCATGCTGCTGATTTCAGTTGGGAGTGTGTCTCTTTTTAGAACTCCGACGAGAAGCAAGCAGGTTGTGGTAGGGAGGCGCAATCAGCGGCACGGATCGAGCGCGTGGGTGAGGGGTGGGGGTGGTGTCGGTCTTTGGAATATTGCGGGGAAGTCACGCAAAAGCGGGAGAGACCAGTTCTATCGATTATTTTTCTCTGGGAATGGTTGGAATTCCATTGTTATTCTGTCAGCATTTTCTGTTGTCAATTCTTCTCGTGCTACTAGTAGTTGGATTTCGCATGTGTCGCTCGTCGTTCCACGTTCGACTCTACTCAAACTGTCATCCAATATCCTGGATGAAGGAAGAAGTAAAACAAGGTGCTCTCTCTCTTTCTAAACGAACAAGACAACCACATAGCAGACATTCATAAGGTTGGATGGAATTTTTCACTTTGATTATTTCATGTCTTCGTATATATATATTTTTAAAGTAACGATAGAATTTGTTTTGTTTTCGGTGTTAATGGGTAGACTGTGAATTCAGGGGCGTGAATTTTTAACTACCAAAGTGGTCTGTTTTAAGGTTTTTTTTAAATTGTTACTCTGAAATAGAAATATCGTTAAAAAATCGGCAAAATTATCAGCGAATAGTAATTTCCAGTTTATTTCAGTATAGGACTTGATAAGTTTATAATCTCAATCCCCTTAACAACGCGGAGGTGAAAAAGGTGTATAACTTAATCACTACGCAACAACTTTAAATCTATAGAATATTGATATAAGTTTGTTTTTTGTTTAACTAAACGTTAAACAAAAAACAAACTTATGAATGAATTAACGAATTTTCCTTAGAATCCCAGTTGAGAAATTAAAAATATACATTAGACTTTGACTATGGTAAAAATTTACGCCCCGGGATTCACAATCTACCCTATCAGTTTAATTTTGAAAGCAATGATAAAAAAAAAAAAAAGAAAAAAAAAGATACGTTCACTCGGTCAACTTTTTTTGACTTAATGTGGTGGGGCATAATGGTTCAAGTCTTTGGGTTTTCGTATTTAAATTTTTTTTCCCTCTACATTTAAAACGATTGTATCTATTTATTTTTACACATTTATTGACATACCATACATTAAATAAATAAATAAAAACAAGGTTCTCTCTCTCTCTCTCTCTCTCAACGAACAAGACAACACATTGCAGACATTCATAAGGTTGGGTGGAATTTTTCATTTTGCTTACGTCGTTTCTGTATATTTTTTAAAGTAACGATAGTTTGTTTTGTTTTTTGGTGTTAATGTTTGTACTTTCTCTCATTCTTAGAAGAAAAAAAAAAAGATCGAATTTTGTTGTAAAATTTTGGGACCATATGACCTTTAGGCACCCCTTTTTGATCTCGATTAAGAAAGGACATGTTTTTCATTTACACCGTCAATATCCGGTTGTTTTAACAGACGATTTTTAGATTTAAAAAAAAAATGATAAAACTAGACCCTAACCCCTAACAAACAACCGGATATTGACGGTATAAATGAAAAACATGTCCTTTCTTAATCGAAATCAAAAAGGGGTGCCTAAAGGTAATATGGTCCAAATGTTGTGACTGGCCGCATTGATTGACTCATGTTAAAATACATTTTTTGGTGCAAATTCAGAATTGCGCGCAAGAGATAATAACATTAGAATAGCATTTTACATATAAATAGCATTAGATTACGGAAACTCTCAAAGAAGTCTAACACTAACTCTAAAAATAACCCCATATCCTACCCCCCCCCTAGTTAAAATGAACAGTTTTATTACAAAATTTGTGGATTCTGTTTTTTCTGGGTCACCCTAATTTTCTGACCGATTTGCAAGTTTAGCCATTTTTTAAAAATTTCGTAAAAATTCACACGTTTGATTACCAAGTCATTAACGGTATCTATATTTTTCATTTAGAATGATATTTTGTATCTTTATCCTTCACAAAATATAAATAAATAAGTCTAAAAGCAGGTTTGTTTATATGACTAGAACCGGCTAAATAACCCCTTCCTATAATTATTCAGTTGCATATTGGACTGGAAATTGCTTTATTCACTAATTTAGACCATTTTAAGAATCTCTCTCTATCTATCTCTCTATATATGAGCTCCAACCCCCCTTTTAATTAGGGCTGGTTTAGCTCACTCAGTAGAGCACTTGCCTAGGAATCGCAAGTTTCTTGGTTTGACACTGGCCCTCGCCAACTCAGCATATGAGGAGCTGATGGTCGGTGTGGCACTCCACCTCAGATGCTAAAATTAATTTCCTTGGTCTAGCACTAGTGAAAAGGGGATAGACTCCCTCGCTGTCTGGCTGATACTGACATTAGGCCACTCAGACGACTTTACTTTTTACAAGTGTATATATAATAAAAAATCTTGTTATACTGTTCCATTTTTGCTGGGTTACAGTTTTAAACATCTTAATATAATGGAGATTCAGTGTCTGTCTGTAATCAAAGTTACATCACTGCTTATGTCACAATACCCTCAGCAATTGCATAAGTTAATTTATAGTCAACATCATTAATACATAGGATAAATCTTATTTATTAATGATGTCTATGGAAATCTGAGTTAGATTTGCCTCAAAATAGTTTATTAGTGCATTTAAGATCCTGCAATGTGTCTTATATCACTAAGAAATAAAGGTTTATGTAATATATGGTGTGGTTAATTCGCAAACTGGTTTTAACAAAACTGGGTTTAATAAATAATTACTTGGTGTTATTGATATCTGATGTTATTGTTTTATTCTCCAACGTATTAAAATCAATCTATGAATGATTTTATATAGAAACCAATTAAAATATAATTAAAATTAGTGTAACCTTTTTATATGCATTCTTATTTAATTTCGTTAGTCTTTATTAGCTCAGTCGGTAGAGCGTTCGGCTAGAAACCACAAGGTTCCTAGTTCGATACCGGTCCTCGTCAACTTAGCGTATGAGTAGCACAGGGATCTGTGCGGTAAAGTAAGGAGCTGACAGTAGGTGTGGCGCCCCACCTCAGACGCTAAAATAATCTCCTTGATCTAGCGCAAGTGAAAAGGGGATAGACTCCCTCGCTGATTGGCTGATACCGACTTTAGACCCCCCCTCCGACGACGACATTAAAACTTATGTCTGGAGGGTGCATATTCTTGCTAGTATATAATAAAGATCTTGATATAATTTCATATGTTTGCTGGGTCAGAGTTTGAAACATTATGAGAATTTTATTAACCTGTTTAAAATTAAGTTGCAAAATAGTATGGGGCATAATAGGTCATTAGCAGAAAAAAAAATGGCATGATTAAATTAACGTTATTTTATTAATCGATATATCCATAAAAAGATAATTTTTCTAATACTAATAAACTTATTAAAAGCTCTTTAAATGAATGTGGGGAAATGAAATCATTACAAAACATGCACACCAGGCTGTGAGCAGTAAAATAAAAAAACAAAACAAAAACAAAACACAATTACTCTTTTTCATCAAGAAAATATTTCCACGATAGTTTTTGTTAGTAAACATTTTTGTACAAATATTTCAATTATGTTTTCCATTGAAAAATAAATGTTTTTGTCTGAATTTTTGAGATGAGGCTTGATGATTTGGATTATTTGGATTATTCAGACTATTGTCTTCATCTTTATTGTTATGTACTCAGTTGGGTCAATCGCAATGCCAACTGCGATGGTTGGGTCACACCATCCGCATGCCTGCAGACAGACTCCCCCGTAAAATACACTATCACACCTTCAAGCCTGGAAGATCTGGCCTCCAACAGGCAGGGTTGGTGAGACATGTGCCGTACAGGAGCTAAGCAGCTCAATATCGAGATTAACAGGGCTGCAGAGCGGAGACGTCTTCGTCGTCATGAACCACCAAATGCAGATGGGAATTTCCCTTGCAATGTGTGTGACCACATCTGCAAGTCCAGAATTGGACTAACTAGCCACGAGAGAGTCCACAACTGTTGAAGACAGGAAGTGACGTCATCATCATCTGCAACGGACTTCTAAAAGGAAAAGGAATTATGTACACAAAGTTTTGGTCACCTTCTGGTGTTTATCAAAAATGACTTGATTCAGCATTAAATGACTCGAAAGAGGGTTGATTAGCCTAACACTAACCCTAAAAATAACCCTAACCCTAGTGTCTCAAAGGTTTCCGGTATTTCCGTGAAATATAATGCTTTTTATACGTAATCTAATAATATTATCTCTTGCGCGCTATTCTGCATTAGTACCCAATTTTTTTTATTTAGATTGGCAAATTTCATTTATTAATTTATCTATTTTGGAAACAAATTTATCTATCAGTTTTATTAATATAAAAGCAATGATAAACAAAAGATAGGTTCCCTTTGTCAACTTTAAAAAAAATTAATCTGGTGGGGCATAATGGTTCAAGTTTTGTAGGTGTTTTAAGTGTATCTTCCAGCCTTCTGATGTTTATCAAAAATGAGTTGATTCGGCATTAAATGACCTGAAAGAGGGTTGATATGTCATAAAACAACCAGGTCGATGCAGGCTTATGATCATAAATTAGTAATGATTACTTTTTGAGAGATTTCTTTTTGTACTTATTGCAGTTAGAATGTGATCTTTGTAAACTGATCGTGTGGTCTAATGGTTAGAGTCGTAGGAAATGGACCATATTAAGTGTAAATTCAGCTGAAGTCAGTCTGTATAGTTTTTTTTCGACTCTGACTAGTGATCCCTTAAATACTTCCAACTCTGACTCCACAGACCTGGTTTTAACTGTTAGTTTTTCGCTAAAATCTGAATAACAGCAAATGTCTTCAGATCTCCAGGATTCTTCAAAGTATTCTACTAACAGATATCAGATCTCCAATTTCCCTAGTCTCTTTCTCAGGCTTTTGAGGACTGTCCCAAGAGCATCGACTACAATTTGTATCACTGTCACTTTCATGTTCTACAGCTTTTCAACTCTCTAGCAAGATCCAGGTATTTGTATATCCACTAGATGGCAAATTCCTTTTTTCCTTCGTCTTGACTTCTGGCCGGGATTGGGTAATCAGTTTATATCTCAAAGTCCCAGAGAATTTCATGCATTGTTTTTTTTTTCTTGGACAGTTTTTATTATTTCATTTTTTTGTGAGTTTGTCAAACCTGCATTAGCTGGTGGTCTTTCACTGGAGTTTAAGGGACAGCAAGTTTCCTCAGGTCTCCATGACACTTCTGGGTATTCTAGCTGATCTTAGCAATTATCTGGATAGTGTTGATTCTTCCTCTGATTTTTAATTCCTCGAGTCTGTTTTCTAAGCTCCTAGGGACCATTCCAAATGCACCAACTATAATTGGTATCCTTTTCACCCTCGTATTCCACAATTTTTTTCAGTTCTCTGGTAAGGTCCTGGTATTTGTCTATCTTTTTGTTTTCTTTTATCTTCACCCTGTGATCGACTGGGACTGCAAAAATCTACCAGTTGACAAGTACTCTTTTTTTTTTTTTTTTTTTTTTTCCTGCTAAGTCTGGTCTTCTGGTTAGGTTAAAGTGATTCATCTGTTTCTTAAAATCCCAGAGAATTTTATGCATTTCATTCTCAAGAAAGGTTTTTGGTTTGTGCATATATCATTTTGTTGTATGGTCAAAATTGAGTTTCTTGCACAATTCCTAGTGGATCACCTTTCCAACCCAGTCATGCCTAGCCTTGTATTCTCATTGTGTTAGTTTGCTACATTCACTTAATACATGGCTTATTGTCTCATCTCTGTCTCCACACATCCTACATTTTACTGTTTTGTTGTGACTTATGTATTTTTTTCTTTGATATAATTTATTCTTATGGCATTGTTTTGTGCTGCAATTTATTATTATCATTATTACTAGTAGGACCTGTGGATATACCTCATTATGATAATTTAGTTATTACAACGTTTAATATGTTTACTTAAGAACTATTGCGAAATAGTTCAATCTGTAAAAAGTATAATAATCTTAATTTAACTCTCTCTCACTCTTTTTTTTTTTTTTTTTCCTTTTTTTCTTTTATCTTTTCATTATGTTCAATTGAAACAGATTAGTGTTATCACTTCTACATGTTCACTCCCTCTCTCTATCTTTCCCCCTACTCTCTTTATTTCTTTTTCTTATATTTTTTCTGTGTAGCATGTCCTTTTGCTTTTCTTTCTTTATAATAATAATGGAGTGGTCCATTATTTAGCTGAGGTGATAACACATAAGAATTTGGTGGATAGGAAACACCAGATAATGAGGATTTACATTTTTACATTTCATTTTGGACAATTTGGATGGTCTCATTTTTAACCAGAGGGTTTTGCAAGATGATAACAGTTTTATTTTGTTGGAATATGAGTATTATTATATAGATCAGGGGTCACCAAACTATGGCCTGCTGGTGGATGCCTGTCTACGATACTTGAATTCAGCTTCACAAATCTCACTAAACCTTTCTGCTAATGTTGCATTCTTTGATAAGGATTTGAAAATAAATATGTTGGTGAAATTTGTTTTTGTGCATCTTCTTACGCCACTCATCCATGAATATAACATGGAAAGATAAATTTTGTTTTACATCTTTTTCTCAGAGCTTTCGTTCTGGCTAGCAAGTATTGAACACAATAATAATGAGGCCTGTATTTGTTATTTTTTCAGTTATCCGGTCCATTGTGAAAAAAGTTTGATGATCCCTGATATACCGTAAATCCTCGAGTATAATCCGCATTTTTTCCCCAAAATTTAAAGGTCAAAATCCCCAGTGCGTGCTATATACGCGGTTAAAAATGAAAAATATTTTCTAAGCAATGTCCGAGTTTCTATTTGTCCGGCAATGTTTATTCAGACGCATTTTGTGATGTCGGGTGTGAAAATACCTTAAGCTTGAAAGCAATGAAGTCATAAAAGAATCATCCATAACTTGCAGTAAGCAACATTTATTAAAATAAAAGTATTCAGAACACAGAATAACATGTAATAAAAACAATTTACAAACATATTTACATTCCCATATAACAGTTATAATAATAGTGATAAATATGTAAAGGTAATTTACTTAATATTTATTTTTCACAGACGTTATTACTGTTAATTCATTTTCGGCAAACAAAATGCACAAAAAAGCTACATGTTTGCATTGTTATATATACAATAATAATAAAGGATGTTACTGTATACATTTTTACAAACCAAGGACGTTATATATATATATATATTTACCAATCCCTCCGCACAAGCAGGATGCGACACAAGGTCAATTTCTTAAGCGGAGTTTAACAGGTTTGAATTCAGAGTTTTCCTTCTCCTAGACCGGTTGCCTAACCAAGGTTAAAGAGCCCAGCCTGCCCTACTATTTACCCATAGCTGGAGGGAGAGTAGGATTCATACCTTTCCCAAGGGTATTAGCGCTAAGTGAAATGCAATTACCACGTCCAGGATTTGAACTCGGGGCGACTAGTCCATTTCCCATGACTTTAACCATTACACCACACGCTTCCTACTCAATGACGTTATATAGACCTCTTTGATTCAAGTTAGAGAAGGAGTGTGTATTATACACAAGGTTTAGGTTTTTCAGATGTACAGACCCCTAAAAATCCCCTGCATATTATACTCGAGGATTTACGGTAGATTATTATCATCATTATTATTATTATTATTATTTCTACACATTCTTTATATTCTTTTTTTTTTTCTTTTCTGTTTTTCAGATAAACCATGCGGTTTAACAGTAAAGCTCTTGCAAGTCTTTCCTTGCAAACAAACACTAAATTCGACAAAGAGGGTGTTGTTTGGATGAAAGACAAACAAGATGGACTCTTTAAAAAAGGCGAAGGTAAGTTTTAAAATTTATATATATATATATATATATATATATATAGTAATGCTGATAGCTTTTAAATTTAGTGCATCCCTAGATGCACGGGTTAGATTGTTGAATGAGTCCCTGGGAAATTTGATGGGTCCCCACTAAAGTTTCTCAATAAATTGCAGAGTTTTTATCTATGAACAACTAAAACCGTCTCACCCCTACCTTGTACTCCATACAGTGTAATTCGTTTCCAAGAAAATATTGAAATATATTTACATTTAGCTTGAAATGGCGAGGGAAGAAAAAAAACATTGGGACACATGGATATGATTTTTCTGCATCCTTTTAGATTTTGATGCATCAGGGATGCAGGACGTGTACCTATTAGCATCTGTGTGTGTATGTATATATATATATATATAAATGTTGTTCTGGTTCCAACGGGAGAAAATTCAATATTTTATAAAAAAAGAAGTTCCGCAAAATGTATTTTGTTCTCAGAAAATTTTTAAAAAATTCTTTTTGTTTTACATATGCAACACGTGTTTCAGATCTTCTGGTATCTTCTTCAGGCTTTGATTGATAATATGAAATTATATTATAATATTATCAATCAAAGTCTGAAGAAGATACCAGAAGATCTGAAACACGTGTTATATATGTAAAACAAAAAGAATTAAGAATTTTTTTCTGAGAACAAAATACATTTTGCAGACCTTTTTTTATAAAATATATATATATATATATATATATATATAATGGTACCTTGACTTATGATTGCCCCAACTTATGAGTCTTCTGAGTTATGAGCTGTCACTTGGTTGATTTCTTCTTTTTTTTTTTTGCTTTGCTTTGTGTTGAGAACTAAAATTTGAGGTACAAGTGAGATTCAAATACACTTATGTTATTTAGATCAATAAAACATTTCCAAAGTTTGCAAATTTATTATGCCAAAGAAAAATATTATTTATGAAAAAAAAAATAAACATGAAAACTTATTGTAGCACATAATTCATTACATTGTATTTTAACCACTTAAGCAACAGCAGTACTGTAAGCAACCAGAGTCCTTTGAATATCAAAATGACTTGAATGATCGGAAACTGGTTAATGTGCTGTAAAACAACCAAACAAATCCTATCATTATATTTTATTATGTTTTTATACAATACACTGCTATTTTTCTGGCTGAGAAATCCATGACCTGCAATACTCCACTTTGACCCTTACTTGAGATAGTCGTGCAGTCAGAGAAGCACCCCTCCGATCAATCGGCTGGTCATGTCATATCCAGGATATAGTGTCCTGGCTGGGTATGACATTAAACTGCAGCTAGTGATGAGGTTCCAGCTCTGGAGCTTTGGGGGAGTATGGAGTACCCCTTTGTCACCATTACTCCCAGATCTACTCGACCTAGAGTGGTAATACCTGTTAGGGTCCTATCTGTTTTTTTTGTTTTTTTTCTACACTTAGCTGGGAGTGGGGAGGGAAAAAGATGGATTCATTCCTTTCCCAAGGGTATTAGCGCTATGTGAAATTGCAAACAGGATTTGAACTCTGTTCACCGTGTTCATTTCCTATAATGATAACGATTACATAATGAGCAACTCCTTTTTTATTTTTTTTATTTTAGGGGAAAATATTTACTTTGAAATATTATTATTTTGCATTTCATATATTGTTAATAACCTGAGGAAAGGTATGTATCCAACTATTCTCACTCCAGCTATGGGCAAATAGTTGGGCAGACTGGGCTCTTTAACCTTGGTTAGGCAACCAGTCAAGAAGGAAAACTCAATTCAAACCTGTTTAAAAATTGACATTGTGTTGCATCCTGCTCATATAGAGGGGCTGGGTAAATGTGTGTATACAGTGGTACCTTGACTTACAAGTGCCCCATCTTATGAGTTTTTCCAATTACGACCTGTCACTCAATTGATTTTTTGCTTCATGTTGAGAGCTAAAATTTGAGGTACAAATATGCTTATGTTAATAAATCCACTAAAAAACACTTAATTTTCCAAATTTATTAGGCCAAAGAAAAATATTATTTATGAAAAATAAACATTAGAATATATTACAGCACATTATTTATTATATTCTATTTTATTATGTTTTTAAACAATTCAGTGCTATTTTCTTATTTAAAATAATATTATCTTCTTATTATGATGGAGATTATTTAACTGTTTGTCTGTAACTGAAACTACGTCATCACCGACGTCACAAATTCCTTAGTTATTTAAGTTATATTTTCAATGATTATGAAATAGTCATTATTCAATCTTAATTAGCATCTTATTTATTAATGATTTATCTGTTAAAGTCTAGCTGAGTTAGATTTGCTGCAAAACTGCCCATATTATTAATGCATTTAAAATCCTGAAATGTCTCTAAGAGATAAAGATTTACATAGTATATGGTGGGAATAATTTGCATAATGATTTTAACAAAACTGGGTTTAATAAATTGTTATTTGCTGTTACTGATTTCAAATACTATCATGTTATTCTCAAATCGTATTTAAAGCAGTCCTATATATAATTTTATATAGAAATCAATTAAAATAGCATTGTGTAATATTTTTATATTTGTTTTTATTTAGTTTCATTAGTCTTTCTAATTTAATATATTTTATTACATTAAAACTTAAATACTTATGCCGAGAGTGCGCATACTTTTGCTAGTAATTATAAATACAATACAGTGCTATTTTTCTTATTTATTTTTGATTTGATAATTGTTTCTTATCTGATCTTTTTTTCTTTTCTTTCAGCATTTGTGGAACGGTTTTGCCGGTTGAAAGGCAACATGCTATTTTATTTCAAGAACAAGGAAGTCACTGTAAGTAGTTTGTTTGGACTTCTTATATTTTTTCTTTTCTAGTGGTGCAGAGTTTTATATATATATATATATATATATATATATATATAACATACATGAATAAATGTGAAGAGAAAAATGGAAGTGAATCCAACAGTATGTAATATAGTGAAAAATTTGAAAAACACTGGTTCAAATAAATGAGCGTTGACTGAATAAATATCACTCATTTTATTCGAACTTTTGTTTTTTCAAATTTTTCACTATATTACATATATATATATATATATATATATATATATATCTCAGTAAAAAATAAGATTTAGATTTTTAGCATTATAGCTTATTTTAGGGAACCTAGAGAAATTATCTAGTCATTCCCATCTTCAGATGCAAAATTTTACTGATATAATTTTGCTCTGTGACAATAAGAGCACACATTGAGCTCGGCAAACTATGACATTTTAAAAAAACTACTACATTGTAAGGAAGATATCTTCACCTGATCTTTGGTTTTTATATATATATATATATATATATATATATATATGCTGATACGTATGTGTCCTGTGGCTCTGGTGCATAAAAATTTAAAAGGATGCAGTAAAATCGTATCCATGGGTAGCAGGGATGCACCTAGTGACTCAATTTTTCCATAAAAAAATTCTGATACATTGCATACAACCAACCTGTAACAATTCAGGGATGTGAGTTTTCCACTAATTAGCAGAAGGTAGCTTTGTTTTGTTTAACTGGAAATTGTCATTGCCAACATCATGAGAGAATTTCTGGCCTTGTACCTAACTTGGGTATTGCTCTATTCTGTTGTTATTACTCTTGTTTTTTTTCTTCTTTTTCTTCCAAGTAACTGTAAATACATCTTATTATAATGGAGATTGTATGTTTGTCTGTCTGTAACTGAAACTATATTACTACTCAAGTCACAATTTCATTAGTTATTTACGTCATATTCTCCACAATTTTATTTCATTTAAACCTCAAGTATTGATAAAATTGTTTTACATTATTAATACTGTTATGCTAATAACATGCAGTTGTATTTATATATACAACAAATAGCAGTTTACAGTGTGAACAGGTAGGCTAATTTGCATATTGATATTAAAAATTTGATTTTAATAAATATGTGCTTAGTATTATTGATTTCTAATTGTTTGGTTTTATCTTAATGCATATGAGCAAAAATCTTGGGGATAAATCTTAAAAGAAGAAATAACTGTAATTTTATTCTTTATTCCTACCTAAATAGTTAAATTAGAGAAAATTTAGCAATGAAAGATGGGAGTGAAGGAAGAGTAAGCTTCAGTTGTTCTATTTTTTTTTTTTTTATTATACCCCCCTTCTGTTTCAAATCTTTTTATCTGCATTCTTATTTAGTTTCATTAGCCTTTCTAATTTGATATAATATTTTATTACATTAAAACTTAAATATTTGCTAGTTTCAATAATTTCTTATAAATGAATTACGCAGTATGGGGTACAAGTTAGGGGTTTAGTTGTTTTATCATAGAAAATTATTCTGCCACTCTTTCCCTAGTTCATAAATAAAACCCCTCAATTTATTAAGAAACTTTAGTTGGAACCCATCAAATTTTCCTTCTTCAGAAGACTTTGGAGCCCATAAAGGGATGTTCATGGCTGTTTGTATTAATAAAATGTTGTAACAAAATTCAAATGTTATCTTTTGATTCTATCTGTGATCTGTTATTGGTTTGTGGGTAAATGGGTTAACTAAGTGTTTGGTGCATGTAGTGTGTTGAATTGTGGTTTGTTGTAATGGACTCATATATGAGGGTGAGTCAAAAGGTAATGCCATTTTGTTTAGGACCAGGTATAATTACCAACACAAGAACATGTATCATACATTAAAATAAAGCTGGTCCTCTGTGGATCACATCCCTACTTCTCCACATAGTTATAGTTTCTCTCAATAGCAATATTTCACCCTCAAATGAGAGCATATATCCCAGCCCCGTAAAATCTGTTGACTGTTCTTTGAGCCACTTCTTCACTACAGATTTCATTTCCTCATCACTGGAATAATGTTTGCCTCTCAAACCCTCTTTCATGGGGACAAAGGGATGATAGTCTGAAGCTGCTAAATCTGGTAAGTAATCTATGTGGAGAAGTAGGGATGTGATCCACAGAGGACCAGCTTCATTTTGATGTATGATACATGTTTCAGTGTTGGTAATTATATCTGTCCTAAACAAAATGGCATTACTTTTTGACTCCTCTTTGTATGTGTATATATATATATATATATGAAGGAAGGGTGGATGGGTTTAGGATCCGACGATATGCTGTAGATAGAAGGAAAGTGGTCAAGAAATGATCAACTCAAAACAAGTCACAGGGTGGTACGTTTCGTCTGTATGCACAGACTTTCTCAGCCGATCTGAGCCCTCAGATCGGCTGAGAAAGTCTGTGCATACAGACGAAACGTACCACCCTGTGACTTGTTTTGAGTTGATCATTTCTTGACCACTTTCCTTCTATCTACAGCATATATATATATATATATATATATATATATATAATGATGATTAGAATTTAATGCTAAAAGTGTTTTTAATTCATAAAAATATGTACAGTGCTCTATACATGAAAATGCATAACAATGTCCCAATTTATTTCCAATATAAATATTATAATAAAACAGGATAACATGAGTTTTTATGTGTATTCAGGAGATGAGGCTTAATATGAATAATTATGATATTTTGGTCTATTGTCCTCATCTTTAATCAATATAAACACAAAGTTCAGGCCACTGTAACATCAGGCTCTGTTTTAGGTGCTTTTTAATTTATTTTAATTACCTTAAAATAAATAATTTTCAGATGATTACCCATGAATTCAAATGCAGTTTTACGATATTTTGAAATTTCAGTTTTTAGAATAATTAACTTCTTCCATTTAATTTTTCTACATCTAATCACAATTTTTTCATAAGTCTGCTGGCATTTATGCTGCTTTGAGCTCCCTTCAGTGAGCAGTAATGAATAAGCTCTGAAACTGCATTTGAATTTTCATGGGTAATTGTCTGAAGATGATTTATTTTAAGGTAATTAAAATGATAAATAAAAGACACCTAAAACCGAGGTTACAGTAGCCTGTATGTTGTGTTTATACTCAATAAAGATGAGGACAACAGTCCGAAATATCATAATTAATCATAACATGAGTTATTTTATATTCAGTCTTTCTGATGATATGATGACCTGAGAACATTAGGAATAATGAGGATCAGAACTTCTTTATTGTTTTATAAACTGTAGTGAAGTGGGACCAATAGGTTCGAACTTACCTGACTCTAAGCATCCTCCATGCTTGATTTGTGCCGTCGCAGACACCATTTGTCACTCCATCGCCGCGCATGGGCGGCACAAACCGTTTTATGACCATCTGTCATTTGCATATGTGAGCAACTTGCTCAATAAAAAGCAAGCTACTTAAACAGAAGTCAGTTCGACTTTGCAAGTGAGATGACTCGAAGGGCGAGTCTGTGCATTGAGACGACTCGGAGGGCGAGTCTGTGCATTGAAATTAACTACTACCTTCAACATAAACATTGTATAATCTATTTTCTTTATGTGTTTTCTATTTTATCTTGGACAGAATGCAGATCCACTGGGTGTATTGATTATTGAACGGTGCACTGTGGAATTAGATCTTGATGAAGAACACTTACATGGTTTCATGTTGGGTAAGTATATCTTTTGTAGTTGGGGGGGTGGGGTGGAACCAAGATCTGCACCCAGATCTGGGTAAGGTTCTATGGAAAACTGGAAATTGCACATGATCAGTGTCTATTTCCATGATGAATAAATCAGCAAATTTTGTTATTATTTTAACTAGAAAAAATTATGCACCCTCTTAGTGCAAGTATTTAAGTTTTTATATAATAAGATATTATATTGAATTAAACAAAATTTAAAAAAATGAAATTATAAATTAATAATAAATAAATGAAATCAATTAATAAAATAACAAAATTATAAATAAAATAGATTAACAAATTCAATAATGAAGTGTTTTTACGGCGACAAAGGTTTCTGAAAATTTTTATTAAGAAATATAAAACCTTAATATATCTGGATTTTTTTTTTCACTAGTATTAGTAAATTTTATAATTCATGTGATACATAAACTATGAAAATAATTTTAAAAAATGTCACTTTCAATTTTTAAAATACAATCTATTATTTTCTATTGCATTAAGATAATTTTGAAAAAAGCAACTTAAATCTTTTTATTATTATATATTATATTCATATTTATTATTATTATTTTAAAAAGCAACCTATTACTTTATATTGACAAAAGTAATTTTAAAAGGCAGCCTATTACATTTTATTGCCATAAAAATCATTTTAAAAGGCAATCTATTAGTTTTTATTGCCATAAAAATCATTTTAAAAGGCAACCCATTACTTTTTATTGCCTTAAAAGTTAATTTAATAGGCAGCCTATTACTTTTTATAATACTCTAAAAATCATTTTAAAAGGCAACCTATTACCTTTTAATACTTAAAAAAGTATTTTAAAAAATCAGTGCCATGTATTTTTGCTAATTTTCCTATCTATACTTACAATCATGTTCAGGTTATTTTTAACTTGTTACAAATTTAGTTATATTGTTTAATTGACAAATTGTGATATTCATGTTTGATATATTATTGAAAATTCTCACAATAACTGTTTACCCGCGGTCAACCAACTACAGAAAGGTAGCAGCAGATTGCAACAAACTCCACTAGCGCTGTCTGTAACAGAACAACCTCAGGAACTGAAACTTAGAAAAAAAAAATGTTGGCCTGCACAAGAGTCGATCAAAACACAAAATTTTACTACACTGTAGTTTTGAGTTACAAACTTTCACCGCAAAATTAATTTTAGCCCGAACAAGACGGATTTCACTACTCAGTAGTAACAAGTTACAAACTCTTTTTCCCCTGACGTCCCAGCAAAAAATTTTTTTTATGCATACTGGAGAGGAGGGTTCTAGGAAGGGCGAGTCCACTATTAGCCCACAGTAGCTACACCACTACCCGCTCACCCCTATCTTAAAATTGATTTTAATAATATTTACTAGTTGTTCAGTGTATCAGTCAACATTTACTTGTTTATCTTTTGTACTATATTGAGTTTTGTTGTGCAAATAAATTCAATGATACAAAATTTCTCTTCTCTTCTTTAGTGTATGAAGGTGAGGAAAATCCAATTCATTTTGCAACTAACACAGAAGAGGCGCGTGACCAGTGGATACAAACTCTTCACATTGCCAGCTATGAGTGTTTAAAAATGCAACTACAAAGCCTTAGGGAGCAGTTGGTCAGTAAAACTGGACATGACCCTCTTGACAGGATGCCACAGCAAGATATCTCCTCAGAGAGTGCTGCAGGTAAGTGGAAGAATTTTGATTGCTCATACCCCAGGGACAATACGAGGGTGGGGGGATGAAAAGGTCTCAGGCTGACATCATATCTGTTGGATTATCTGGAGGTATAAGATGTAAGCAAAATCGCCACTTCTATTTATGAACTTTTCCAACAGTCGCAGGCACTTCCAATAGAAATTGGTCAATGAGGTAAGAGGACAGAAAGCATTTAAGATCGTTGGCAGCTGTCCTGAAATCAATTGCTGGTAGAACTTTCTGCCAGGAAGACCTATTGTTTGGATTACCACCGGAGGCTAACCAGAGATGTTTGACTTATATATATATTACAAGAAACACTACTGTTAGAATTTTTGTGGCCATTTTTAGGTGAGAGCACTTTACAGTGGAAATCCCTTGTGTTCCTTAGTGTTAGATAGAATCCTTGTGTTCCTTGGTGTTTGGTAAAATCCTTGGTTGTTGATCTGTCTGTCCGTCCGTCCGTGTGGAATACCAGTAACTGAGAGGCTTTCAAGATCGGCGATTAAATTGTTAACTAACCATGTATTCGAGCGTGTTGGTTGTCTGGCTTTAATCCACACGGCCACAAAGTGTCTATAACTTTGAGTGGTGGATTCCAGCACACCTTATAACACAAAATATTCCAACAAGTACAGACTTGGACTTTTATATATTACAAAGAACACTATAAATGTCAAGGTGTTGAATGGTATAGTTTCTCCAGGCATTTACTAGTTGAGTGCCAATGGACAAACTGCAACAGATTAAGTAGTTGTTGCTACTACTGCTAGGAACAGTCCACTAAGTTGAGGAGGTGTTTGGCTTGTTCCATTAACCAATAGTTAACAGACTTGGAGTTATATGTATTATAGAGGAAACCTACAGGCCAGGATCACCGAATAACAATAGAACAACTGAAGCCTTACAATGATGACACGGATTCTAACAATATCTTCTGTTGATTACTTTCTTGAATAGTTGTATCCAAGCTCTGCACAACTTTTACATAAATCTACTTCAACAAAGTCTTGTACAAACACACACACACAGAGACAAGTTCCCGCTAGATCACCGAAATTAAGCAGCAATTAGCCTGTTCAATACTTAGATTTGGTGACCATTTAAGAAAATGCAGGTACTGTAAGAAACTGAATATCAAAATGACTTGATTCAGCATTAAATGACTTGAAAAGGGTTGATATGTGGCAAAACAACCAATTAATCAACCTGTACTTAAATCTACCTCAACAAAGTTTTGTACAAACACACGGATAAAAAAATGGGAATAAATTTCTTTATACAAAAGAAAAATCTTCCTCAATTTGCTACAACCTGTGTTCCATAAACTATAAAAATTTTTGATTTATTTTCAGATTTATCCGGAGAAGAACCTTGTGTAGAAATATGTATTGGTGAGTCATTATATTTTTAATTTAAGTTTCTTTAAAAAATGCCAAAATGAAATATTTCTTTCAGTATTGTTAAATAGTGTTTATGTTTTGGATAATTCCATGTTAAATCATTCAGAAAAAAAGTAAAATTGTCACCCACCACCTTTTGCAAAATGTTGTAGTTTCAGTTCTGAGCAAAAATCAAACTATCTTTTTGGTACAAATAATGTCCAATATATATGAAAAAATAATAGAAAACATTTTTTGTCATAGACGCAGTGCCACATCGGGATATTGATCTAGTTATGAAAAAATCAGAAATCATCAATAACTTTAAATTTGTTGACTAAGACTTTTTTTGATAGCCTTTTTGGACTCCTTGGGTCAAAATGCTTTTATAAACCAATTTTTAGGAGTAGAGAAGCTCTAGAACTCATTTTACAGACAAAATAGATTACAAAAAGTTGGAGAGCTAAAAATCGGCATAACTCAGCCAATATTTGGAAATGGAAGCTTAAATTTTGGGATTGTCTAACTTTAGTATAATCCACACCTGGACAAAATTTAAGAAAAATTGAAGTGGGTAGGTGACATAGCCTGGATGATTTTTTTACATGGAATTACCCTTTTGCAAAATCAGCTAAGTGTTATATACCCCTCGAGTATATAAATGGTAAAAGGGGAGAGAGTTCTTACATGGGGTTCTATTTTGATGACTAGCCATCTTCTTTTGGGTTGCTTTCCTCCTCTGGTTGATACGGCATCTGTCTGTGCTGGGCTTGGTTGTCTGTGCTCATCCTCTTTGTTTTTAATAATGAAGCAAGACTTTGTTTATTTTTCAAAGACATCTTTATTAAAACCGAAGCCCAAATGGGTTTAAATGCGCGGTGAGAAGATGACTTACCTGGGACAGACGACCATATCACTTCTGGCCCCTTTGACTAACTACCAAATTCTGACTAATTCAGTTCCCTTCACATGCCCTTCCCTTAGCCAATGAGAAATCAGCAGCTAGGTCAGTGAAAGGTAAACTTGTTGTCAATCACTTTTACAACGGTTAATGGTAACTTTCCATGTACCATACTGTTATTTAACTTTTAGTACACTATAGTCATAAGCAACCTACGACTTATGTAACATAAGTAATAGACTCTTCCATTTTTATCATAAAGAAAGGGAAGAAAAAGGACATGCAACATGGAAAAAATGTTAGAAGAAAGAAAAAAAATGTAATTAAATTATCATACTGTGATATATTCACAGGTTCTGCTAATATTCAGCCCTATTGGCTGGGCTTTAGAATGCACCTCTGCAGAAGGGTAAGACATCCCTAAATGGGGCCACCTGTTGGCCATGGGAAGCTACCTGTAATGCTTAAGGACAGAAGCCTGGTAGATAAGCAGTCCATGACCTGCAACACTCCACTTAGACCCTTAGGCTAGATGGGTGGTTGGAGAGGTCCCCCCAGCTGTTTACATCAAGCCCTAGCACCTATATGATTGCCCCAACTCTATTGCCCTTATTGCAAGCTCCAACCCTTTTTTCATATAGGTGCTAGAAGGCGTTGGCTGAGGGTCTTCATGTCCTGGGTATGACGTTAAACTCTAACTGATGGTAAGGTTCCAGTTCTGGAGGTCTGGGGAATGTGGAGCACCTCTTCATCACCATTGCTCTCAGGTCTGCTCTGACCCGGAGTGGTAGTATCTGTTAGGGTCCCATCTATGGGTTAAATAGAAAAATGTGTTTATAAAAAAAAAAAAAATAAATTTATTTCAAAACTTTGTTGGCATTAAATGACCCACTGAGGTTGATATGCTGTAAAACAAACCAAACCTGCTAGTATTCTCATAAATATTGTCACATGAGGAATTGGTTTATTTCTTTTTCTTTTTGATTTACTTCAATTCATATATCATTTTAGGAAAATGTTATATTTCATATCTTCTTTTGAATACCAAAAAAATTAATTTGGTATTATTAAATTTAAATCTTAGAGAGTTAGTTCTATTTCTCTGAATTTTTGAGATGAGGTTTGATAATTTGTATTATTTGTACTATTGTCCTCATCTTTACTGTTTGCATTTCACATAGCGCTAATATCCTTGGGAAAGGTACAAATCCAACTATTCTCCCTCCAGCTATGTATAAATAGTATGGCAAACTGGGCTTTTTAACCTTGGTATGGCAACCAGTCTAGGAGAACAATATTTTATTTAATCGAAAAATTTGGTAACAGAACTATGTATTATTTGGATTATTCAGACTATTGTCCTTATCTTTATTGTTATCTGCTCAATGTTTCGGCCGATGTGCCTCTTGCCTTCTTTAGATATTTCTTGTTGGACTTGCAAACCTTCTCTACATTGGGAACCTTCTTGTTGTAATCGGATGCCCTCATGGAAACTGAACTTAACCCTTTCCACGGGTTAGACTGTTCTCATTCTGCTAACCATGACTGGGTACAAGTGTTAAGCTGTGTTAATTATTCTATGTTACTGTAACCCTTGACCAGGATTGAACCTGCAGCTTAGAGATAACTGCCCCATAGAACTGTATTAACTCAACGCCTATATCCACTATCCCATATGTTCAATTGGAAAGAAATGCCTGAAGAAGGCTGGAGGGCACATTGCTGAAACGTTGTGCAGATAACAATAAAGATAAGGAGAATAGTCCAAATAATACAAATAATACAAATTATCAAGCCTCATCTCAAAAATTCAGAGAAATAGTCACTAAGGTTAATTTTGCACATATCCAGGAACATCTGGTGGAATTGAACTCCCTAATAATACTAACAATAGCCTGCTCATGAACTATTACACCATTGAAGGTGCTCTAAAACTAAATATAGCTGCTTAGATTTGTCACCAGTATGGGTCTGGTTTAGCTCAGTCGGTAGAACATTCACTTTGGAATCGCAAGGTTCCAGGTTTGATACCGGTCTCCGCCAATTCAGCGCATGTGTTGCACAGCTTGGGTAATTTGATCTGTGCAATAAAGCATCTGGGAGCTGAGAGTAGCTGTGGTGCCCCACCTCAGCAGAAACAATCTCCCTAGTCTAGTGCTAGTGAAAATGGGATTCTCCCTTGCTGTCCAGCTGATACCGACAATAGGCCATTCCACATTTTACTTAGGGGACATCTCTTGAGGATTGAATTCAGTACTGAATTGTAAGACTAGCTTGCTAACTGCTATACCATAATGAGTTACTCATATCATTTATATTATAAGTAAGATATCTTACTTCATATAAGTAAAGTTGGCAGGGTGGCCTATTGTCTGTATCAACTGGATAGTGAGGGAGTTTATCTTTTCACTAGTGCTAGACCAGGGAGATTATTTTGCATTCAGGATAGAGTACCACACTTACCATCAGCTCTCCACTTTATCACAGAGATCCAAGCTGTGCTACTCATGCGCTGAGTTCATGAGGGCCGGTATCGAACCAGGAACCTTGTGTTTCATAGGTGGATGTTTTACTGACTGAGCTAAACTGTCCCTTAGTAATAGTAAAATTGTATGAGAATGGTCAAACATTGTTATAACCAAGTTGTCTTAGAGGCTTTATCAGAATTAATTTTATTGTTTTAAAACTGAATGATATATAGGTAGTCCAACACGTTCGGGTGGGAGGGGGATAGAATGATCAAAGGGTTTAGGGTAATCCCTTACTGCTCCAATCACTGATGAATCCTCTAAGACCAACAGAGGTGAAATATTAATATAATTGTCTATGTTTGTTATTGACTTTTTCCATAACTTTTCCTCACTTTCTGGGGGGATTTTTCCTAATTTTCTATTTTCTTCATATATATATATTCAAAATACCATAGCAACAGTGTTGACGAAAAATGCACTCAAAAAATATTTATTATACAAAACAAAAAAAAGGGAATCTTATGAATCTTTTATTATAATGGAGATTATGTAATTGTCTGTCTGTAACCAAAACTATGTCATCACTGACGTCAGTGATAAATAACCATGATTTCTTTGGTTATTTAAATTATATTCTCAACGATTATGAAAAGGTCATTATTAATCTTAATTAGCATGTTATTCATTAATCATGGTCTCTATTAAAGTCTAGCTGAGTTAGATTTGCTGCAAAACTGCCCATATTATTAATGCTTTTAAAAATCTTGATATGTATTATATATCTCTAAGAAATAAAGATTTACATGTATATAGTGAGAATAATTTGCATAATGATTTTAACAAAACTGGGTTTAATAAATAATTATTTGCTGTTACTGATTTCTATCATGTTATTCTTAAATGTATTAAAAGCAATCCTTATATAATTTTATATAGAAATCAATTAAAATATCATTAAAATAAGTGTAATATTTTTATATTTGTTTTTATTTAGTTTTGTTAGTCTTTCTAATTCAGTATGAGTGGAAAGAAACTTGGTGAGAGCATAACAGCAAGTGGTCCTCAGAGGAGAGATCCCCTTTAGGCAAGTGTTTTGGCCCTTAACTCCTGACACTCTTGTCAGGTTACATCTGAGTCATGACTCCACCTGCTGTCCGACTATAGTACGCCTTAGGTGGTATTGGTTTCTCTGGTTTCTAGCACTGCTGTGACGTGTGCTGCGGCCCTGAGACCCTAGGGTGAAGGTTTAATTTTTAATTTTTGTGTTAATGTTAGGCTATTTTGGGAGTTTCTATAATCTCTTTATACATAAAATGCGATTCTAATGATATCATCTCTTGCGCGCTATTCTGCATTTGTACCGTATATTGAACTTGGTTATGTTTGCAAATTTTCTTTTTACTGATACTTGACAAATGTTTATTTTTTGTCATTATTTTTTATTTATTTATTGATTTAAAAAAAAAATTCAACAACCTTCAAAATGCCAAAAATGTTGTCAAAGTTTTAAAAAAAAGAAAAAAAAAATGTGTTTAAGATGAACCAAAGATTGACCATGTTATTCTAATGTTTTTCTGTTGGTACATCTGTGCCTTTGCTTTTTTGTTGATCAGCTTCAATTGAAGCTCTTTATTTTTCAGGCAGTAACCTTCATCAATGACAGATGTTTGGCCAGTTATTTCTTCTGGGCCTCCTCGTTTTACAATTGTCTCCAATGAAAACTCTTTCTTGTGGAAAGAACAAAAAGAAAAGTCCTATATGTTAGGAAAACTGTAACAATAAAATTATATTTCAAGTATCAGTCGGATTGCTTATACTTTGCTACCCCTTTAAATACAAGGCATAGCTATTCTACTATAGGTTATACATAAGTGAGTAGAAACATACTCACATTTTGGGGGTAAAAATATAGAATCCATATCTGATAATTAGTAGAGTAATAAATAGTTATATATCTTATTATAATGAAGATTCCATGTCTGTCTATATGTAACTGAAGCTACACGTTTTATATCACAATACCCTCAGGAAATGTATAAATTTATCAATGAGTATTTAATTTGTAGTCAAAATCATTAATACATATAATAAATCTTATTTATTAATGATATCTCTATGAAAATCTGATTTAGATTTGCCTTAAAACAGTCCATGTTATTAGTGTGCTTAAAATCCTGCAATGTGTCTTATATATCACTAAGAAACAAAGGTTTACATAATATATGATGTGATTAATTTGCATACTGGTTTTAAGAAAACCGGGTTTAATAAATAATTACTTGGTGTTATTGATCTCTAATATTATTGTTTTATTCTCCAATATATTAAAATCAATCCATGAATGATTTTATATAAAAACCAATTAGGACATAATTAGAATTAGTGTAATCTTTTTATATGTGTTATTTAATTTCGTTAGTCTTTTTAATTTGATATATTTCAATACATTAAAACTTAAATACTTATGCCTGGAGGGCGCATATTCTTGCTAATTTTAGTATTTATGATTATCAAGTAACTTAAGTTATGTATTGTCACCCCTTAATAAGTTCTTTTTGGTTCTTCGACTTTTTGTTGTCTGTGATAACTCGTGTTAAAAAGAATCGAACACCATCTGCTTTACTCATTTGTTAGTATCAAATTTATTTCCACCATTGATTTGTTTCTAGTAGTTGGATAAGCAGAGGGAGATAGAGAAATGGAGATATACTGTTTACTTTAATAGGGACAAGATAGACAGAAAAAAAGAAAGAAAAATGGATGAATGTGGCTAACCGCTTTTCCAACGGCTGCATGCATGTTTGATATCCAGGAAACTGTCTTTTTGCTTCTCCTTCTCTTCCCTGTAAACTCAATTTTATATATCCTAAAGATCTATAATTAACTAATAATTTTCCCTAATTGACTGGTTCCACGTCACTATGGACCCACAAATATCAGCTGATTCTTTACTGACTTTTGTAATGTGTTAACCGTTTTTTATTCTTGGATACTTCCATTCCTTAGTATATTTCATTTGTAATCAAAATATTGGCACTCGGATTGTTTTCATTCCATTTCTCCATTTTTTTTTTTTTTTTCCTTTTTTTTGTTTCAAATCTAAACCCCAAATTAGAAATTACTAAACTAATTGAGACACCCAATTATTTTTAAGTTATTGCATTCAAGTCTGTGATTATCCTAGTTTATGATTTAAGGGGATATTTGATTTCTTTTTTGAAAATGTTCCACTGCAATGTACCATTGCTAATAATTCTCATCATAATCTATGTTATTTGAAATAAAAAAATATTTTTTTATTTTTTTATCAATTTTTACAAAGATTTTACATTAATATTACTTTTTGCAAATAAAAAAACTTAAATTTTGCAAAATCTAAAAAAAAATTGTTGTGGTGGCCTTAGTCATTGCCATGGTACCCTCATTTTAAATGGGTCTACCCAGGCAATTTCTTCCTGACCCTCTTTTCAGCTAAACTCATCCCTATATATATATATATATATATATATATATATATATATATATATATTTTTTTTTTTTGTTGTTGTGGGGTTGGGGCAATCCTAGCTACTATAATTCTAATGAGACATGAAAAGGAGTAAAAATTGTTTGAAAAAATATAAAAATATTTAGATCTGGGAAGTGTGGAGTACCCCTTCATTACGATTACTCCCAGCCCTACTCTTGAACATAATTCATTCCAAAATTATGTTTGATAATCGATTAGTTTGAAAATTGAAACCATATTTCCCACAAATAGTGTAAAATGGATTTATGTGTTCTTGGCCATCAGACCTCACAACTTTCCTCTTTCTCTTTCCGGTAATATCACTGCTGCCTTTTTTAAGACCCATGAATAAGAGATAAAGTAGCCATAAAATAGAGAATGAATACAAACAAGGTGAAGAATTTGCACGAAAACAACTTCAGACACTTGTTCAAGATAGTAACTGATCCTAACTGATGCTGCTTGGGTAGATTCGACCAGCTGTTTGGCCATCTTCAGTTTGCTTTGGCAATCATTTGTGTGACTTCTGTTTTCAACAGCTCGACTTGTGTGTTCAGAATCCGAAAAATTTGTTCAACAACTGAGGCATTTTTTACTTAAATTTTTTGTTTGAACTCTGAATTGTTTGACTCCAGAGTCGTTTGAGAACCGAGGTTTCACTGTATCAATTTTCATGATTTTAATTGAATTGTCTTAAGATTGTTTTTAATGAATGGAGTTGTGGTTTTCTTTCTTTTTAAACCTGCAACCTGTTTGAATAGATTGGCGTTGTAGTTGCGGCTTTGGGTGACTTTGTATGAGGATTAAAGATGAGAAATGGACTTAGTAACCTGAGTTCAAATCCTGGACAAGCTGTTCACTAATATCTTATATCCAACTATTCTCCCTCCAGCTATGGGTAAATAGTTGGTCAGAATGGGCTTTTTAACCTTGGTATGTGTTGTAACTCAAGTATCAGTGTTAACAGAAAAATTATATGAAGTTACACAATGAGTATTAAAGATAGGGAAAAAGGTTTACTAAGCAAAGATACAATGTGAACAGAATAGTTAGTAATTGCTAGGTTGAATTAACAAGTCCTGTGAGATCTTGGTGTTTTCCTTTTAACTAGGTTTTGTCAGACATTATTTATAGGAAAACGGACAATTTCATACTTGTTATTTAGGTACTATATGACAGTATGGCAACTAATCTAGGAGAAGGAAAACTTCAAACCTGTTGAAATCAGCTTTTAACCTTGTGTTGCATCCTACTCATGTGAAGGGGTTGGATGAATACATAGAGGATTGTTTTTAACAAATGGTTTGAGATGTGATTTTTATTCTTTTTAAAGCTGTAACCTATTTAAGTACATTGGCATTGTAGTTGGGTATTGGGTGACTTTGTGTGAGAATAAAAAATAGGTTTAATCAACTAACTGTATTTTATGTGCTATATATATATATATATATATATATATATATATATATATATATATATATATATAGGGTCATCCACAGACACGTGTTTCGACTTATCAAGTCTCTTCAGTGTGGCTAGAAATTTTGTAAGCTACCTACAGCCGGAATTGAAATCCGATCGGTTGGGTCCGACACCTTAACCATTAGGCTGTTTTAATACACACATCGCTTTGTGTGTAAAGGCCGTCACAGAGTGCTCCATTCCTTATAACAACCCTTCTGCACGAGTAGGATGTGACAAAGTCAATTTCTTAAGCGGAGTTTAACATGTTTGAATTCAAAGTTTTCCTTCTCCTAGACTGGTTGCCAAGCCATGGTTAAAGAGCCCAGTCTACCCTACTATTTACCCATTGCTGGAGAGAGAGTAGTTGGATGCATACCTTTCTCAAGGGTATTAGCGCTAGGTGAAATGCAAATAGCCTTGTCCAGGAAATGAACTCGTCGACCCAAGTTCAAAGGAACTACAACTGTAGCCATTACACCACACACCTCTTTTATGCTATATAAGGCCTTTTTTGTTCTTGTAAAATATTAGACTGGTGTTGGGTGTCAAGCTTGGTGGTCTGTGATTCATTTCCCCATGAAAGACAATAAAAGGTTTTAGCAGATTCATATTACATGTTAAATTTAGGGTGTGTCCAAAATATGATATTCTAAAAAAAACAATTAAAAAAAATTGTATTATACTGAAATATAACACGATGTATGTATGTATGTATTTATTTTAGATTAGATTTATGCTTAGATTAACATCATCTTTTTGTATCTTATCACAATGGATATTGTGTGTTTTTTCTGTCTGTAACCAAAACTATATCACTATTCAAGTCAGAATTCCCTTAGTTATTTATGTCACATTCTCCATGATTTTATTTTTTATTAAAACCTCAATTATTAACAAAAACTGTTTTACATTATTAATACTGTTGACTGTATCTACACACTAATAACATGCAATTGTATTTATATATACAACATGGTGGTTTACAGTGTGAACAGGAAGGCTAATTTGCATATTGATATTAAAAATTTTGATTTTAATAAATATGTTTTTAGTATTATTGATTTCTAATTGTTTGGTTTTATCTTAATGAATATGAGCAAAAATCTTGGGAATAAATCTTAAAAGAAATCCATTAACAAGAAGAAATAACTAATTTTATTCTTTATTTTCTATTTTATTAAATTTAGCAATGAAAGACGGGAGTGATGGGAGAGTAAGTTTCAGTTGTTCTATTTTTAGATTATACCCCCTTCTGTTTCAAATCTTTTTATCTGCATTCTTATTTAGTTTAATTAGCCTTTCTAATTTAAATAATATTTTATTACATTAAAACTTAAATACTTGCACCCAGAGGGTGCATATATTTGCTAGTATATATAATGGAGATCCGGTGTCTGTCTGTAACTGAAACTGTCACTGCTTATGTCCCAATACCCTCAGGAATTGCATAAGTTTATCAATGAGTATTTAATTTAGAGTCAAAATCATTAATACATAGAATAAAGAACAACCTGTATTATGTATATTCAGAAATTAAATTGGCAACATTCAATGGTCCACATTGTTTGTTAAAACAAGTTTTAATAAATACACGATTGGTATTATTGATTTATATTTAGTTTGTTTTATTTCAATATATACTGAAAAATAAAGGTTTACATAATATATGGTGTGGTTAATTTGTATACTGGTTTTAACAAAGCCAGATTTAATAACTAATTACTTGGTGTTATTGATCCCTAATATTATTGTTTTATTCTCCAACATATTATAATCAATCCTATGAATCTTTTTTTATATAGAAACCAATTAAAACATTAAGATAAGTGTAATCTTTTTATATACATTTTTTTATTTTTGTTAGTCTTTCTAATTCAATATATTTCATGACATTAAATCTTGAATACTTGAATGCCTGGAGGGTGCATATTCTTGCTAGTAAGTATTCGTTTTCCCATTTTATCTTGAAGGCATCATTCGACCAATTCTGCTGAATATCTATATATCTTGAAAATTCTTTTCATTTAGACATGATTTTCTGCAAGAATTGTGATGCGTGATTTGAATATTAAACATTGTAAATTGAATAATATATATACAATGATACCTTGACTCACAAGTTTAATTCATTCTACTTGTAACTCAATTTCATTGTATACCAAATCCAATTTTCCCCATTGAAATGAACTAAAATGCCATTAATTTGTTCCAGCCCCCCCCCCCCCCCCAACACCCAATTTTTTCTATTATTTTTTTTTAATAAGAAAAATAGCATTGTATTGTATAAAAATAATAGAATATAATCAATTATGTACTGTAATTTGTTTTAATGTTTATTTTTTATAAATAATATTTTTCTTTGGCGTAATAAATTTGGATACTTACATGTTTTTAGTGAACTTGATAATATAAGCATATCTGAAGTTCGTTTGTACCTTAAATTTTAGCTCTCAACACAAAGCAACAAAAATTGACTGAGTGGCAGCTCGTAATTCAGAAACCTCATAAGGTTGGGCACTGAATTGTCTTTGTATATTTTAATTAATTTTCCAAAAATGTATAATTTCTGCTGAGATAAGGGGAGTGTTTTTATTTTATTTTATTAAGGATTTTTTTTAGTATTATTTGGACTATTGTCCTCATCTTTATTGTTATCTGTACAATGTTTCGGCTGATGTGCTCTCCGGCCTTCTTCAGTTTTTTCTTGCCAGACTTGGGAACCTTCTTTTCGAACTCGGGAACCTGCAAGGCTCCAACTCTTGATTCAGTAATAATGGATAACTAACTTTTTTGTCCCCCCCTCCCGCCTCTATCCAGGCAATGTCAGGTAGCCACTTCTAGTATGTGAATAAAGCTACAACTGTGGGGAGGTACTATTTTCATTTGTGGCAAAATTGTTTTTTGTTTGTTCCTTTGTTCTTCTACCTGGTTATCTTTGAATGGAATTCTTTGTTTCTTCCAGGAATGTAGTTGTACTAGTATAATTTCCAAACACCGGATATGTTTGGGTATTTTATAATAATAATAATAATGAAATTTATTGCGTACTATGCTCAGGTGCACCACAACTCATCAAAGTCTCATGTATAGTACATAGAATAATGTACTAATGTCAGAAACATGGATAGCATACAGTAATAATATACATGTGTGTTCATGCATATGTGTATGGAAGGGGGGTATCAGGTATAGTTTTGTCAAATTACAGGAGGCATAAAGGTTTTAAAAGATGCAGTGTTTCGGCAGCCTACAATGGATGCAGGCAGTTTATTCCATGTCTCGGCAACTCTGAGCGTGAAAAAATGTTTCTGAAAGTCATGTGAGGTATGCTGTTTTCCGACTTTGTAGGTATGCTCACGTGTGTTAGAAACAAGGAGAACAAAAAGGTGCTCAAGGTTGCTGTTGGAAAATGGTTCATGACCCTATGAGCGTTTTCCAAGTCAGTTGCCTGACACTGGAGTTTCCTCTAATTTTCAATATTGAGTTATTTATTTGTCTAATTTTCCACAATCTGTTCAAACATCTTTGTGTGTTTGTATACTTATGAATATCTTGTGTGTGTTTTAAGGAACAACTACTTTGACCACAGTACCAATTGTTCAAGTATTAGGCAAGTCATTCACATTTAATGTATGACACAATTTACATATACATTGTTAAATCTGTGGTGTAATGGTGACCGTAGTGTAATGGTTATCATCGGAGGGATTGTGCTTGCCTACCTGAGTTCAAATCCTGGACAAGGCTGGTGCTAATACCCTTGTGAAAGGTATGCATCCAACTATTCTCCCTCCAGCTATGGGTAAATAGTAAGGCAGTCTGGGCTCTTTAACCTTGGTATGGCAACCTACCTAGGAGATAGAAAACTCTGAATTCAAACCTGTTAAACTCTGCTTAAAAATTGACCTTGTGTCACCTCTGCTTATGTGGAGGGGTTGATAAATACACACATGATTTTATTTTTTTTATTTTTTTTTTATATTTATGAATATTTATATATTAAACCATTTTTTAAATATCTTTTAATATTTATAAATATCTATATATTAAACCATTTTTAATATATTTTTATATTTATAAATATTTATTTATTAAACCATTTTTTTAAAAACCATTTTTATATTTATAAATATTTTTTAAACCATTTTTATATTTATAAATATTCATTTATTAAATATATTTATTTATCAAAAATATTTATTTATATATTGAACCATTTTTTAAAACTATCTTTATATTTATGAATATTTATATATTTAAAAGAAAAATGATTCAACTGTTAAAAAATGGGCCAATCATCATCTTTGTTTCATCTCTTCTATTTTTCTTCAATTTCCTTTTTGTCTTAAAGATAAACAATTCATCTTGTTTTATTTCCTATGATGTAATAGCTATGCCTTGTTGAACCTTATTTCTCCATAATAATCTCCACTAATCCCAGTTGCACCATCTAATCCAATATCTTAATCCTATATCCTAATCTCTGCATTACAATTTGCACAAGATTCTTAAATCTTTCCTTTTTTTTGTCATTTGCTCATTTTAAAAATATTTTTTTCTTTTTTTTAAAATAAAAAAAAAAAAAAAAAAAAAAAATTGTATCTTAGTACAGTTTACCGAAATACTAAGTACTAATACCACATTTTCTCTTTATTTCTCTGTCTTATTTTTTTATAATACTCCAAGGGAAAATAAAAATAGCAACACCCTGGATATGTGTCTTTTAGGTTGTTTTGGTTTACGGCATATCAACCCTTTTCGGGTCATTTAATGCCAAATCAAGTCATTTTGATAAACATAGGACACTGGTTGCTTACAGCACCTGCTGTTGCTTAAGTGGTCACCCAATTAAGTATTGAACAGGCTCATCGCTGCTTAACTTCAGTGATCTATTGGGAATCAGTGCTTTCAGTGTGACTTGACTGTAGTGAGAGTAGGAGGAGAGAGAGAGAGAGAGAGTAGTAGATTGGTTGTTTGGTTTTACGGCATATCAACCCTTTTTGGGTTCTTCAGATAAACAAAAGACTCAGGTTGCTTAAAGTACCTGCTGTTGCTCAAGTGGTCACCCAATTGATTATTTTATGATAAATGTTCATATATATAAATCAGGTTCCAAAATAAGGGATGTATCAACCGTATTTAGATTTCCGTTTTTTATTATGAAGAAAGAAAGGGAAGAGAAAGGATATGCTATGCAGAAAAAATATAATAAGACAGAAAGAAAGAGTAGGGGAAAAATAGAGAGAAGGGGTGAGCGTGCGGAAGGGATAACGCTAATCTATTTCAATTGAATATAATGAAAAGATGAAAAGGAAAGAAAGAATAAAAATTCAGAGAGAGTTAAATCAAGATTATTATACTTTTTACATATTAAACTATTTAGCAATAGTTCTTAAGTAAACATATCAAACATTGTAATAATGAAATTATCATACTGTGGTATATCCACAAATCCTGCTAGTTATTATTATTATCATTATTATTATTTAGGTTGATAGTGTTAACTTTACAACAAATATGGTACCCAGTTAAAATTGACATTATTCCCAGGGTGTTGCAGTTGTATTTTCCTATAGTATACATTGAAGAAGCAATTCTGTGTGTGTGTGTGTGTGTGTATATATATATGTATATATATATATATATATATATATATATATATATATAAAATGTAGTGTGTGTGTGTAGAAAATAGAAAAACAAAATATTCTGAAAAAAGATGAATTTATTTTTGATGGTAAAGTCAACGTTTAAATGTTTCAGTTTATATTAAACCTTTGTCAGGACAATGCAAAAAGAATGGAAAGAATTATTGTCTAAACCATGATGGATGTTTTTAAGATGATGGGAGTTAGGAAATGTATTTACCAAAAAAAAAATTTGTCTTTTTTTCGGAATACTTTCTTTTTCTATTTTCTACATATTCTCAAATTCACTTCCATATTTTACACACACACACACATATATATATAAAGTAAGTCTAATGAGTCAGAGAATATCTACTTAGGTTTCTCCTAACCAATCATCAAGATAATTCTGACTGCCAGGGTTTGGTGCAAATTACATTTTATTCCCATATATATATATATATATATATATATATATATATATATATATATATAAAGTGTATTAGGACAGCATCTTTTCATTCAAACAAAATTTGTTGAACACAACAGAATCCAGATTATTTTGTAATCTTCTATCATATTTTCACTCTTTCTAACAATGTTTTTGAGGTTATCACCACAAAAAGAATCTATAAAACATCTGAAAGAATTGTTCTTTTTGTGATAATATCAAAAACATCATTAGAAGATTGAAAATACGATAAAAAATTACAAAATAATCTTGATTCTGTTGTGTTCAACAAAATTTATTTGAATATATATATATATATATATATATATATATATATATATATATTGGTTGTCTCTATAGTCTTGCAGCAAATTTAAAATGTATCAACAAAGATGGACGACTTTTTGAAAAGCAATAGTCAAAAAATATATAGAAAAATAAAACAGCAAACTTAAACTTTCATAAGGTTTTTACTAATTGATTCTATGTGAGTTATTAACTTTTCAATTTTAAAACAGCTGCAACGTTTTATAAACACTTTATATATAGTTTGCTATATTTATAAGTAAAGAGTGCCCAATATCATTGATAGAGCATGTACATTCAAGTTAGCGTAGCAAAGACATGAAGTCCTTGGTTTAAAAATCGCATAGGCGAGAAACTGTCAGTTACCAAGTGCTGTAGACTTTATGTCCACGCTACTCAAACTTAGATATATAAAATGAATGCATGTTTATAATCTTTTTTTTTTTCTTTTTATAATTTGATAATTCAGGAAAGATTTAAGAAAATTGTTTGCCTTTTTGGGACTTTGTCTACTTGACATTTATTTTGCTTAATAATTTGAAAAACAAACTTAAATGGTCTTCATTGGCATGCTAATGAAAATACATTTTTCTTTTCTGTTTTTTGTTTGTTTCTATTTAAGGGATATAAAATTAAATTTTTGGTATTATCTATCTGAACTAATGTTTGTGAAAAATAGTTTTCTAATCTACTAATGAATGGAGTTGAAGTAGCTAATAATACTAACACTCCTGTATATATTAATGATTGCTATTAAATATCTAATAAAGCTTCAGTGTGTGTGTATATATATATATATATATATATATATGATGAATCTATTTTTGTGTGTAATATCTATATCTATATGATATATTTATGGGAAAATAATTTTTAGGTTATTAGAAGCATGAAAGAAAAATAGACTCATCAGATATACCAAAAAAGAAGCATATGTGGACTCCACAACAACAAGTATATATATATATATATATATATATATATATATACCAAAAAACAATTATTGTTTGATGATGTAAAGTTATAGCTATTTAACCTGTTCTACTTTTTTGTGTTAATTGACTAACAATGCCTTCAAGTTGTATGTAACTAAGTGGGAATAAGTAAATTTTCCATTGTCTCAACAAGGAATAAAGTACATGTTTTTCTAGTAAGTAAATGAATTAGACAAATACTTAGTCTAGGTTTAAAAGCGCTGTAAGGGTAACCTGTAGGTAAGTTTTTTTTAACCTTATTTTTTCGATGCAGTTACCATTGGGAGATGAGAAAAATTTTTACATTCGTTTTTATGGGTGTGGTTGTGTTTTTGTCCATATGACAAACGCAGGAAAGTTTAATTTTGAAAAAAAAAAAAAAAAAATGATGAAGCCACACATATGTATTTAATAACATCTTCCACCCTATTCATTCCTAATATATTACTACCCACCTCAGTTTCTTTTACCCTAGCACCTATATGATTGTCCCAACCCTATTGCCCTTATAGCAACCCCCAACCCTTTTTATCATATATGTTCTAGAAGGCGGTGGCTGAGGGTCTTATTGTCTTGGGTATGATGTTAAACTCTATCTGATGGTGAAATTCCAATTCTCAAGCTCTGGGGAATGTGGAGTACCCTTTCATCACCATTACTCCCAGGTCCAATCTGACCCGGAGTGGTAGTACCTGTTAGGGTCCCATCTGTGGGTTAAATAAAACAAAATGAGTTCTAAAAAAATGTTTAAAAAAAGTTTAAGATGAATTGAGTACCCATCAAGAATGAATACACCAAAACGTCTTGGGCATAAAATAACCTAACAGGGGATGAGATGCTGTAAAATCCAACCAACCAACCAACCAACCAATTTCTTTTAACTTGTTATCCTTTACGGGACATTTGAAAAAAAATTGTTATATTTGTTATATAACCGTCTGTTTGGGTATATATTCTGAGGGATGGTCCATTTCTTGTTCTCTATTCTAAGAGGCACTTGCGGTTGTACCTTCATATTAAATCTTCTACTTTCTTTTCTGGGGGTAGCTGGCTGGTATTTCTTATTATCTTCTATTTTTCTACTAGCTTTCTTGTAGTCGGTCACTATCTTCATTTCTTCTAACTTCTTCCACTGGTCCATTGTTGACTGGCCTTTCAAGATGCTAGTCTGGTAAGATACTCTGGTTATGCCAAGGTTGTCATTAGTTCTTAGAGACTAATGTAAGGCATATAGTTTTTGATGATCATATTTTTATTAACTTCAGGACCAGACTTTATCTTAGGATGTCTCAACCGCATGTGGGGAGTCACTTGCCAAGCCATCCTCGCATCATGAGAGCTTGCAACTGACTACTTAACTCTAAACTTTTTCCCCACCATTTCCCAGTGGCATGAAAGTGGGGGTCAACTTGATGTCACTGAACATCAATCACCTAACGGTCCGGATTAGAATTCAAATCTGTTTCTACACTATATAATATTTATATTTCTCTGAGATTTTTTCCATAAATGGAATGGAACTTTTTACATAGAATATTCACACCAATATTGATTGTATATACATTATTTTTGTAATGGTTGTTGGCACATTTCCATCCACTAAGGATGATGGCATAGTGTCCAAAAAAAAAAATGATATGTATCTGCACATGTGACTCTGCAGGCCAATTCCTGAGTGTCAGTCTTTGGTGCACTGAATGCACACAAACTGTGATGCTTTCTGGGGCTGCTGTCATATCGTCATAGAAAATGGACATGGCAAACCGAGTTCAAATCCTGGATTAGGCTGTTTGCAATTCATATCGAACTAATGTCCTTTGGAAAGGTATAAATCCAACTATTCTATTCCTAGGTATGGGTAAATAGTAGGGCAGACTAGGCTCTTTAACCTTGGTATGCAGCTGGTTTAGGAGAAGGAAAATTCTGAATTCAAACTTGTGTCACATCCTTCTTGTAGGTCCTCTCTATGGCTTCCCAATTTTCTTTTTCTATTGGGCATTAGGTTAACTAATTTGCATGTTTGAAATCTTTATTAAATTGCATGAATGGTTTTCTTTATGGAATATATTGAAAATCACTTTTTTTCTGATTTTTATTTTATTAATATATATAATTAATATATTTATTAACCAATCATTAACAAAGACAAGTACTAATTAGAATAACAATTAATCAAGAAGGTAGCCATTCACTCAACAAAGAATAAATGAATACTTTAATTAAGTTGAAGTCAGTTCTGATATCAAGCAAATTAATTTTTTTTGCCAGCGAATTTAAAAAAAAAAAAAAAATTTGGCAATCAAATTTAAAAAAATTTCTTCTTCAAGCAAATTAAAACTAAAATAATTCTGCAAGCAAATTAAAACTAAAATAATTCTGCAAGCAAATTAAAACAATAAAAAATCTTTTGCAAGCAAATTAAAACAATAAAAATCTTTTTGCAAGCAAATTAAAACAATAAAAAAATCTTTTGCAAGCAAATTAAAACAATAAAAAAATCTTTTGCAAGCAAATTAAAACAATAAAAAAATCTTTTGCAAGCAAATTTAAAAAAATTTTTTTTGCAAGCAAACTAAAACAAAAATATTTGTCAAAAATTAAAACAAAAAAAAAAAAAAATTTTTTTGCAAGCAAAAAAATGTTCTTGTGGTTTTAATTTGTCAAATGCTGCTAATTGTGGTTTAATTTTCAAATGGATTAAGTTATTTAATTTTATCTTGTTCTCATATCAGAAAAAAAGAATTCACTTCATTGACCAGAAAAAATGATTTGGATGAATTAAAAATTTAGAAGAAATAAAAAAAAAAATTAAAAATTAAGAAAAAAAAATTATACATTTAAAAATAAAAACTTTGCATTTTAAAACATGTTTCTCATTAATTTTCTTATGAACCAAACATTTTATTATTTTGAGTTGAACATTATACACTGAAAATGGATATCATTAGGTATTATTTATTATCAAACTTTAATTGAAACTCTGTTACAAAGAAAAAAAAAATCAAGTTTTGAAAATATATAGAATATTGCTTTTTATTAAGCTCTTTGTATTACAAAGTGAAAACCGGTCGATTTCCATGTGTTTTTAATGTCAAAATTTCTTTTCAAATTCAACCCAAATTTTCAAGGTTGGGACTTATCAGATATAGTTTGACCCTATATAGGTTTGCGAAAAACAATATTGTGTCAATTTTTATTTATCAGACTTGTGGATTGGTTGGGTTTATGGCATGTTAACCATTTTTGTATTTACCATTTACCCGAACCCCTCACCACAACATAAGGTCTCAGTCGGTAGAGCATTTGTCTAGGAATCACAAGGTTCCAGGTTTGATACTATATATAATTTTATGTAGGGGTGTACCTATTTTTTGGACTGGATTCATATTTTTGGTTACAGAGTTTCAATGCTATAGAATTTGGTGATAAATGATACCAATAATATCCATTTTGATTGTATAATGTTCTGCTAGAAATAATACAATTCTATTATCTTTTGTTTAGAAGAAAATGAACTTTTTACAAATTGTTAGGGGTGTACTTATTTATGGTTGATATTGTATATTTATTTTTATATAGTTTTCAACAAAATAAATAGCAATAATATAGATCTATATATAAAAGAAAGATTCTGTTTGTTTGTCTGTATGTTTATTTGTACAATGACTGAGCGCTCATCCTTTTATAAATGAAAATTGGTGGAGAGAGCAAAGACCAAAGTTCAATAAAATCCATACCCTATTTTTGTCTAAGAGAGGGTTCAAAAATTTTTACTCCTCATTTTCCATAAGAAAAACTAAATGGAAATATGATAAGAGTATTAATCAATGATATATTTAGAAATTAATTAAAAACTGATTTAAAAAAAATAAATTAATAAAGCATGAAATATAATAAAAATTAAATAAAAGAAAAAAATACAAACAAGAATAATAATAAAAATAAACAACTTAAAAACAAGAATATATAAAGAATAAAATAGGATAAAACAAATATATAGAAAAAGAATCTGTATATTAATACTCTTGTTCCTTAATTGTACAACTATTATCATCTTGCAACACCCTCTAGTTAAAAATGAGATTGTCCAAAAGGAAATGTAAATGTAAATCCTGATTATCTGGTGTTGCTTATCTTATGTTTGTTGTCACCTCAGCTAAATAATGAACTATTCTGTTTTTATTATAAAGAAAGAAAGGTAGAAAAAAAGGACATGCTACACAGAAAAAATATAATAAAAAAGAGAGTAGAGGAAGAGAGAGAGAGAGGGGATGACCACATGGAAGCGATAATGCTAATTTGTTTCAATCAAACAAGATGAAAAGAAGAAAATATAGTGAGAAAGAGTATTTCTCTGAATTTTTGAGATGAGGCTTGATAATTTGTATTATTTTGATTATTCGGACTATTGTCCTCATCTTTATTGTTATCTGCACAATGATTTAAGAAGGCTGGAGGGCACATCGGCCAAAACGTTGTGCAGATAACAATAAAGATTAGGACAATAGTCCAAATAATCAAAATAATACAAAGTGAGAGAGAGTTAAATCAAGATTATTATACTTTTTACATATTGAACTATTTTACAATAGCTCTTAAGTAAACATATCAAACGTAATAATTAAATTATCATACTGTGGTATATCCACAGGTCCTGCTATTTTTAAAAATTTCTATTAATCTATATATAAATATAGACAAGATTTATTTTTGACTTTTAAAATCCTGAGCTCTGCTAGTGAATAATAAATATTTTAAATAGCCATTTTTTGTTTTTTTTTGCTAAGTTTGAAATTTATTTTTCTGTGAATGGCTACTATGTTTTTGTGCATTTATTTTTTATATAAACATTTTGATTGGTTAGCAACAATAGATTGTTGCAAATTTGCAAGCAGATTCTGGCACCACACAAACGGTTGCATGCAAATAATAAATATTCAATTTGGCTCTTTGACAAACTCAGCCAGGGTTCTTCTACTTCTTCCTCCCGAGTGTCTGAATGCCGCCTTATCTCTACCCAGGGGCAGACTGACATAAAATTTTGTAAGTAAATTGATAAAGTTTTCCTTATCTCAGTTGGTTATTCTAACCTCACATCTTTTCTCCCTTTCAGTGCTTCATATCTGTTCCCCCTACCCCCACCCACTGATCCCACTACACAGTTTCTTTCAAATTGATCCCGCTAGAAAATTTCTTTCAAATTGATCCCGCTATGCAGTATCTTTCAAGTTGATCTCACTATGCAGTATCTTTCAAGTTGATCCCTCCACGCAGTATCTTTCAAGTTGATCCCTCCACGCAGTATCTTTCAAGTTGATCCCTCCACGCAGTATCTTTCAAGTTGATCCCTTCACGCAGTTTCTTTCAAGTTGATCCCATCTTTCAAATTGATCCCACTACACAATTTATTTCAAATTGATCCCACTATGCAGTTTCTTTCAAGTTGATCCCTCTTCACAGTATCTTTCGAGTTGATCTCTTTTTCTTTGCGAGTTGATTACACTACACAGTTTCTTTCAAGCCACTAGTAGAAAAAAAGAACTTTTAACCATTTCTTTATTTTAACTCTTTCCGATTATTTCTAATTAGTTAATTGGCCATTTTAAATGTTAATTTCCTCTTATTTCTTAAATTTAGAAAAAAGAAGCCAAAAAAAAAAAGCCAGAAAACATCTTTGTAGCGCCGTTAATAGAGCAGTTGCTATGTGATGTAACTAGAGTACCAGACTTAACAGAATATAATAGAAAGAAACACAATGTGTATTAAGGATAGGGAAAAAGGTTTACTAACAAAGATACAAGGCGAACAGAGAAATTAGCAATTGCTAGGTTGAATTAACAAGTTCCGTGAGAACTCATTTCTCTCTTCTGAGGTTTCATCAGACATTATTTATAGGAAAAACAGACAATTCCATTCTCATTATTTAGGTACTATATGACACTGTTTAATCATAGGTTAATTGAAATAGATAAGTACTGAAACATTGCCGTTGAAACTTCTGGGGTTACTTGCCTACAGACCTTCACTTTTCTTCAGAAGATTAGGAGAAAACCCTTTCACCTAAGGCTGTTTGCATTACATATATGAGGATGGACTCACATGGAAGCGCATGGTGTAATGGTTAAAGTCATGGGAAATGAACTTGTCTCCCCGAGTTCAAATCCTGGACATGGTAATAGCATTTCACTTAGCGCTAATACCCTTGGGAAAGGTATGAATGCTACTCTCCCTCCAGCTATGGATAAATAGTAGGGCAGACTGGACTCTTTAATCTTGGTTAGGCAACCAGTCTAGGAGAAGCAAAACTCTGAATTCAAACCTGTTAAACCCTGCTTAAGAAATTGACCTTGTGTCGCATCCTGCTTGTGCGGAGGGGTTGGTATATATATATGAAGATGGACTGACTTTTTGTGCCAATGGGATCCAAGCACTGCAACACAGTCCCCTTTGCAGTCCACACTTCTTCCATCTATGTTGAAAAATAAACCTCATTTGGTAGTTTGCTACATTAATATGTATATTAACAGTTTTTGTGGGTACAACATTTTAAAATTGCAATCATAAGCGGATTCATCCTTAACAAAAATTTTTGTTTTCACCTCAGTCTCATCAAAGGATTACCACAGGAAGAACTACGATAGAGAACACAAGAATGTCATAATGAGGAGGGGGTAAAAAAAATAAATTATTGTGATTACCTGGGATCAGGTCGCCTCATGCTGAAACTGCCGCCGAGTTGTAGATAGTAGACGGATTCCTTCTGTTTTGGTTTGAGCGATGTTATATATATATTGCCTCCTGGACAAAGAGCTGATATTCTGAACACACACAAGCTAGGATGGTGAACTGACCTTTTTAAATGACTTTGAACAATCAGGGTTAGCCAACAGATGTTGACCAATGGCAGAATCAGTGTTTTGACTCATGCTACTAAATCTCCCCTCTGATCAATTGGCTGGTCACGTCAAGCCCTAGCACCTATATGATTTTCCCAACCCTATTGCCCTTATGGCAAGCCCCAACACCTTTTTATCATATGGGTGCTAGAAGGCGGTGGCTGCGGGTCTACGTGTCCTGGGAATGACGTTAAACTCTATCTGATGGTGAGGTTCCAGTTTTGGAGGTTTGGGGAATGTGGAGCACCCTTTATCACCATTGCTCTCAGGTCCACTCTGACCTGGAGTGGTAGTACCTGTTAGGGTCCATCTATGGGTTGAATAGAAAAACATGAGTTGATAAACAAAATTGTATTATCCATTAAGAATTGATTTATTTCAAAACTTTATCGGCATTAAATGATCCACTGAGGTTGATATGCCGTAAACAAACAAAACAAAACAAACAAAACATGCTACTAAATCTTTTTTGAATATGTGACCAAATGGTTAAAAGCATGTGTCGGTTGATTCTATTACTAATAGTATCTAGAAGCTTGAAAATAGATTAACCAACACATACCTTTAGCCATTCAAATTGTAGGCTATTTTTCTTTTTAAAACATACTCCTAAGGAAAGAAATTAGATCCATTCGACTGTAAACTAAAGATGTTCTGTTTAGATAAATATAAATCTTATTATAATGAGATTCGGCGTCTGTGTGCCCGTAACCAAAACTACATCACTACTTACGTCACAATACCCTTAGGAATTGCATCAGTTTATTAATGGGTATTTAATTTATAGTCAAAATCATTAATGTATACAATAAACCTTATTCATTAACGATGTCTAATATGAAAACTTGACCTGAAAAAAGACTAACAAAATTAAATAAGAACACACATAAAAAGATTACACTTATTTTGATTATATTTCAATTGGTTTCTATATAGAATCATTCATAGCATTGATTTGGATACGTTGGAGAATAAAACAATAATATTAGCAATAAATAACACTGAGTAATTATTTATTAAACCCGGTTTTGTTAAAACCAGTATGTAAAATAACCAAACCATATATTATATAAACCTTTATTTCTTGGTAATATATAATACACATTGTAGGATTTTAAACACACTAATAACATGGGCAGTTTTCACAAAGACCTCGTTAATAAATAAAATTTATTCTATGTATTAATGATTTTAACTATAAATTAAATACCGATTGACCCTGAGGGTAGTGTGACGTAAGGAATGATGTAGTTTTGGTTACAGACAGACAGACACACAGACACAGAGTCTCCATTATAATAAGATAATGGAATTATTTGTTTTGTTTTAATCAATTTGCACAAAGTTGTAATTTAGCAGTTAATGGATAAAGTAGTGAAAATGTTAATGAATGTCCTTTGAGTGTTGAATGTATTAAGAACAGAATAAAAAAGAAGAAATGGCAAATGTCCTGTTGAGAAATATTTTTTCTCTGAATTTTTGAGATGAGGCTTGATAATTTGTATTATTTGGATTATTCAGACTATTGTCCTCATCTGTATTGTTATCTGCACAACATTTCGGCCGCTGTACCCTCCGGACTTCTTCAGGTATTTCGTGTCGGACTCGGGAACCTTCATGTAATAATCGGTTCCTGAGTTCGACAAGAAATACCTGAAGAAGGCCGGAGGGCACATTGGCCAAAACATTGTGCAGATAGCAATAAAGATGAGGACAATAGTCTGGATAATACAAAGAGAAATATTTTGTGTTAAGAAATCTCCTTTGGAATTTCTCCAAATTGATTATTAATAATTAATCCTAATCTTACAAATTGTGTATTGATTTTTTTCATATTATTATTGGTGTAAATTATAAAACTGGCATTTATGGCCTCAATTCTTCAAGTGTTTATTATTAGTTTTCATTGATTAATTTAATTAATTGTTTATGCATCTATTCATTTTTTCTTTTTTTCTATTCATTCTTTCATTCTATTCATTCTTTCATTCTATTCTATTCATTCTTTTATTCTATTCATTCTAATATTGATTAGTTTAATTAAGACATAATCATTTTTAAACTACATTTGATAGTGAAGTTCCAATTCTGGAACTCTGGCAAATGTATCACCATTACTCCCAGGTCCACTCAGACCCAGAGTGGTAGTACCTGTTAGGGTCCCATCTATGGATTAAATATGTTCAAAAATGAGTATTAGAAATGTGTTTTAAATTGGTTTGAAAAAAAGAAATTGAATGGCCAACAAGAATGAATCTTCAGCATAAAATAACCCAACAATGGTTGACATGCCGTAAAATACAACCAACCAACATAATCATTTACTCATTGATTCTTTCTGTTATTTTATTCATTCTAATACATCTGATTTAATTTTTATTTTTTTTTTTTAATGATTTTTAAAAAAAAATTATATTTTTTTACCTCATCTCATATTGTGAAGATATCTTATTTAATCAAATTTAATTGGGAAAACTTTCACTTAAATAAACAAAACAGAATACCCCCCCCCCTCCCAAAAAATAACACTGAAAAATAATTTTTGAAATTTGATCACCTGGTACTATTATTTTCTCAACTTATCTATTGTACAAATTAGTAGGAAAAGACACTCACATAGTCGTTCTTATATTTATCCCCCCCAACCCCCCTCTCTCTATACACACACACAGATATTTCTAAAAATTCTCAATTTGTTTGTATGTCTATAACTGTGATGGTGCTTGTCGCGTTATTGTTGGAAGAATTGAATTTGGCTACCGGAGTTCAAATCCTGAACAAGCCTGTTTGTTAGTATTATTTGGATTATTCGGACTATTATCCTCATTTTTTTATCTGTACAACATCTCGACCAATGTGCCCTTTGGCCTTCAGGTATTTCTTGTCAAACTCTGGAACATTCTTGTCGTAATCGGGGGAACCTTCTTGTTGTAATCAGGAGCCATCACGGAACTTTGAACCCAACTCTTTATTCAATCCATGAATCTGACACAAAATACCTGAAGAAGGCTGGAGGGCACATCAACCGAAACGTTGTACAAATAACAATAAAATGAGGACAATAGTCTGAATAATCCAAATAATACTAATTATCAAGCCTCATCTAAAAAATTCAGAAAAGCCTGTTTGTATTTCACATAGTACTTATACCCCTAGAAAAGGTATGAATACAACTATTCTATTCTCACCTATAGGTAAATAGTATGACAACTTCTGTACTTTAATCTTAGTATGGCAACTGGTCTAGGAAAAGGAAAACTGAATTTTGAATTCAAAACCAATTGTAGATTTGGAGTGGGATGGGCTCTGCCAGGCTATTCCTGCCCAAGACACGCATAGTACCCCATAAACAAACCAGGTTACGGGACCAATGAGAGAGGTATAATTGTCACCCAGCAAAAACAGCACATAGTAAAATGTTAAATAAAGCATTTTCCAGTTCAATTTGCAAATGAGTAATAATTTTATAGTCTATATTATCACTGGACGTCATTTTTGAATGTTGTAAGTTGATGTATCTGTATATAAAACATGCTTTGTCCTGATATTTTCCTATTTTTTTTTTCACTTGCCTGCAAATGTGGTACAGTTGTGCCATGGAGATCTCTGGATATATATGTGCTGTAGGGTTGCATCCTGGCCACGGCACCAAATATGGTGCCTTATGACCCAGGACACGACCCTGATAGCTCCCCCACAGCACATACACACCCAGAGATCTCCACGGCACATCTGCACCACAAACAGTATCTCTATCACCAGATCCCAAATTTTAAGAAGTATGTATACCCCCCCACATCTGTCCATTAATGCACATATGATGTTTTTATTTCTTGTTTAATTAACTTTTTCTTTTCTTCTTGTTAGCTGCCAAAGACTTGCCAAATGACCGCACCGGACAACCCCCAAATCCTTTTGTCATGATTACTACCCTCACACCCCCACAACAGGTTTGGACACTTAATAGCCACACTGAAATCATTGAGGTAAGTCCAGCAGGTACACATTTTATATTTTGTCAGCTTTTCAGAATTTTAAGATGACTTTTTTTTTATTTATGATATACATTCGGTTTAGCTCAGTTGTTAAAGCGTTGCCTAAGAGTCGCAAGGTTCCGGGTTCAATACTGTTCCTCTGCAATTCAGCACATGAGTAGCAGAGCTTGGGTAATCTGTGTTAAAGTTGTACTTAAGGGAGCAGCTCATGATAGACTAATAATTGGCTAAGATAAACACTAGTGTAGAGTTGTAAAAAAACTAGTAGAGGAACGTGAGTCAAGTGTTAAGTAAACAGTGTATATGAGGGAAGCTGGTATATTAATTAAGTGTATAAGGTTCAGAAAAGAATTGTAATACCAATTCATAAAAAAAAAAGGTAATTAACATTATTTTGCCATTTTTAGAATCTGATCTATGTGGTAAAGAACCCGGGAGTTGACGGTAGGTGTGGCGCTCCACCTCAGCAAAACAATCTCCCTTGTTTAGTGCATGCGAAAAGTTGAAATGTTTTAGCATTAAACAAAAAAAAAAAATAACAAGATTTCTCATCTTTTGTGTCTGGAATAAAAAAATATTTTTTTTTTTTTTTTTTATTATTTAAAAAATAAAATTCTTTTAAAGATTTATTTGTGAAATGAAATTGATAAATTATTTTCTTTTTCTATTTACAGAGAAGCAATGCTCCTCAGTTTTTGAAAACTATTGGTTTTGGGACCCACATTAAATTGGCTACTCAAGTCAAATTTACAGTATATCATGTGAATGAGAGGATGACCAATACCGTGAGTTGAAAATGTTATTTTATATCTATTAATAATGGAGATTCGCTTCCGGTTTTTGTCTGTAACAAAAACTACATCACTGCTTACGTCACACTGCCTAAAATCATCATAAATAGAATACACTCAAAATTTGAGCATGCAATGTTAGACAGTCCTCATTGGTTTTTTAAACAAGTTTTAATAAATACATACCTGGTATTATCTATCTAAATATAGTTTTTTTTTTTATTTTAATATATATTTAAAGTTATCAGAACTAAGTTTCCATTTCAAATTTTTTATTTTTTACTCCTTTAATAAATTTATTTTATTTTTTACTCCTTTAATAATTGATGATTCTACTTTACTTATGATACAAACTCTCTGATATTAAATGTTCAACTCCCATCCCCTCAGGCAATATTAATTTTACGTCGCCCAGAGGGCGTTTTTTTTATTTTGCTAGTTTATATAAAGTACAAGGCATTGTATTCTAGCACCATTTAAAAAGGGCACAATACATTTTCTGGTGTGACTCTTCATGTATTTAACAATGAACTCTTGTTCATCATTTTGTCAGGTTCTGGTTGTAATCATTATTACTACTGCCTGTCTATGGAAATACAGTTATATTAATTATTTACTTGCTGCTTTGGCCCTTACTCAGTCAAGATGGGCAGTCATAGAGGCCTCCTCTGATCAATCTGCTGGTCATATCAAGCCCTAGCACCAATATGATTGTCCCAATCCTATTGCTCTTATGGCCATCGCCAACCCTTTTTATCATATGTGCTAGAAGGTGGTGGCTGATGGTCTTTATCTCCTGGGTATGATGTTAAACTCTATCTGATGGTGAGGTTCCAGTTCTGGAAGTCTGGGGA
>CM042145.1:105164749-105211492 GCA_023376005.1 Doryteuthis pealeii
ATTAAATATCACCAAGGCTTGGTTTTTGAGCAAAAATAATAGAGATTTGATTTATATTTGTGAAGATAATTGAAAAAAAAAATTTTAATGATAACAGCATGGATTTTTTTTTCATTTAATATTTTAGATAGTAGATATTGACGTTTCTTTTCAGAGTAGCTGGATCAATGCAAGGTCTTTTTTTTTTACATAGGGATTTAATGGGGCATCCCATGAGGATTCAACTCACGATTCAGTAATAATGAATCTGCGGGTTAAATTAAAAAAAAAATCCCCCAGCTACCCAGACGATGCTGGGTAGCCGCTGCTAGTTATTTATAAAAATTATCATCATGACATTTCTTCTTTAAAAGAAATCTACACTCATCATCTTTCTTGCATGGTAGAATCATTAGTGAACTTAGAAGATTATTTTGCATACTTTGTTATGGTGTAATGATTAACGAGTTATGCAGATCAGTTATTTGTAAGTATGTATTTACCCAACCTATCCGCCCTGTCGACTGGGGTGTTAGAATGCACCGACTGCACCTCTGCAGAGAGGTAAGACTCCCCCAAATGGGGCCACCTGTTGGCCGTGGGTGGCGACCCGTGATGCTTAAGGACGGAGTCTTGGATGAGCAGCGCATGACCTGCAACACTCTCTTTAGACCCTTACTTAGGCTAGATGGGCGGTCGGAGAGGCCCCCTCTGATCAATCAGCTGGTCACGTCAAGCCTTAGCACCTATATGATTGCTCTAACCCTATTGCCCTTATGGCAAGCCCCAACCCTTTTTATCATATGGTTGCTAGAAGGTGATGGCTGAGGGTCGTCATGTCCTGGGAATAACATTAAACTCTATCTGATGGTGAGATTCCAGTTCTGGTGATTTGCGGAATGTGGAGCATCCTTTCATCACCATTGCTCTCAGGTCCACTCTGACCCGGAGTGGTAGTACCTGTTGGGGTCCAAACTATGGGTTAAATAGAAAAATGTATTTATAAAAGAAAATTGTGTATCCATTAAGAATTAATTTATTTCAAAACTTTATCGGCATTAAATGACCCACTGAGGTTGATATGCCATAAAACAAACCAAACTTACCCAACCTATCTGCATGAGCAGGATGCATCACAAGGTCAATTTCTAACATCACCTGTTAAATCACCAAAGTTAAGCAGTGATGAGCCTATTCATTACTTAATTGGGTGACCAGTTAAGCTAAGTTGGAGGTGTGTGGTGTAATGGTTAGTTGTAGGAAATGGACTCGTCGACCCGAATTCAAATCCTAGATGAAGCTACAGTTCACATAGCGTTAATACCCTTTGGAAAGGTATGAATCCAACTACTCTCCCTCCAGCTATGGGTATATTGTAGGGCAGACTGAGCTCTTTAATCTTGATCAAGCAACCAGTCTAGGAGAAGGAAAACTCTGAATTCAAACCTGTTAAACTCCGCTTGGGGTGGTCAATACTAGAATAAGCTCAGTCCTAATTAGTGATCTAGATCACTGATTTTCAACTTAACAACCATTATTCACTATATAAAGCTAGATTATGTTATATAATTGATAGGTAGCCTATTAATTAGGTATGCAAATTATTCACACCATGTACTATGTAAACATTTATTTCATAATTATATATAACACACATTGCAGGATTAATAATATGGTCCGTTTTGAGGCAAATCTATCTCAGCTAGACCTTTATAGAGGCATTGTTAATAAATAAGATGCTAATTAAGATTAAATAATGACCATTTAATAACCATTGAGAATGTAACATAAATAGCTAAGGGAATTGTAATGTTGGTAGTGACATAGTTTCAGTTACAGACAATAAACACATAATCTTCATTCTAATAAGATTGGTCAGTACTTTTTATTTGTATGTTGATGTATTTTTTTAAATTTAAAAAAATTTTTTTTTTTCAGGATTCAGTGCTGAGCTGTAATGAACGTCTACAGAATCGTGGGCTTGGAGAACTGAAGCTGATATTTTGCAACCCGATCAAAAAGACGTTTCGTTTTGATACAAACAAAGCCAGGATGCAGTTATTTGTCCAAGAAGTAATGTCAGAATTTAAATGGAATTACACACTGCCATTGCAAATCCTGTAAGTGTCATTTATATATTAATATGCTAATACCTACCTGCATGTGTCATGCCCTGTTATCACCTAAGATAAATAACACCCATTCATCATATTTCATTACATTAAAACTTAAATACTTACACCCTGAAAGTGCATATTCTTGCTTGTATAAATAAAATAAGTGCAATCTTTTTATATGCATTCTTCACCTCTGCAGAGGAGTAAGACTCCCTCAATGGGGCCACCTGTTGGCCGTGGGTGGCGACCCGTGACGCTTAAGGATAGAACCCAGGTGGATGAGCAGTTCATGACTTGCAATACTCCACTTTGGCCCTATCTTGGGCTAGACGGGTGGTCGGAGAGGCCCTCTACGATCAATCGGCTGGTCACGTCAAGCCTAGCACCTATATGATTTTCCCAACCCTATTGCCCTTATGGCAAGCCCCAACCCTTTTTTTATCATATGGGTGCTAGAAGACGGTGACTGAGGGTCTACATGTCCTGGGAATAACGTTAAACTCTATCTGATGGTGAGGTTCCAGTTTTGGAGGTTTGGGGAATGTGGAGCACCCCTTCATCACCATTGCTCCCTGGTCCACTCTGACCTGGAGTGGTAGTACCTGTTAGGGTCCCATCTATGGGTTAAATAGAAAAACATGAGTTGATAAACAAAATTGTATTATCCATTAAGAATTGATTTATTTCAAAACTTTTTTGGCATTAAATGACCCACTGAGATTGATATGCCGTAAAACCAAACCAAACCAATCAATGTATTTCATTACATTAAAACAAATACTTACACCCGGAAGGCACATATTCTTGGTTGTATAATTAAAATAAGTGTAATCTTTTTATATGCATTCTTATTTAATTTCGTTAGTCTTTCTAATTCAATGTATTTCATTACATTAAAACATAAATACTTATACCCAGATGGTGCATATTCTTGCTAGTAATACCAATTATCAAACCTCCTCTTAAAAAAGAAAAAAATTCAGACAGAAAAACTGACCTCATTTCTATGTTGATGTTTTTTGCAGAAAGATTTTCATTGAGGAGGAAAGAGAAAGAATCAACATGCTTCAAGATTTGGGTGAGGTAAGTGATTTTTTTTCTATACAAGACTAGAAGCCACTAACCCGCATCACCTGGGTAGAGAGGGGTGAGGGCCAAAAATCCCTGGCGTATTGATTTGTTTACTTTTGAAATTTACAAATGCTGGTCATGGTTTTAGTTTTTTGTTTATTTGATTTACAGATTTGTAATCTCTGATTTTCTCCTTTTGTAGATTATTTGTATTTGTTGTCTATAATAGAGCTTATTAGATTTTACATTAATTTTATAATGATCAATTGGTTCAATTGAATAACTTGGAGAGCTATTACACTGTTAGTTTGAAATGTATAACTGTTCAGCCTTTGTTTAGCAACACCAGCTGTTTCGTTGATTGTATTGGACATTGCCAAATTCTGACCTTAATCGGTTTAAATCGGAAATATGATAGACAAAAGTTGACGGAAATTTCTTCAAAAAGTATAAGATAAGCAAAAAAAAAAGCACTATATCACTAATAGAAAATTGTCTCAGAATTATTTTCATATATAACGTGTTATTTAGATGTTGCTTAACCATCAGGGTTTCTTTGCCAAAGTTTCAATTTTAGAAAAAAAAACCAACTTAAAATTACAAGAAATGTAAACAAAACTCAGCACACCGGGTTTGTGTAAATAAGTAATCTATTTCTTGTATGTAATTCAACATAAGCATTTAGAAATGTATTTTTAATTTCAAAGTGGTGTTATATATTTAAATTAATATTATATATGTGTATACATGCAGTATAAAAATGAAAATGCTGAATAATCTTGTGGTAAACTTTAAAAAAAAATACTATTGGTACCTCTTATTCTTTAAATAATTGGTTACAGCATAGAGATACATACAATTTGAGTGCATAATCAGAAAGAACATACAATTTTACATAAGAATGCCAAGTTTTATCAAAATTGCTTCAAAAATGGTGAAGAAATTACTGAATTACTTGTTCTGAATTGGTCTGTGATTTGACATATTTTTATAACAAAATCATGTCCACTTTTGTTCCCCAATTTCGGGGCTTTAATTTCTCATAACTTTTGAACCACTGGGGATATTTGCATAATTCAAACAGTTTTGAACTCCATTTACACAGCTCTATTTAACTAATATGATTAAATAACAATAACCTCAAATAAAAAAATCAACTGGGAATGCTACTTTGTTGTTATTCACAATTTTTGGACAAATAAACTGCTTGTCAATAAAACTATACTTTTCAGATATTAATCTGTTGTGAACAATCATAAAGAGCTGAGAAGGGAGATAATCAGCCAATCAAACAAAAAACATGGAGTTTTTTTTTTCTTTCCAAAATAGTGGAAAGAAATAAAGGAATTTTTTTTTCTTTTTCTTTTGATATTTTCAGATTATTTGCCGGTGTTCATACATTCATTAGGAGCAAATGAACTTTTTTAAAAGAAAAGTGCTGGACTTTTATTTCTGGTCACAAACAGTATTTTTCTGCTTTAATTTTCCAAGGAATAAATGTCACACACACACTAGGTCCACCCTGACCTGTAGTGGTAGTTCCTGTTAGGGTCCCATTTATGGGTTAAATAGAAAAATTCTGTTTATAAAAAAATTGAGTACCCATCAAGAATGAATTCATTTCAAAACTTTGCTGGCATTAAATGACTAGCCTAGGTTGACATGATGTAAAACAAAACAACACACACACACACACACACACACACACATATTTGATCATTGTAAAAAAACAAACTCAACAAAGTGAAAAGGTCTTATTTTTAATATTTATCAGACAAAGAAATAGCTGCAAAAATAGTATTTTTTACACTGTACACCAATCTTTTTTTAATCCTAATGTAACTGTTGTTTACTATTCTTGTATGATATATCTTCATATATTGTTGATTGTGGTGAGTATACCTGTAGTTGTATACTCATCTTCTATCATCTAGGAATTGCTGCTATGTATCGATTCTCTGTCATCTATCTTGGATTTTGACTGGTTCTAAGCTGGTTTCTTCTGAATCTGGGATTCTTCCTGGATTGAAACTGGGGCATTGTGTATTGTTATTTTGTTCTTAATTAACAACACAAGACTTTGTTTTTCTAAACTCATATTTTACAAGCATCACAGATCAAGTCAAATGCACAGAGATTTGGCTATTTGAATGAGAAATGCCATGCCGATCCATCTTGTCCAGTCACCCAGCCAAATCTGACTTTCCTAGCTATTTTCACTTGGCTTGCACTGGCAAACCAGAAGAGGAGGTCAACACAGGGTTAAAAAGTATTGATCATATTTCCTCTGTTTTTCCACAAAACCATGAGTTTTGAATCTAAGCTACACTTACAATACATAATGTGAAAGTGAAGCTTGAGCGTGAGATATTTTAAGTGGAAAGAGGCTGCACAGACCCCCAGTCCACTATCTTGGCAGTCCGGCGGTTATTCCAGTGGCAGAAGAAAGTCTGAGACGACTGGGCTGCCAAGCTACTGCCGAGTGCTGTTCTGTAGTATTGAGTCACTTCACAAGAGGCAAACTCTCTGGACACCCCAGTGCTAGGCTGTATTGGGGATTTATGTGAGTAGTAAGTACCCCAATCCTACTACTATTGATCGATGTGGATGGCCGTTGGCTCCCCTTGTTTTTAGTGATGCTGGGTGTCCACACACCCATCTCACCAGACAAGCTGAAACATACCTGATGGAGGTGCCAGTCTAGTTGCCAGCTGACCGAACATGGAAAAGGTAGTACTAGTTTACATGGTAAGAAAGAACACCTGATTTCACCTGACCTCTTGACATAATTAATAGGCTACCTATCAATTATATAACATAACCGTTACTTGCTATATAAAACTGGATTAAGTTGAAAATCAGTGATCTAGATCACTAATTAGGACTGAGCCTATTCTAGTAGTGACCACTTCAAGCGGAGTTTAACAGGTTTGAATTCAGAGTTTTCCTTCTCCTAGACTGGTTGGTAATCTGAACATTAGCTACATAAATGAGAGTAACCTTTGAGGAAGCCATATATTTTGGTTGGCCATTTTCAGTTCACCATAAATCTACACTGAAAATATGAATTTGTTCGAATCGATACAACTGCATGTTTTAACACGAAAAATCATAAAATGTGTTCTTAATTGTGCATGTGCATTATTTGAAATGAACTTAATTGTTATTAAGAACATATTTTATGATATTTTCGTGTTAAAACAGTTGTATTGATTACAGTGAAATGAAAATGGCCGTCCAAAATATATGGCTTCCTCAAAGTGAAATAAACAAGGGAAGGTTACTCTCATTTATGTAGCTAATGTTCAAATTACCGACTGCCCTACTATCTACCCATAGCTGGAGGGAGAGTAAGAGTATCAGTGCTATGTGAACTGTAGCTTCGTCCAGGATTTGAACTCGGGTTGATGAGTCCATTTCCTACGACTCTAACCATCACACCACACGATTACTACATGATTGGGCATACATTGATCTGGATCTGAAAGACCACACCAATTGCAGCAGGTCTCTTTCTTCTGTCACTGATGTTGTCCAAGGGTTCCAATATGGCTTGGCACCAATGTCATCACTGGAGTTGCCAAAATAATGTTGAATATACTGTCAAACTACTCCTGTTTTTAAGTTCAGTCATCCTTCTCTTAGATTAGTAGCCCACCAAGGCTTGATAGAGGCCGGCCAGCCCCTACTACTTTATTTTACCCATTGTTGAGTACATCTACAGAACAAGAAACGCCTGAAGAATGTTGGATGGCATATTGGCTGAAACGGTGTGTATATAACAATAAAAATGAGGATAACAGCTGAAAAATCTAAATAAAACAATCTTTTTCTTGAATTATCACATTCCAAATAAGTACACAGACTTACACACACACACACACACACACACATATAGACCTATTTTAAAATGAATTCTTCAATTATATTTCACACATACACATTTTGAAATGAATTCCTCAATGATATTTCACACACACACACACACACATATAGACCTATTTTAAAATGAATTCATCAATGATATTTCTCTCTCACTCACACTCACACACACACATACACATTTTAAAATGAATTCTTCAATATTATACACACACACACACATACACACATTTTGAAATGAATTCCCCAATGATATTCCTTCAGATACTTTGAATTCCCCAGATTTTAATCTTATTTTGGTCAGTTGCTTTTGCATGTTCAACTTAATTAGCAATTGACCAATGCACTTGTTTGACCTATTGACGCCCATTAACAAAAAAAAAAACTAATTCAAAGTTTAAGCTTTATTCAATATTTATATCAATATCAAGGGAAAAGAAAATTATTTTTTTTACATTTTATATATATATATATATATATATATATATATATATAATTTAGTAATGACTGCCTATATGTATAATAATATTATAAATAAAGAGTACTCAATATTAGTGATAGAGCGTATATATCAAATTTAAGATAGTGTAGACAGTCAATGGTGCTTGGTGATTTCTTGCCTATATGATAATCAGACCAAGTGGTTCCCATGCTGGCACTATACTCTATCATAACTTACATATATATGCTCTATCATTGAGCACTCTTTATTTATTGATATACCAAACTATATTATTAATATTAAATATATATATATTATATATAATGTATGTATAAGTGTGTCATTACTCAATATTAAAAAAACTGAATGACTCACAATGTGCTCTTCATTTTGACAAGCCCAGTGATCAACACTTAAAAAAAATTAATATTTGGGGTGTCACTAATACTTATGCCTTACTGCTTCTTAATATGGTAGACTGTGAATTCAGGGACGTAAATTTTTACTATAGTCTACTGGACAGATGTTAGTGGAATATGAAAATAAATCCATTGTATATATTTTAAATTTCTGAATGCTTTTAATGAAAATGAAACTCTAAAGAAAACATAACTTAATATGTTTATTCATTTATAAGTTTAAAAAAAATTAAACGACAGTATTAATTGATGTTGTGTAGATTTAAAGTGGTTGCATAGTGATGCAGTTATACATTTTTTTTTTTTTTTTTTTTTTTTACCTCATAACTGCAATAGTGGACTGTTTTAATTTTCACTCTGAAATAGAAATATCGTTAAATACTTGGCAAAATTATCAGCGAATAGTAATTTTCAGTTGATTTAAGTATAAGACTTGATAAGTTTATAATCTAAATTCCCTTAAAATATCAACGCTGAGGTGAAAAAAGTGTATAACTGAATCATTATGCAACAACTTTAAATCCATACAACATCAATTAATGCTGTTGTTTAAATTTAAAAAAAACTTATAAATGAATTAACGTATTAAGTCATGTTTTCCTTAGAGTTTGATTTTTATTAAAAGTATTAATCTCAGTTGAGAAATCAAAATATATATACGTTCATATTCCAATTTACGGCCCTGAATTCAAATTCTACCCTTAATATTGTGTTAATACTGCAGATATTAGTATGTATTGTCGTTTTTCAGCTTCCTGTCCTCTTAGAGAAAGAACAACAAGCGTGGATTATGATGGTAGCAGTATCAGCCAGCCTATATACCGAAGCCGTCGATCAACTGGTGTACCGGGCTATTCCAGGGGAAACAACTGCAGGTTGACTTTTTGGTCGGCTGGAGTTGTCGACCCTTGCATAATTCGCCTTGCGCCCGCTCCACTATCAATGCTCTCACGGCTATGATCTATAATCTATTTTATTAAGAGAGCTTTGTTACTAATCTCTTGCATGCTTCGATAGTATGACTGATCATAACTTTATTGGCACAAATGGTCTTCTGTTAACTCTTTCCATTAATACTGAAGCTTTTTTGAAGGGTATAGAAAATTTTTATTCTCTACCAAGTATGTAATACCTCAAAATGCAACTGATAAAAAATTATCTTTATTGTTTTATAGACATTGCTTTTTGCTAAGACGAATTTTTTCCTTTTTATTTTTTTTATTTAAAAAAAAATTTTTTTTTAGATAATAATTTTGAAAATTTAGATAAATCCTCTATTTAGATAATTATTTTGAAAATTTGCTTAGGCAAAATTTTTTTTAGATAATTATTTTGAAAATTTAGATAATTATTTAGATAAATATCCTAGATAATCATTTAGATAAATTCCCTATTTAGATGATTATTTTAAAAATATTTTGAAAATCGAGAAATTTTGCTTAGGTGAAAATTTATCTTAATGAGACAATGTATGTGAGGCCTCAAAATTCACAAGGAAACTATAATATATATATATATATATATATATATAATATATATATATATATTAAAATTTATAAACTCAACTGGTGTGAAAAAAACCTCTCAGATAACTCAGTTTGCAAATAAAAAAAATTACCAACTGATATCTTGGGAAAAAAAATTTAAAAGAAAAATAGTAAGAAAGAAGATGAGTCATAATTATCCTGATGCGCCATTCGGGTGAAACCTAGGTAAATAGTGCCTGACTCATTAAATGAGTCAGACACTTATATATATATATAAGAAATATGAAACAACAACAAATATTTTAAACCTCAGAGTTGGTGATTAATTGTATTTTAAAGATGAAAATCTTAGGAAAACTTAAATGGGAAAAATGTTAAAATTTAATTTTTTGTTAAAAAAATGAAAAATTATTTTATTCTTTTTTTTTATGCATCCGTAGACTCTGTAATTTTATTGATAAATATCTAATAATCTGTTTTTATTTTATGATACATTGAAACTATTAAAAAACAAAACAAAAATAAAACATTATTCTGGAATTAATTTTAGTTGATATTAATTGTTAAATTAAACCCAGCAACTTTGCCTTTCTGTTTTAATAGCCTCAGTATTAATAGGGTTCAACAGCTAAATATTGACCATCTGCTCAGTGCCTTACAGTGCTACTATATCTGGCTATTATGAGGAATGCTCTGAAAGTAATGCCTTCTATTTATTTCTATAGAAAAAAAAAAGGAACAGATATCAGGAACAAAATAACACTGTTGGATAGAGCAACTTTTCAGCCACAAAACTATTATACTTGTAAGATGATCTATCTAAAAGTAAAGCCTCCTATTTTATACTCTGCCACAATGTTATAGGTGGATGCTGGTGGTAAGGCAGTTGAGGCTGAACCTTCCAATCAATAATCTATAGTATTTTTGTTGCCTTGTTACTGATAGCAGCATGCATATTCTCTTTCATTGCATAGCCATAGCTGAAAACTTTCTCTATCCAACTGCATTATTTTGTTCTCTATATCTGTTGCTTCCATTTTAGAACTGAAATAGGACGCTTTATTTTTGGGGCACACCTTGTAAAATTAGTTCTATATCTTTTGAAACATCGTGATAATATCTTTTGGCTATCAGGCCAACTACTGCTGCTCTTGCTACTGCTACTGCTATGTTAGGATATAATCATGTGCATTATGCAGTTATCTCATCAAAATGGTTGCCTTTTATCACACGCATATATCAAAGTACAAACTTCTCTATATTTGATACTTGTGCATATCTGTTTTTCATCTCTATACACTTGAACATTACCACTTACACTCTCACTGATAACAGAAGTGAAAGTCTTCTTTTTATTTTATTTATTTATTTTTTTTTCCATTCACCTTGGGCACGTGTCTCTAAACTACTCACTTTGGATTCTAGCTAAATTCATTGCATGGTAAATTTATCACTGGTAAATTCAATTATATCAAATTATATCTTATAATCTAGGGTTTCCTTAACTCTAACCTCTTTTCTATTAAATTCTTTAAACCAATGATTAAATTCTAAATTTAGCCATGAATAGTTTACCAGTTAAATTGAATTTAACAGACCTAAATTCCATCATTGTATGTTACCCCGCCGAAAAAAAAAAAAAAACAACCCAAAAATCAGGGAATTAGCCGAATTTAATGAAATTTTCAGAGTTGATGTATTAATGAATAAACGATGTAATGCATCAGTTATTTTATTTAAAAACTTTTACATTTTTTCAAGAAAGTTAACTTTGAACCACATATCTTTGGGGCATAACAAACATTCTCAAATATACGTGGTTTAAGGTTAACTGACCTGAAAAAATGTAAAAGTTTTTAAATAAAATAACATGCATTGTATCTTTTATTCATTAATATATCGACACTGAAAATTTCTTTAAATTTGGTTATTTCCCTGATTTTTGGTATTTTTTTTTTCTTTCGGTGGGGTGACATACAATAGTGAAATTTAGGTCTGTTAAGTTTGATTTAACCAGTTTACCTGTGATAAATTTACCATACAATGTATGTACTGACAATAGATTTACCATGGGCACTCATTCAGCAAAGAAAAACATCTACAGTGGATTTTAAAACAAATCTTTTTTATTGCAGGTAAATTCACACATATCAGGTTGATTGCTTTGCGATAAATTTACTGGATATAATTTTGATTTTTCTGACTGTTAACCTCGTCTTTATTGTGGTATGTAAAAATCACGTTTACATACAACAATAAAGATGAGGACAACAATCTGAAAAATCAAAATTATACACATCAAACCTCATTGCAAAAATTCAGACAAATAAATTTACTAGACACTCTCATTCAGCAAAGAAAAACATCTCCAATGCATTTTAAAACCAATCATTTTTTATGGAAGCTTCACTAGTTTATACAATAAAAAAGATCTATAAAAACTAAAGTCTGTAGAGTGGCCTATTGTTGATATCAGCCAAACAGCAAGGGAGTCTATCCCCTTTTCACTTGCATGAGATTGTTTTGCTGAGATGGAGCACCACACCTACTGTCAGCTCCCAGATGATTGACTCTGCAGATCAGATTACCCAAGCTGTGCTACTCCTGTGCAGAGTTGGTAGGGAATGGTATTGAACCCAGAACCTTGTGATTCCTAGGTGAATGTTCTACTGTTTGAGCTAAACTGGACCCTTAAAAACACCTATAAAGCAGTAGTAAAATCAAGGGATTGACCTATTGTTGGTATCAGCAGGAGTGCTAGACCAGGGAGATTATATTTTGGGTTTGAGGTAGAGTGCCAAACCTACCATCAGCTCCTCAATAGCAGTTCGAAGATTATTATTTGCTGGAGTTAGAAAAAATTATCATTTTATCATTTCTTCTTCTTTGTTTTTGTATTAGAATTTTTCAGGAATAAGACATAATAGGAAATTCATTTACGAAGGTGAGTTAAAAAGTAATGCCATTTTGTTTAGGACAGGAATAATTATCAATACAGGAACATGTATCCTACATCAAAAATGAAGCTGGTCTACTGTCGATCACATCCATGCTTTTCTACATAGTCACCATTTCTCTCAATAGCAATGTTCCACCTTTGAATGAGAACATATATCCCTGCCCTGTAAAATTCTGTTGTTAAGCCACTTTTCACTACAGATTTCACTTCACTACAGATTTCATGGGGCCGAAAAGATGTTATCATCTCTTCGGCCCCAGTATAAAAGATAGAATATATATATATATATATATATATATATATATATATATATATATATGTAATAATTCAATAAATGAAGGAAAAAACTTTAAATTTGCTTCATTACTATAATTTATTTCAACTGCATTACTGCGCATCTTCAGGTATGAGCAAAATCAGGGATATTACTGAAAAACTTCTCAAGAAACAATAGTTTAAATCTATCAATTTGGGGACCGGGTGTCTTATTTTGGGAGGTTAGTAGGGGCGGCTCTAGGAAATTTGAATGAAGTGAGAGGGGTTGGGCGAGGGATAGGGTATATCTTAGGTAAATACACTAGACGTAGATAAATGATAAATAAACAACTAGATATTAGCTAGAGGGATAGTCATATTCTTGAGATTCATGTCACCAAGATAGCAATAAAAATAGTAGGAAAATCCATTAAATTATAAAATCTTCACAAAATGTTTATAAAGAAGGACAAATATATTTCTTCTCCAAAGAAATAGGATTCATCACCAAACAACCAAAAAGAAAGAAGAACTATCCCTTCAACAAATGAACACCAGTGAAATTTTGTTTTGGATTCTGTTTTTGATGTTATTAGTGCTTGTTTTTTGTTTATATTGGGTTTTCATGTACTTTGTACATATACCCTATCCCTCGACCAGCCCCCTTCACTTCATTCAAATGTCCTAGCCCAGCCCCTACTACCCTCCCAAAATAAGACCCCCCCCAAATTGATAGATTTAAACCATTGTTTATTGGGAAGTTTTTCAGTAATATCCATGACTATGCTCATACCTGAAGATACCGCAGTAATGCGGTTGAAATAAATTATTGTAACAAAGAAAATTTAAAGTGTTTTCCTTCATTTATTGAATATTTTGCTCTGTCCGTTCACTCACTGGCACTAGGCACATTGAGCTTTCAATACGGTTTACCTGCATCATTTTGGTTAAACCACACATGGAAAGATCCTAACTACCAGGAATATATATATATATATATATATATATATATATATATAATATATATATATATGATTACTAATAATAGACAATGTTTTGTTCATTTTTAAAAGCATTAAAAGCTAAGAAGAAAAAAAAAAAAAACACAGTTAGGTGACAAATTTTGCTCCTCACTCAACAGAGCTAAAATCGAGAAGTTAAAATTAATAAATAAGAAAGGTATAAAATATTCCATTTAAATGGGGCTAATTTAACGAAAATTTTTTTTTATTTTTCTAAGAGTGTATGGAAATTTAAGACCTGTATGGTAATAATATTAAGACCTAGTATGCATTCTCTTTATATATATATATATATATATATATATATATATATATATATATATATATATATATTATATATATATATATGGTATTTGTGGAAAAGGTGACTTACCGGTGAAACCGGTCACAATGATTAGTTGATGCAAGATTCACAATGAAGCAGCGATATAACAAATATAAAGTGCTTAATACATTGGTAGAGCAAATTTATTATGATAATGGTACACAGTAATAACCTACTCGAGTTTCACCATAAGGATCTTCAGGGTTAAATCCACTGGATTAATCAAGATATTGATTAATTGACATGAATGAATCAGACATTAATGCATAGACTTTAATGATAATAAATACAGCTCTTACAACTGTAATCGAACACTATATTTTCCTTCCTCCATTTAAAAAAAATCCCCATATATATGTAATATATATATGAAGATAGGATGGTTGGAGTAAAATCCAATAGTATGAGGTAGCTAAAAGGATAGTGAACAAAAAATAATAACTCAAAACAAGTCAAATATTTCAACTCTTAGACTTGTTTTGACTTATAATTTTTTGTTCACTATCCTTTTACCTACCTTTACTCATATATATATCTTGGGGAAAAGTTTGTGGGTGCACACCCATTGTTATTTTGCACTGCTCTTGGCTCAAATCTGTAACCTTTGTTTTTTTAGAAACAATTATTTTTCTTACTAATTATCTATGCATAATATTTTCAGTGAAACAAGGGGAGATAAAAATTTCCCTTGCAGTTTTGTATTTTATTGTCTATTTTCTTCTCTCCCTTTTCTCTCTTTTTATTATGTCACAAAAACAAAAAAACAGACAGATTTTTTTTGCTTTTAGAAGGAATGAAGAATACTAACAGAAATCCGTGTGCATTTGAAAAAATGAAGGAAATTGAAAAAATGAAGGAAAATGAAAAACATTTTAATCTTCTTTTGTTTTCTTCTTCTTTTTGGGACTGTCATGTTTTCTTTCAGACATAAGATTAAAAAAAATTTTTTTTTAAATTATTCAATGTATTTTTTTTCAGGTATCGTATTATTTTTATACAATAATCAGGGTATCACTTTTTTTTTTTTTTACCATTACCCTGGTATGACTATAGTCAGGGATGCCATTACCAAGGGGGATTAGGAAAGCATTTTACCTAGTAGTGGTAGGAAAGGGGTTCGCAAGAAGCAAATGATGAGATTTAAGACTTTTTTTTTTTTTTTTTTTTTTTTTTCTAAATTAAAAAAAAAAAAATTTGAGAAAGACCGAATTGTAAAAACAAAGACATTTTTGATCCAAAATAATTTACCTCAACTTATCGGCTGGTGTTTTATTTTTATTTAAAAACATTTTTTTGTTATCTATGAATTATGAAATAATTGTTTTTCTTAACATTTCAGCCTTTTCTTTTTAAAGCAATATATATATATATATAAGTTTGTGTGCACTTTAAAGAATTTATAATACAAATAAAGTTATAAAAATTTAAAAATGCACATGGGCTTTGTTGACACACTTATGTTTTTTAAAAATCTTTTTATTATTTTTTTTATTTTAGAAAAAAAATTCTTTTTTTGAATTTTCAAATTTTTTATGTATACACACACCTAAATCCTGGGTGGGTCAAAAGTCACAAGATAATTTTTTTTGGGTGTCAAATTCATTTGTCATAAATGGATGTTAGTATGGTGCAAAGTTTATACTTAACTAAGTTACCAAAAGAAATTTGTCACAGTACATTTTCTTGGGGTAGTGATGGTTAACAAGCTAGTAGACTATTGTTAGTTGGTCAGGGTCAATCTTCACTAAGTACCCTAATATTGTGGCAGTGTGCTAGATTAAGTTCAGCTTAATGAATAACTTGATATGAATTTCTATATATATATGTATGTATGTATGTATGTATATTCTGTCTTGTTAAACTTTGCTGAAATGCATTTATGGAGGTCAATTGGGGATGATACTCCCCTATCCTTACAGATTATGGGTTTTGCAACATCATATCTGTTCAACCCTTTCCAGATTTGCTATTTCTAATTTAACAAATAGTTCATGAATTCTTATATATCGGCCAAGGGATATGCAACAGTCAAGTAGAGACTTGCTTGGTACATTTATATAATAGGAGATTAAATAAACAATAAAACTTAACTGAATTTAAATATAATTAACCTTTAAATATACACTCCTTACTACATTTTGGAGGGTGTCATCAGTGATGTCGTTTGCTTGGGTCACTGTGGGAGTTTTGGGGATGTCAACATAAATTCAGCAAAAGTTATATATATATATATATATAGTCCTGATATCCACTACCTGGTGGGGTATTCAGAGGAGGACTACTTCATATATATATATATATATATATATATATATATATATATATATAATATCAATAATAGTGGAAAAAAGTTAAAGATCTACTATGGTTTTGATCTAAATGATCTCATCAGGACCCTATTTTATACTTAACTAAGTTGATGTCATTACTTAGTTTGTCTCAATTTTAAGTAATGCCATTGACTTAAGTAAGAGTCCTGATGATATCATTTAGATCAAAACCATGGTAGTCACTCTTTTCCACTGTTACTGTTACTAATATCATTGCTCTATGTTTTTGATATATTGAACACTTTTGGATAATTTACTAATGCCATTGCTATGGAAAAGTTAAAGCAGCAATTGGACACTATATATATATATGTATAGGCAAGTTGAAAAATGGAAATAAATCCGACAATATGTTGAAAGGATAAATAAAGAAAAGAAAATGTTGAATGGATAAATGACCTTCTTCAGGGCAATATGTTTGATATTTGAATATCAAACATCTTGCCCTGAAGAAGGCCATTTTCTTTGTATACTAAAAATTTTATATTTTTCTATTATTTTATTTCATATTCAAAATAGTAATAAATAGAATACAATGTGTACATGGACAAACTCTCGCCAAAACACGTGTTGGCATTTCATTAAACCATTTTTATCCATTCAACATTTTCTTTCCTTTATTTATTTATCCTTTCAACATATATATAATGTGTGTGTGGAGGCACACTTAGCATAATGGTTATCATCCAAGGTGATCGAGTTCAAAGTCTAGATGAAGCTGTTTGCATTTCCCTTTGCACAAATACCCTTAAGAAAGGCATGAATCCAACTACTCTCCCTCCAGCTATGGGTAAATATTTGTGTAGACTTGGGTAGGTAACTATTCTAGGAGAAGGAAAACTTTGAATTCCAACCTGTTAAACTTCACTTAAGAAATTGACCTTGTGTCACATCCTGCTTGTGTGGAGGGGTTGGTATATATGTAAATTAGAACTTATACACATTTTGGCACAAGACCACAATTTTAGAGCACTTGGGAAGAATTCAAACTCACTTTTCATGGCTTTTGAGACAAGCATTCTACTTGCTGTACAATCATCAGTGGCATTTATCAAAACTCACACAGGTGACATTTTATATAAAACCCCCCCCACAAAAAACAAAGAAAAGAAAAAGCAAAACATACATTCAAATTTAAAAGTGTTTGTTTTATATTCCATTATTTTTGTTAATTAAATTATGTTCTTATTACTTTTATATATGAATGTGTGTGTATGTATATATATATGTATATATATATATATATATATATAACCATTGACAAGCAAAAGCTTGTAAGTCTTTGTTTATAGTGTGTAAAGTTCTCTGTTGGTATTAAAAAATATGAGAAAAGACACAAATTAAAATGTCATGTAATGTTGGCATCCCCATTCAAACAGTGTGACGAAATATCAATCGCAGGAATCATTGTGTGCCCTTGGAAGTCCGTAAATTATTTAATCAACAATTTACAAACTTCCAAAGGGACACACACCTGAAGTTCCATTAGAACCAATGATTCCTGTGATCAATCTTTTGTCACACAGTTTAGATGGAGACACCAACGTTACGTGGCATTTTTCTCATATTTTGAATATCAACCGAGGCCATTACTCAATATATGTGTCTATAAAATAAGAAGGTACTGATGACAAAATTTTGGTTATTGAAGTTTTGTGTGTTGTTATTTGTTCCTTTACCAGTTGGTGGAAGTTCACAACCGCTGTCGGCAGGAGTGTCTGGACTTCCACATGAGTTCAGTTAGTATGTACTCACAGAGCATTCGTGGCCTGTCAGCGTCGACATCGAGCCAACAAGGTGAATACATTCAAATCTCTGCACGTTTTGTACGTTTCCTGTTGACATGGCTGTTAAAGGTGAACACAGGGTTTTCCATTTTATTTCTTTGTGTTTTTTTTGGGGGGAGAATATTGAAATTGAAATTTAACAGGAAAAGAAAAAAAAAAAAGTTGAAGAAAGAAAAAAAAATATCTTGAAATTAAATGAGTTCCATTATCACATGTTAAAGTTCAGGAAAGCCTTATACTGTAATTATTCGTGTATAATCCACACATCAAAATTTAGGCCACAAAATTCTGAAACCTCCCCCCCCCAAAAAAAAACCCTCTGAAAAACAAAACCTATCCAGTAATGCTGATAGCTTTTTAATCTAGTGTGTCCTGGGCCATTAGTATTTGATTTGAATGAGTGTCCGGGAAATTTGATAGATCCCAACTAAAGTTTCTTAATAAATTGTAGGGTTTGTATTTATGAACTGTGAAAAGGGGATGAGAAAATTATCTTTAATGAAACAACTAATGCTGTCTAACTCCTACCTTGTTCTCTATTCTGTGTAATTCGTTTCTAAATATTGAAATGGTGGAGGAAGAAAAAAGAAAAACATTGCGATGCATCTATGGCTATCTTGTATATAATATCTTGAAACTAAATGGCTTCCATCATCAAATGCTAAAAGTCGGGAAAAGCCTTATACTGTAATTATTCGTGTATAATCAGCACTTCAAAAATTTTTGAGTCCCCCCCTCAAAAACCAAAACCAAAACAAAACCTATCCAGTGATGCTGATAGCTTTTTAATTTAGTGCATCCTTTTACTGTTCTCAGTAACATCGATTTTTACCCTGACGATCTATGATTGAAAAGGCTTTCAGTTCGACCCTCCTATTCAAAGATATATATATATATATATATATATATATATAAGTTAAAAGAAAGGAAATGAATTCGACGGTATGAGTATATATAAAAAGATATGAAAACACCACAAAATGCTGTTAAAGTGAAAACATTTTTTATCTTAGCTGATAAACAAGCTCTGATGACGATTTTCATAAAATCGAAATATTGTTCAATATCAGCTAAGTTATAAAATGTTTTCACTTTAACAGCATTTTGTGGTGTTTTCATATCTTTTATATATATATATATATATATATATATATATATATATAATAATAGAGATTGTGTGTTTTTCTGTCTGTAACTGAAACTATATTACTACTACTCGAGTCACAGTTCTCTTTGTTATTTATTCACATTCTCCATGATTTTATCTTTATTTATACCTCAATTATTAATGAAATTGTTTTACATTATTGATACTGTTGACCATATATACACACTAATAACATGCAATGGTATTTATATATACAACAAAATAGTGGTTTACAGTGTGATTGGGAAGGCTAATTTGCATATTGATATTAAAAATTTGATTTTAATACATATGTGCTTAGAATTATTGATTTCTAATGGTTTGGTTTTATCTTAATGAATATGAACAAAAATCTTGGGGATAAATCTTAAAAGAAATCCATTAACAAAAAGAAATAACTGTAATTTTATTTTTTACTTCCTATTTTAATTAAATAGTTAAATTAGGAAAATTTAGCCATGAAAGACAGGAGTAATGGAAGAGTAAGCTTTAGTTATTCTATTTTTCGATCATACCCCGCTTCTGTTTAAAATATTTTATCTGCCTTCTTATTTAGTTTCATTAGCCTTTCTAATTTAATACAATATTTTATTCCATTAAAACTTAAATACTTGCACCCGGAGGGTGCATATATTTGCTAGTGTGTGTATATATATATATATATATATATATATATATATATATATGAATAAATTTTTGGTACAGGCAAATATATATATATATATATATATATATATATATATTGAAAGTGTGTTTAGTTTAACATTTGTTGTCATAGGAAATGGAATTGGTGATCAGAGTTCAAATCCTGAATGAGGTTATTTGTATTTCACTTTTTGCTAATGCCCTTGAGAAAGGTATGGATCTTTCTCTTTTCTACTCCAGCTATGGATAAATACTAAGACAGACTGTTTTTTTTTTGTTTTTTTTTTAGCCTTGGTTAGGCAACCAGTCTCAGAGAAGGAAAACTCTGAATGCAAACTAGCTGTACTCTGCTTATGAATTGGCCTTGTCACATAGATCTGTGGTGGAAGGGTTGGGTGAATAAATAACATATATATATATATATATATATTGTCATCCACAGATACCGTGTTTCGATGTATCATGCCTCCTCAGTGTGGCTAGACTTTGCAAGCTACCTCTGGCTGGGATAGAAACCAACCAATTTTCCCTAAGTCCATTGTCTTAACCACTTGGCCATCAGTCACCTGCAGGGAAGGGGTAGATTTTAAATGTTAAATACATACATAGGTATATATGTTACAGCTGTTAGAGAGCTCAAACTCGGTTTATTGTAGAGCCTTGCCATTTTAACTTAATTTACGACTGACAATCAAATTTTCCACCCCCGGAGAGATCAACCAACAAGGAATTGGGAGCATATATATTTTATATATATATTGAAATTCTTTAAATCATTATACATAATGTTTAAAAAAATTTCAAACCCTATCTATTTAAAAGAAAAAACTATATGTATATATCTAAGAGAAAAAATTTCAAATGCTATCTATTTAGAAGAAAAAAACTATATGTATATATCTAAGAGAAAAAATTTCAAATGCTACCTATTTAGAAGAAAAACTATATGTATATATTTAAGAAAAAAAAATTCAAATTGTATCTATTAAGAAGACAAAACAATATTTTTTGCAATTTCCAAGCACGAGTGATTATTCTAAGAATTAGTTATGCTGATTTTGAAACATTTTGCAAGCGTGAAAACTTTATCTAAAATTCTTAATATAATGGAAAACCTGTGTGAATTTTGTTGTGTTGGATCTTTGATGTTGTGTATCTTTATTTGTTGTTTTCTTGCTGTTTGTTATTACTTACTTGGTACATTTCCTATGAAAAATATTAAAAATATGAAAAAAAAAAAAATAAAAAGAGCCCCCCCCCCCCTCGTTTTTTTAATTTTGTTCTTGTATGTATAACACAATAACAGACCAAAAATGAACTCCTATGTTGGGAAGATTTTCATATTTAAATACTACATTGAAATTCATTGTCTACTAGAAGTGGCTACCCTGTGCTGCTTAGGTAGAGGTGGGTAGGGGTAGTTGAAAACCCTGGTGTATTAATTTGTTTACTTTTGAGATTTACAAATGCTAGACATTTTTAAGTAGAATTTCAATGCTATTTCTATCTAGATTGTAATTTTTAAATATCTTTGAATATAGATCAAATCTTCATTATTTTTGCACAAAAAGCAAGAACTGGTGATATTTGATGTGTATATATATTTACTTTATTGTTAACTGTTTTATTTTCATAGTTTCATCTGGACATACATACATCCACACACACCAACTGCCCTTTATATATGTATAGATTGATGGAGTAATGAAGCTAAACTAAATAGATTTTTAGTATGTCTAGACATTTAGTTAAAAACTTAGTCTACCACCAGAAAAAGAGACCTTTTCTTTCCATATTGAAAACACACCTGAAGAAGACAGTAGAATAAAACAGACAATACATGGTGACAATATTATGGACCCAAAGGGTGGGGTTCAATTGTTACTAAAGAAGAAGAAAATGAAATTTGAATATTAATGACTCTTCTCAACGTTAAAGACAAGACAGACTTGATGTTATATGGTATATCTATTTTTCAACATAATCTCTTTTCTTGTTAACACACTTAATGCCAATTTTCTTCTATAATCTTATAGACTGAGTGAGTATTATACCAGTCGGTAGAGCACTTGCCTAGGAATCACAAGGTTCCTGGTTCGATAATGGCCCTCGCCAGCTCGGCGTATGAGTAGCACAGGGATCTGTGTGGTCAAGTGAGGAGCTGATGGTAGGTGTGGCGCTCCACCCCAGATGTTAAAAACAATCTCCTTAGTCTAGTGCTAGTGAAAAGGGGACGGACTCCCTCACTGTCTGGATGATATCGACTTTAGGCCACCCCATCGACTTTACTTTTATACAGTGAAAAATTCAAGTCAGAATTTAGCTCATAACTTTCAGGCTGCATACTTATTGATCTCCTAATTTTGCTGTTCAGCTTTTATCCCAAATTATGAACCTAGTGTTAGGCCTCGATGGAAACTTGGATAAAATAGAGTTCATGTGTCTAATACTGGTATTTATTATGAAATTAGCCAGTGTTCACTTCCATCGGTGTCTTTGGGGTAAATGTCTACCAGAAATATAATTCCAGTATACTAGAACCCCTACTTAATAAATAGACCTGCCCAAGCCAAATCACTACTGCCTAGCCCCCAGAAAGCAGCAAGAGGCATTAATGTCTATGTGAACTCAGATAAGATAGAGTTAATGTGTTTTTAAACAAGATGTAGGTATCTCCAAAATAGATGGCCTGATTCTGAAATTAGTAGACCAGTTCACAGAAATCCTAAGTCAAGATATTACTGTACTAGATTTAGAGGAAAACACACACTTTTTACCCGCCGTGGAAAATTTTTGTTATCCCGTGTAAATGTTTTATAATTTTCTGTGGCTTATCGACACCATTATCAAAAAAGGTAAATGGTTGTGTCTTGCAAATACACCTGCCTAAGCCAAATCACTGTTGTATTACCTCAAGAAGGTGGCAAGAGGCATTAGCCTCTATGTGAACTCAGATAAAACAGAGTTCATGTGTTGCATAGCACCTTCTTTACTGGCACTAAATAGGTATATGTTATATACTGGTCTTTTCACGATACCAAATCTATATAACGTATATCTTTCTTACTTCTTACTCTGTCGTCTATTCTTCTCGCCAGCTTTGCTTCTGATCGTCTATCATCTATCTTGGTCTGGTATATCTTCTAAGGTCTCGTCTGGTCTTCTATTGAGGATTCCGGGTCTGGTTTCTGTTGGGGATCATTCCTTATCAGAAGCCTTGTGTCATTGTTAGTTTTTAGTAATAAACACAAGACTTCGATTTATGTTGATGTTACTTTATTCCAAATCCCCACCCAGACAATCTGCGCAGATGAGGCTTACATGTTGCTAGCTCGGCTTCTAAGTTCTAACTGACTCTTACTTACTTAGTATCCTTAAACCGGAAGAGAGCCTTCTATCGGGGTTCCGGTTCTCACCATTCCCCAGAACGCAAGGTCAGAGTGAGGTCAAGCGCCGTCACTCACCCTCAAGGCCATCAGCTGTACTAATCGCCATAATAATTTCTACAATACCTTATAAATGTATTAGGGATCCAATAATTATGTAACACATGTATTTTAAATAAGATGGAGATATCTCCACAATGGAGGGTAAGGCTCTGAAATTGGTAGACCAGTTCACATATTTAGGTAGTAATATCTTTTTCACAGAATGCGATGTTGGTGCACACATAGAAAAACAAATGCAAAAACAATCTCCCTAGTCTAGCACTAATGAAAATGGGATAGACTTCCAGTGATGCTGATAGCTTTTTGATTTAGTGCATCCTGGGATACACAAATTTGCTTTGAAGGAGTTCCCAGAAAAGCCTTTAGGAGACAAACACTGATTCACTCAGCTTTAGTATAATATATATATATATATATATATATATATATATATTTATTTATTTATTTATTTATTATTATTATTATTATTATTATTATTATACTAAAGCTGAGTGAATCAGTATTTGTCTCCTAAAGGCTTTTTTTTACTGTTTTGTTTAATGACATGAAAGTTATACTAAATTATTCCTTAGTTTTAGGATTGAGTTATGTTTGAAAAAAATCCATTTTAATTGGTTCTAATTAGTTGTAAAAAACTGACCAGTCTCTTCACATTTTGCTTGTCACTTTCCCCTCTCTATGTTTATCTTGATTACCTCCTTGTTATATATGTTAGTTTCTCAATGAAAGTAGAGATTGGAGAGTGCGGAACGTATTTGTATGTTAGCACTGCCAACATCTTGGCTCTTAATAAATTTAAATTAGATCCCTTCTTAGAAATCTTACAAAATGATTTTAAGGTTTTTCTTTTTCTTTTTAAATTCTCTGACCATATTTATTTATTTAAAAAAAATCTAATTTGCTTTGCAAACTCACTTTTCCCTAATTCCAATTATCTACCTAGAGCTCAATGGGTGACCCAATGGGTCATGTTTTGTCTAGTATATACATATATATATATATATATATATATATATATATATATATATATATATATATATATAATTCTTGTGTGTCTGGGGAAATGATAATTTTGACGGAAAACGACTTAATTCCTGGATTTCCATTTCTTGCTGACACTTCGTTGTGATTTATATATTCATATATATATATATATATATATAAGCACCTCTCGCTTAAAAGGCCTTTTAGGTTTCTGCCAAAATAAATTACTTTTTTATCTGCTATAATCGAACATGTAAAAGCCTGTATCTCTGCAGGAGCGGAATATTTGTTTTCATACAGTTTTTTGTTTTTGCTAGCATGCATTGGTCTAATTTATTTGTTGTTCAATTCCAAATCTCTAGAAAATTGTATATATTTACCCAACCCTTCCACCACGAATTCAAATCCTGAATAATGTTTACATTTTATTTTGTGGTAATGCCCTTGGCAAAAGACATGAATCCATTTGTTCTACTCCCCACCCTATCTCAGCTATGGGTAAATAGTAGTGCAGAGTGGGTTCTTTATTCTTGGTGAGACAACCAATCTAGAAGGAAATCTCTGAATCCAAACCAACTGTAATCTGCTTAAAAATTGAGTGCACAGATACTACCTTCTGATCCTAGGCAAAAGTGCTGGGGAAAAACACTCTGATCCTAGGATCAAAGTGCACAGATACTACCCTCTGATCTTAGGCAAAAGTACTGGGGAATAACACTGATCCTAGGATCAAAGTGCACAGATACTACCCTCTGATCTTAGGCAAAAGTACTGGGGAATAACACTGATCCTAGGATCAAAGTGCACAGATACTAACCTCTGATCCTGGGCAAAAGTACTGGAGAATAACACCCTGATTCTAGGCAGAGAGCACATATACTCCCTTCTGATCCTAGGCAAAAGTGCTGGGGGATAACACTCTGATTCTAGGATCAGAGTGCACAGATACTACGCTCTGATCCTAGGCAGAAATGAAATCCTATTGTTTTTGACAGAACAATATCATAATCTATAATCTATTTAGTTTCATGTTTTTAACATATTTATCTTGAAAAAGATTTCATTTTCAGTATGACTCAGCATTTATGTCTGTAATAGACTTTAATATGAACAAAAGCTGGCTGATAAGTTTTCTTTGATATAGAGATTTAAGAATTTGACACACAGATACTCAAGTTTTTATCTAAAAAAAAAAAAATTAGTAATCCGGAATAATATTTATTAACAAGGAAGTTATGTCTCTGAAGTAGGCCTTACTCATGTTTGTTAAATACTAACACTTTTTATCTGATTATATCTGTAATCAAACGAGGGAACCAATTTAAAATGCCAACATACAGAAGAAAGTTTATATTTTTATATTTTAATATTTTCCTTCAAAATCAAAGAGCAAAACCCAGCAAGAGGCTGCCCTGTCAGCTGGGGCGTTAGAATACACAGACAGCAACTCTGCAGAGGGGTAAGATTCCCCCAATGGGGCCACCAGTTTGTCGTGGGTGGCAACCCGTAATGCTTAAGGATGGAACCTAGGGGGCTGAGCAGTCATGACATGCAACACTCCACTTTGGTCCTTACTTAGGCTAGACGGGCGGTCAGAGAGGCGGTTTGATCAATCCACTGGTCATGTCAAGTCTTAGTACTTATATGATTGTCCCAACACTATTGCCCTTATGGCAACCCCAAACCCTTTTTACCGTATGGGTACTAGAAGGTGGTGGCTGAGGGTCTTCATGTCTTGTGTATGACATTAAACTCTGATGGTGAGGTTCCAGTTTTAGAGGTTTGGTGAATGTGGATCACCCCTTTATCACCATTGCTCCCTGGTCTACTCTGACTCAGAGTAGTAGTACCTGTTAGGGTCCCATCTATGGGTTAAATAGAAAAATGTTTATAAAAAAAAATTGAGTATCTATTAAGAATGAATTAATTTCAAAACTTTGTCGGCATTAAATGACCCACTGAGGTTGATATACCGTAAAACAAACCTAACCAAACCCAGCGAGAGGAGAAACGTTAATATAGAAGCCAAATTAAATGTGACTTCTTATTCTGATCCCTAGGATTTTCTGATTCTTTTGTTTGTTTTTTCTTTCTTCAAAAGCTTTCTTTTTTATCTGGACTCATCAATATCTCTTCTTGAAATATGCTGATTGTATCCTCTGTTGAGGTTTACCTCTACCCCACCAGAATGGTGTCCTGATGTAGGGTTCTCAGGCTCTATCTCATGTTTCCAGTAGCTTTGTCCTTTGAACCAGTAAAGTAATAAATGATGGTGTTATTGAAGTCAGTCAGTCAGTCTACTGTTGGTTTAAACAACAGCAACTGGCTAAGCACAACTGAAGTAGTGTCCAAGACAGTTGGTATTTATGGGAATCAAGAATAGTCCATTCATGTATTTGGGTGATTCCATTCCTTGAGTTCTGATTGGCTGCTTGGTTTCTATGATGTTGTGGAGTTTCATAAATACCCTGTCATTATGCAGTAGAGTTGCAGCAAGATAGGATCGTATTAAGTTATCACTGCTTGTTGCCGTGTCTTACCAATTCGACGGTAATTGGATCTTATCTTGATTATTCTACAGATGTGATCCCAGGAGGCTATCTCCCCCGGCCACACCTGCCCCCTTGATTTAAAGTTAATTGTTTTATTTTCATAGTTCACTCTGTACATATATATTCACCAATTAAAATGGAATTTTTTTCAAACATAACTCAATCCATCCATGTGAGTAATTAAATCTCTATGAAGACATAGTTATTCAAGGCATGTGTACTATACATAGAAATGCCAGGCTGGTGAGTCAAACCTCTATGAAGACCGTGTAAAGGGGTCATTTACAGACACACGTATAAACCTGGGGTGGGGCTATGTACACCCTTAAGTCCAAATGGACAGAGACACAACTTGTGCTTTTAAATATTCAGGTCACAAGAGAAATAATCCCACACCTAATTGCAACGGTAGCAAGCAAGGGAAGATAATCCCTACAAAGTAAATATAAAAGTCAGAATATATGGTTAAATCAAACTTAACGGACCTAAATTCCACCATTGTATGTCACCCCCACCGAAAGAAAAAAAAATACCAAAAATCAGGGAATCTGTGTTACGTCTCAAAGATACATGGTTCAAATTTAACTGATCTGACAAAATGTAAAAGTTTTTAAATAAAATAACTGGTGCATTATATCTTTTATTCATTAGTATATCAACACTGAAAATTTCATTAAATTCGGTTAATTCCCTGATTTTTGGTATATTTTTTCTTTCGGCTGGGTGACATATGATGGTGGAATTTAGGTCCGTTAAGTTTGATTTAACCAAATATATTTTTTATAAAATAATATAAAAAATATTTTGCATGCTGTTTTTTTATTTATTTATTTTTTTTCAGCATCTATTATGAAGTTTATGTGAATCTTATTCAATGGAAGATGAACATAATGTATGCTTGAAGGCATGATCTTTATTTGGTAGCTGGGGTGGGGGAATTCGAGCGATTTTTGAGTCGGATTTGATACCTTCCATTCCCCCAATTTATACAGATGCTCTATAACTTTTCTGTACAAAGTCTTGGGGCAAAATCTATATAAATCTTTTTATTTATATATATATATATATATATATATATATATATTTATTTATGGGTACTACTATGTGAACATAGCGTAAGTAGTTAATCCAATAGGGCTCAATATATTGTGAGTATAGAGCATTAATAGTTATAAAAGAAGTTGTTTCCCGACCGCGGTTTCGGTGTTATTCCAACACCTTCATCATGGAGATTGAGTGTAATTTTTTGGGGGGTTAACCCCAACTACAAACTAGCAGCCTACTAAGATTATATTCAGGAAGAATTAAAAAGATATCAGTCTAGCCATATAAAGTAACCGGAAAAAAATGACACTCAATCCCAATGATGAAGGTGTTGGAATAACACCGAAACCGCGGTCGGGAAACAACTTCTTTTACAACTATATATATATATATATATATATATATATATATATATATATATATATATGTGGAAGTATCCAATCAACTAGTAAGTTGAGGATCATTCTAATTGAGAAGATCTATATCCCCATAATGCAAATGCACACCTATAGATTTTACACTAACTTAGATACATATGCTCTATCAATGATACTGAGCTCTCTTTACTTATAAGTATAGCAAAGTGCATGTGTGTGTATATGTGTATGTTTGTGTGTATAGATAAATCATCAGATTAGTTGGTGTTATGATTATTTTAATGTGTTCCTACGTTTAACAACGTAATATTAGAGTTTGTCTGATCAAAGTTGAGAGCTCAATATTCAATAATTTTGTTCAAAGTAATATATTTTGGAAAAAAATAAAATTGTCGGTTTGTTGAAACTCATATGTATATACATATACATATGGGTGAAAATAGAACTATAACCGCTGATATGACCGATTTGTAACTAATTGTCTTTACCATATATATATATATATATAATATTTCATTAGTCCTTTCAATATATTTCTTCAGTCTGACCTGTTTGGAGCTGGGTTTTTCTTCATTCAGGCATTATTCTAGAAAGCATCTAGGTGTAATTTGGTAAAAACCATGAACTTTGGCCTATCACAGCTCCAAACAGAATTGGTGTCTGTAATCTTTGTGCATGAAAATAGCTTGGTCACTGTACATTTAACCCTTTCCCAATCAGTGTTTGCAGGTTTTATCTCAGTAAATAAGTGACCTTACTTTTGGTGGTGGGTTGGTGTATGTTTTTCTAATTAGGGGGTTTAGCTTATCAGCTCACTTTGTCACTACTGATCACTGTATTTATTACTAACACTTAGTCCTTATCTTATTTTTTATTTATTTATATATTTTTTTTAAATTGAAAAATCAAAAACACTACTACTACTACCAAATGCTTTTTTTTTTTTTTCTCTCTCTTCATTCATCCATAAAAGTCTAAGTATTGGTGCTTAGGTTTACATCAGTTGGGATCTGTTGAGAAATGGTGACATTATTTCAAAACAGACAAACAAATGTTGACACATATATATGATATATGTGAAGAAAGGAAGTGAATCCGACGGTATGTAGTATATTAGGAAAAATGAAAAAACACAGGTTTAAATGGGTTAAGTGGCGAGTTTATTAGCCGACGCTGCAGTGTTTCGATCTATTAATTAGATCATCTTCAGGGCATTTGTTGGTATATGGAAGGTGATAATAAATTATTTATCACAGAATAACGAGAAAAGCGAGTGGTAGTTATGTGTTATTCAGTTTAAAAATTTTTGAAGTTTGAAAGAAGAACGGTTTTGAAATGTGATGTCAAATATTCTATTTTACAGCGTTGGTATGTGATGGTGTGTGTGTGTGTGTGTGTGTGTATCGAAAGGAAACATTGTGCATTTTTTAGGTGTGTGGTTGTGTGTGTGTGTGTGTGTGTATATGATATATATATATATATATATATATATATATATATATATCATAGTGTCATTTAAATTCCATGAATTAAATTGATAAAACCTTAAATACTTCAGGACTTTTGCACCAAAAAATGTGTAAAAGTGCCCAATAAAAAGAGCTAAATATGATTTAAAAATGAATGGTTTAAAAACAACCGACTTGAGTTTTTTGCAGATTGTGAATCTTCGGTGTATTAATCGTGTGTATGTATGTGTGTGTGTATATATATATATATATATATATATATAAGATAGAAAAACACAAAGATGAATTTATTTTTGATGATGAAGTCGGCGTTATAGTGTTTCATTTTTGTTTGGCATGTCTTCATCAGGACTTCAGATGAAAGAAGTGTTGTAGGTAAGGGTGGATGACTTTTAAAAAATGAGAGAATGGTGGTTGTATGCGAAGAAAGGCCTCTAACTTTGTGTCTTTTTATTTTCTATATACTGTCAGATTTAATTCCCTATTTACTCCCATATATATATTAATCTTATAAGTAAACCCTTGCGGTAAGAAAAAAACAAACCACGGCAAATAGTTTGTTAGTAAAAATATACTACCAAACTTCACCTGAGGAAAAAATGAAAGAAAAGACCAAGAGTATCGCACGAATCGAAAATAATTGATTAACACTCTAACACTTGGCCAAAAGAAAAAAAAAAAATATATAAAGATATATATATATATATATATATATATATATATATATTTCTTCCAATATAAAATTTGCTGCTACAACGTTTGTAGTTACCTAAAGTTTTCTAGTCCTCTTGAAGAAAGTCTACCTTGAACACCAAAACCATGGTAGAGAGAAAAAAAGTTTTTCTACGAGTATATATGAAATGATTTGCATAAAAAGCCTCTTTTTAATTGTGCATGTAACACTGACTATTGTGTTAAATTGCAAATGCTTTTCACATGGTCGATGCTTGAAGAGTTTATTTTACTTTGCTTAGAATGCTGCTTTCATTCCCAACTCTGCTTCTTGTGGCTCCCATTACATCTTTTGCATAGTGTGTATATATATATATATATATATATATATATATATATATATATATATATATATATATAAGGATATTAAATATGAAAACTATTTATATACAAAAGTGCTCAATGCTAAATTTGCAGAGCAGATTTAAAACCTCAAATACAATATTATGGCATTATATTACTGTTACTCTAGTTTCATGCATATTCATGTGACAAACAATTTCAAAATATTAAAGAGATCTGAAATATTGAGAAGGATAACAACTTGAATAAAGAACAGAAGTGAACTAGTTTCTAAATGTAGACATATCAACAAATTTCCGTGTCACCTACTAATCCCATATTTCATACCCTTCTTAGAATTTTTTTTTATACATCTGAACACAACGTGCATTAACACCTAATTCTTTTGAATATATGTTTTGCATAAAAAGATTCTACCACGTGAACATGCATCATGTTATACAAAAGCTTGACCAACCACTTTTTATTATTCAACCGTCTGAGGATTGCCTAATATGCATGAAACTTGTGTAATGGTAATATAGTCCTATAATATATTTCCTTTTTCCAAATTCAGTTTTACAATTTTTTATTTTTAATATTATTTTTCTTTTTTATATTTTTAAATTTAATTTTTTATATTTTTTCCCTTTTTATGTTTTTTCCCCTTTCAGTTTGAAGATAATTTTTTTTGTCTGTTTTTATCATCGAATTTGTGCACCTGTTGTTTTTTTTTTTTTCTCTTGTAAAAAATGTTCATAAAACCTTTTTAAGCATGATTTGACATCTATTTATAATAGAGATTCAGTCTCTATTTATCTGTAACCAAAACTATGTCACTGATTATATCCCAGTCATTTCAGGAATTAAGTAAGTTTATCAATGAGTATTCAATTTATAGTCAGTATCATTACTGCATTTTTTTAAAAAAGTCGTCTGGTGACCTTAAGTCAGTATCAGCTAGACAGCGAGGGAGTCTATCCCCTTTTCACAAATGCTAGACCAAGAAGATTGTTTTAGCCTCTGAGGTGGAGCACCACACCTACCATCAGCTCCTTACTTTACTGCACAGATCCTGCTGAGTTGGTGAGGGCTGGTATCAAACCAGGAACCTTGAGGTTCCCAGCCGGACACTCTACCAACTGAAAATTCTATGAAAAATCAATTGTCAAATTTTTCACAAAAATTTTCGATACTTATTCACCTTTTAGATGAATTTATGTTTAGAATAGTTTTTTCCTAAAACATATAAGGGGAAATATTTTTTTTACTAGGTGCCTCTTCCCCCATTATTTAATTTTATGAAATCAGAACAAAATATATTTTACTCCTATGATTTTAAAATTTTTCTCTAAAGATAAAAGTCTGAAAAATTAAATCAGAAATTTTTAGAAATGTTTTGGAGGTCCTTACTGCCGTAAAACAAAACAGTGGAGTGGAATGAATATGATGCTTTTTAAGTAATTAATTAATTTTTAAAATATACTAAACATTTTATTTTATTTATTTAATTTTCCCATCCCCCACAGGCAATATCTTTCAAAAAATTATTTTTACCCTGCCAGAGGGCTTTTTTTTTTTTTTTTTTTTTTTTGCTAGTTTTTATAAAAAAATAAGATCGATATTTAAAACCAAAAATTTTTTTTTTTAATTGCTGATAATTTGCAACTTTCATCCTGCAGGGTGTCAGGCCACCCTCCTCATCAGACAAAATCTGTCGGGTTACTGGTTTAGTGGCCAATGATCTGTATATGAAATTATGAAAAAGGATGGAGGAAGCTCTTTCACTATCATATTATTTCTAAAGTCCAACCCTTCTTCATCATGGCAGGGTGGTGTAAACTTGGTACTGTCAGAGCTGTGCCGTCAGGAACTTAAGTTCCTGGTAGGATCACCCAAGGCGGACAGGTCTGGCACCCAGTGGTATTAGGGCCACAGCCTGGGCAAAGAGGCTCTGGCAAAAATCCAAAGGTTGTCTCTATTATCGTCAGGAATCATAGTATACTTGTCATCATCATCAGGAATCATGGTATACTTGTCACTGCTTCTGTGTGGAAATTTGTACTTCTCACTGCATCTGTGGAAAACTCGCTGCAAACAAGGGCATCTCCTTTCCCCTGACTGGGATATGTAAGCGGGATTTGAGGACTGCTTGTGAATAAAACAGACTCAATGGTATTGTAAAATGTCATCAGTAGGTATTTACCCAACCCATTTGCTATGAATATTTCGGACCATATTACCTTTAGGCACCCCATTTTGATCTCGATTAAGAAAGGACATGTTTTTCATTTACACCGTCAATATCTGGTTGTTTGTTAGGGTTAGGGGTTAGTTTTATAATTTAAAAAAAAAATCTAAAAATCGTCTGTTAAAACAATCAGATATTTATGGTGTAAATGAAAAACATGTCCTTTCTTAATCTAGATCAAAAAGGGGTGCCTAAAGGTCATATGGTCCAATATTTCATACATGTCACCATTGAGGCCTATTCTGTTTTACTCGGTTTTTACTGCTAGTTTAAACTCATATCGTGGAATAGACCTAGTTGAAATGTTCCTTTTTGCAATTAAAAATATATTTTTTTCCCTTTCCACTTTTCAAATATTTATCTCCCAATAACATCAAAGCATTATGTTAAAAAAAGAAAAAAAATGCCCTCAATTGTGTTGTGGACTGTAAATATCTATTTGTAAATATGAATTTGCAATATTCAAACAGATTGGACAGATTTGTCTTAGCAACTGCACAATGCTTGGTCACCCATATTACTTGTATTTTTTTTTTTGTTTGTGTGTTTTTGTGTGTTTTTGTTTTTTTTTCCTTTTTATCTTGTGTTTCATATGAAAAAAATTTTTTTTTCAACATTAGTTCATTTTTCATAGTTGTCAAAAAATGATACCACAAGATTTTTAATATATATATATATATAAATTATTATAATGAAAATTATGTAATTGCCTATCTGTAACTGAAACTATGTCACCACTAATGACATGATTTCCTTGGTTATTTAAGTTATATTCTCAACGATTATGAAATAGTCATTATTTAATCTTAATTAGCATCTTATTTATCAACAATGTCTTTATTAAAATCTGGCGGAGTTAGATTTGCCACAAAATGGCCCATACTATAAATGCATTTAAAATCTTGAAATATGTGTTATATATCTCTAAGAAATAAAGATTTACATAGTATATAGTGGGAATAATTGGCATAATTATCTTAACAAAACTGGGTTTAATAAATATTTACTGTTATTGATTTTTAATACTATCATGTTATTCTCAAACATATTTAAAGCCATCCTATATATAATTCTACATCAAAATCAATTAAAATGTAATATTTTTATATTTTTTTCTTATTTAGTTTTGTTAGTTTTTCTAATTTAATATAATTTTTTTTATTAGATTAAAATTTAAATACTTGTGCCCAGGGGGCGCATACTTTTACTAGTATGACAATGACCCAGTCATCGACTCTGTCAACAACTTGACCTAGACAATGACCCAGGCATCAAGTTGACTTCAAAAATGACCATGACAATAACCTAGTCATCATGTTGACACCAACAATGACCTATGCATCAAATTGACCCCGACACTGACTCATGCATCAAGTTGACTCAGTTGACCACGTTGACCCAGACAATAACTTGACCCAGACAATGACCTAGGAATCAACTTGACCCAGACAATGACCCAGGCATCAACTTGACCCAGACAATGACCCAGGCATCAACTTGACTCCAACAATGACCATGACAATGACCTAGTCATCAAGTTGACCCAGTCAACAAATTGACCTAAACAGTGACCCACAACAATGACCAAGTCATGTTGACCCAGACAATGACCCAGGCATTAAATTGACCCAATGACCAGGACAATGATCCAGGCAACAATTCGACCAAACAATAACCCAGGCATCAATTCGACCAAACAAATGATGCTTATTCTATTTGTGAATTTATTTCCTAGTTCTCATCTCTGTATTGTTTTTAACTTAATTCTAATTATAAATAATAGCTAGCTATTATATCTATTACCTATTATAATCAGTATCTATTTAAAAAGATAAAGTTAGTTTTAAGAAAAAGAAAACTGTCTGTTATCAAATTAAAAAAAACCCAACCCTTTTTAAAAATGTCAATCTAAATTGGATTTACACTCAAGTAGAATACACTGACTGCATATATATATATATATTATATATATATATATATATATATATATATATATATATATGCTGACCCCTTTGCACGAGTAGGATATAACACATGGTCAATTTCTTAAGTGGAGTTTAAAAGGTTTGTATTCAGAGTTTTCCTTCTTCTAGACTGGTTACCTAGGCTAGGTTAAAGAACCCAGTCTACCCCCTACTATTTTACTCCTAACTGGAGGGAGAATAGTTTGATTCCTACCTGTCCCAGGCATATTAGTGCAATGCGAAATGCACTTTGAACTCTTTGAACTCTGGTCGCCATGTCCATTTCCTATGATGATAACCATTACACCACGAGTGCAATCCTAAATTTTATATATATATCATTTTTAAAAGTTAACATATAAAAAATTTCCTCTTGAACAATTCCAGCGTATATTGGGTTAATACTTAATATTAAATGATTAATTGGGTTAATATGGTCTAAAACTTAATCAATAGTAAATCTTATTATAATGGAGATTAAGTGTCTGTCTGTAACCAAAACTACATCCCTACTTACATCACAATACCCTCAGGAATTGCGTAAGTTTATCAATGAGTATTTGATTTATAGACAACATCATTAATACATAGAATAAATCTTTATTAATGAGGTCTCTATGAAAATCTGAGTTAGATTTGCCTCAAAACAGCCCATGTCATTAGTGCATTTAAAATCCTGCAATGTATCTTAATAAATAAAGGTTTACATAATATATGGTATGGTTAATTTGCATACTGGGTTTAATAAATAATTACTTGGTATTATTGATCTCTAATATTATTGTTTTATTCTCCAACGTATTAAAATAAATCTTATGAAAGATTTTATATAGAAACCAATTAAAATATAATTCAAATCTTTTTATATGCATTCTGATTTAAGTTTGTCAGTCTTTCTAATTTAATATATTTCATTACATTAAAACTTAAATACTTATGTCTGGAGGGAGCATATTCTTGATAGTTGGGTTAATGAGGCTAATAAGGTCTAAAGCCAATAGTGAATATCTTTTAAAAAGAAAAAAATTGATGCTCTTCTCTCCCCATTGTTTTGTGTAAACTTCATTTTTTCCAAAATAGAATTTAATTTTTTGTGAAAATATTTATTACTGAAGCACATGAATTCAATTTTCTGTATTGTCTTCCTTTTCATATATATATATATATATATATATATATATATATGTGTGTGTGTTATTGAACTCAACGGACAATTCTTGTCTGACGAGTTTTTTTCAGTCCTCTCTTATTCTCAGGCCATCTTTTTAATATCAGGGTAGAATTGGCGTATGAATCCACCACTGCTACTGTTTGTTTGAAAAGAAACAATAGAAACATCTCACCAGTTCCACACCTGATGATGGCACTAAGTGGTGCAGAAAGTACTCGTGTTAGAACCTTTGGTGGATTCATACACCAATTCCACACTGATATTAAAAAGATGGCCAGTCAATTAGAAAAGATTTAAAAAAAACTCGTCCGACAAGAATTGTCCATTGAGTTCAACAAAACATGCATAAAAGAAAAAATGCTGTCAAAATATACTTATATATATATATATATATATATATATATATATATATATATATATATATATGACTTGTTTTTAAATCTTTCTGAGAATGTAATTTTGTTTTGTGAATGTTTAGTAATAGTGTCTTTTGTGCATTGTGCTACATAATTTTTTTTTTTTTTTTTTTTTTTTAAATTTTTAAAATTTTAAAATCTTTAATCCTTTTACTACCAATTCTTTTTATTTATCTTTTTAAAGTTTTTAAAAATGAAAACTTAATTTATCTTCCCGGGAGGAGGAGGGGGAAATTTACAAAAAATCATCAGTCGAACACTTGTGTCCCATTTGTAGTTTAGATGTTTTTGCTAGTGTCCCACTGGTAGTAAACACCTTTTTGCAAAAATAAACTTTCTTGAAAAATTCGAGTAGGACGTTGGTGTCCCAGTGGGGGTGAAAGGGTTACATGGAATGTATTTGTTTACTTGGCTGAGACTGTCTAACTTTGAATTTGAATCCCATTCCTACTTGGTGTGTGTGCAATAGGGTAGGTTGATTTTGGAACTAATGTCTCCCATGTGGCAAAAGTTTTAAAATAACAAAGAATTACCACACAAAATATTCTTTTTCAAAACTTTGCCTTCATTTGAGGAAATTGATTTTAAAATCTTTTAAAATTTTATCACTGTTACAGCTTAAGTATTAGTTAAAAAGCAGGTGTCGGTGGTGATGGGGGACATATTTTTAATTTGAATTCTAGTCATATTTTATTTATTTCGTTAAAAATAGATATTGAAATTGCTAAATTTTGTAACCAATTTCTAGGCCAAATGTTACGAAAATGAGTAATTTTGGTGCATTTTACTAGACGATCTTTGATGCTGTTTCCTCAAACAATAGTGCAAGTAAAAGATCTAATTTTTCTTAAATAATGTTCTTAATAACAATTAAGTTCATTTCAGATAATGCGCACGCACAATTTTATGCTAGGAATTTGGCCAACTAAAGTTCATAATTACCAAATTATTTAGCCATAAGAATTATCATATATTATTAATTATTTATTAAGCAATAAAAGATTATTTAGCAATAAAAAAATCTTTGTGTTGTTAGCCTTTTACAGATAAGCTACATCTTTAACCATTTCACTACCAAGTTTTTTAAAATTCATTTATTTTAAAAAAAGTTTTGGATATGCAAAAACTATGCTTTGAGTGCGACATTTTAAGGGTTAAAATGAAGATTGAAATTCCACTCCACTGTCCCAGTGGGAATGAAAACGTTAAAAGAAAAATGTATTCTTTAATGATATGAATATTGGAAATAAATTTTTATTGAATTACCCTGACCATTCTCTTGTAGAATCTCTGTTTCGGGCCAGTAGCACCAAATTTGACAAACAATATGAGTTTGTTCCGATCAACTTGCACCTTCAGAGAATGCAGTTGATTGATGAAAATACAAATACCAGTAAGTATGCACATCTCTTTTCATCTTTCAGTTGCCTTTTTTTCCCCCCAATCTTTTCTTTGCTGGCTTTCCACTCCTGAAAGAATATAAAAATTAATTTATTGAGTTATCTAAAAAAATACAATCCGTATTGCTTTATGTGGTGAAATATCTTATTATAATGGAGATTGTGTGTTTTTCTGTCTGTAACCGAAACTATATTCCTACTCAAGTCACAATTCTCTTAGTTATTGACATCACATTCTCCAGGATTTTATTTTTATCTAAACCTCAATTATTAATAAAATTGTCTTACATTATTAATACTGTTAACTATGTCTACATACTGACAACATGCAATTATATTTATATATACAACAAAATAGCGGTTTACAGTGTGAACGGGAAGGTTAATTTGCATATTAATATTAAAAAATCGAATTTAATAAATGTGCTTAGTATTATTGATTTCTAACTGTTTCGTTTTATTTTAATGAATATAAGCAAACATCTCTTCAATGAATCTTAAATGAAATCCATTAACAAGATAAAATAACTGTCATTTTATTCTTTACTTCCTCTTATAACTAAATACTTAAATTAGAAAAAATAACAATGAAAGACGAGAGTGATGGAAGAGTAAGTTTCAGTTGTTCCATTTTTTATTATACTCCCTCTGTTTCAAATCTTTTATTATACTCCCTCTGTTTCAAATCTTTTTATCTGTATTCTTATTTAGTTTCATTAGCCTTTCTAATTTAATACAATATTTTATTACATTAAAACTTAAATACTTGCACCCGGAGGGTGCATATATTTGCTAGTATTTATAATGGTGAAATTAGATAAAAACTTAAAAGTAATTCTATAAATTGGCATAATTAATTAGTCGGTTTTATATGAATATATATTTATTTACCTAATGGCCAAAATTCTTTTTGGTTCTTTCCTATTAATCTAACATGATCAAAGGGGAACCACTCTTGACTGATAAATTATTCGTTTATTTATTGATCTACTAGGAAAAAAGAAGATGGGGTTAGGGTTAGTTTAATGGGAAAATAAATAAATAAATAATTTATCAGTCAAGAGTGGTTCCCCTTAGGTCATGTTAGACTTATAGGAAATAACCTTCTTTTTATAGCTTCTTCCTTCACTTTGATTTCCCCATTGAGTATAAAACATTTGTTACACACTGGACCCGTCAAAGAACATTGAAAATGATTGGCCAAATCTGAAATGATACTAAGAAATTGTTGGACAGATACACACACATAAACACACATGCACATGCACATACACAGAGAATTTGGAGGAAGATATCACTAAACATACAATAGAATGGACAAATCCTAGCAACAAGGTAACAGCTCAAGAACTTAGCTTTCAGAAATCTTCTTACGAAGGGATCTTTATCCTGAAATATTAAGTTCTTTACACTTGCACTGTGATAGCCTTTAAAACCAACCACCAAACCAATATAAACACAATGCTCCAAGCAAATTATAAAACGCTTTAATCACTAATATATTTTTGATTTTTATTTTCTGATCAGATTTTCTCTCATCCTAAATGTATTCGAAAATTCTTCTTTCCAGCTTGTTGCTATGATTCAATCACCCATGGTTCCTTGGCAGCGTTTTCCCAAAAATTCAAATCTGGTGGTCTTTTGCGCTTGTTAGATGAACTTCGAGAACTTCACACCACCGATAGCACGTTGGGCAAACAGAGCAAATTAGAAAAGGCTTGTCACCTGCTTAACCAAATGGCTGCATTAAAACAAGGTGTGCACGACAAGTGCGTACGGCTGTGTCGTGTAGCGATGCAGGGAACTCCGGCTGAATTAAAAGACGCTATGGAACAGCTTAATGCTAAGGTATCTTTATGTTTTAATTTAGTCTTTTCTTCAACAGTTCACTTTTTGTTATCTGTATGAAAATTAAATCTACTTCTATATAAAAGTAAAATTCTTCTTTATCCACAGGACTAAACACTTTTTCTATGAGGGTGAGTCAAAAAGTAATGTCATTTCGTTTAGGACAGGTATAATTACCAACACAGGAACATGTATCATACATCAAAATGAAGCTGGTCCTCTCTGGAAAACATTCATACTTCTCCAAATAGTCACCATTTCTCTCAATAGCAATGTTCCACCTTCGAATGAGAGCATGTATCTCTGCCCCGTAAAATTATGTTGACTGTTCTTTGAGCCACTTCTTTACTACAGATTTCACTTCCTCGTCACTGGAATAATCTTTGCCTCTCAAACCCTTTTTCATGGGGCTGAAGAAATGATAGTCTGAAGGTGCTAAATCTGATGAGTATGGAGGATGCGGTAAAGTTGTCCACCCAAATAAGGCAATTTTCTCCCTTGTCCTGATGCTTGTGTGTGGTCGAGCATTGTCATGCAGAAGGAGGATATTGTCGATTGGCAAGTTGGGTCTTACTTGTCGGATTCTTGCTCTGAGCCTGGTTAGAGTCTCAATGTAGGCCTTAGTTTTATAAAAACCTTCACATGAAATAAAGAAAATAGCATTACTTTTTTACTCACCCGCATACTAAAAGGCCATTTCACTCATACAACACTTTGTTTTGATTCAATCTTTTCTTCAACAGTTCACTTTTTATTATCTATGTAAACAGTTTTTTGTGGGCACAAAATTTTAGAATTGCAATTGTATGCTCAATCACTTATGATTGCAATTCTAAAATTTTGTTAAGGATGAATCCATACATTCTTAAAAAATTTTTTTCTTTTTCCCTGAATCTCATCCGAGGATGACTACAGGAAGAAGAACTACGATAGAGAACACAAAAATGTCATAATGAGGTGGGTAATGATCCTGGGTAATCACAATAATTTTTTTAACCCCCCTCCCCACTCATGACATTTTTGTGTTCTCTATCATAGTTCTTCTTCCTGTGGTAATCTTCTAATGAGACTCAGGTGAAAACAAATTTTTTTATTAAGGATGAATCTACTTGTTAGCTGTACAACGTTTCAGCTGATGAGCCCCCCGGCCTTCTTCAGGTATTTCTTGTCGGATTTGGGAGCCTTCTCGAACTTGAGAACCTTCTTTTCGAACCTTCTTTTCGTAATCGGGAGCCATCACGGAATGGATACATTGGCCGAAACATAGTACAGATAACAATAAAGATGAGGACAATAGTCCAAATAATCCAAATAATACTAATTATCAAGCCTCGTGTAAAAAAAATTAAGAGAAATAGGATGGGTAGATTCTGGGAATAGTCAATATCTCCCTTCTCAGGGCTCTGTGCTTTCAGAAATTTTCTGACAAAGAGTTTTTTCATAAGAAAATAAATCAAACGTAAATGAACAGTATTATCTGCGTTATTCAGACTATTGTCCCCATCTTCATTGTTATTTGTACAACGTTTCGGCCGATATACCCTCCGGCCTTCTTCAGGTATTTCTTGTCGGACTCGGGAACCTTCTTTTGAACTCGGGAACTTTGGGTTGGGTCAAAGTTCCGTGATGGCTCCCGAATATGACAAGAAAGTTCCCGAGGTTCAAAAAGAAGGTTCCCGAGTCCGAGAAGGTTCCCGAATCCGACAAGAAATACCTAAAGAAGGCCGGAGGGTATATCGACCAAAACGTTGTACAAATAACAATGAAGATGGGGACAATAGTCCGAATAACGCAGTAATACTAATCTTCAAGCCTCATCTCAAACATTCAGAGAAATAGTAAATGAACAGCATCATAATTACATTGTTTTTCTTTACACTTGCATTTTGATAGCCTTCAAAACCAACCACAAAAAAAAAAAAAAAAAAATTATTTATTTTTTAGGTGAAGGAATTGGTAAAAGTCTGCGACAGTCCAATATTTAATGAAGCCTCAGCTCAGCACATGCGTGCAAGAACTGAAGCTTCATCTTTTGCCATGGGCATGAAACTTTCTGCTCAGACCAATTGTCCGCTGCATCCACCAACAGCACTGCATCTACTACTGCAACTGCTGCAATTCTACTGCTTCCATTTCCGCTTCCACTGCTGCTTCAGCCTCTTCCACTGGATCAAGCACTACAGATGAAAAACCTGCTGATAGCAATAACTGGCGTTGGACCGCAGCAACTTTGTGCGTAGCCCTACCATTGAGCCTTGGGTAAGTATTGTTATTTCTTATCTGCAATATTATTCTGCTTCTTTTGTATGTACAACTGAATATGACTTTCCTCCAATTGTCCACATGCCATCATTGTTTCCCTTTTGCCCATGGGAACCTTATTTTCTTCTGTTTGTTTGTCAGTGCTGGTTTTTGGTTTACCCTGTCAGCTAGGACTGTTGAATACACTGACTGAACCTTGCAGAAGAGTAAGATTCCCTTCCTGTAGGCCCACCTATTGGCGATGGGTGGCAACCCGTGATGGTTAAGGACAGAATCCTGAGCAGTACATGACTTGCAACTCTCCACTTTAGCCCTTATTTGTGTTCTGATCAATTGACTGGTCACATCAAGCACTAGCACCTATATGATTGTCCCGACTGTATTGATCTTATCGCAAACCACCAACTCTTTTTATGATATACGTGCTAGAAGGCAGTGGCTGATGGTCTTAGTGTCCTGGGTATGGCATTAAACTGCATCTTGTAGTTAGATTCCAATTCTGGAGCTTTGGGGAGTGTGAAGTACTTCTTCATTGCCATTACTCCCAGGTCTACCTTGACCCATAGTGGTAGAACCTGTTAGGGTCCCATCTATGGGTTGAATAGATCATAAAATGAGTTTAAAAAAAATGAGTTTGAAAAATATGAATACCAAACAAGAATGAATTAAACAAAAACGTTTTTGGCATAAGATGACCCAACAGGGGTTGATATGCCATAAAATTCAATCAACCAAACAAACTGATTTTCGTTTGACCTTTCTCTATGTAAATTCTATTTCTTTCAGCCAATTTCTTACATTGACTCTTGTTTTGTCCATTTGTTTTATTATATATTTTCTATTTTTGTAAGAAGCACCAGATCATTTGTGTAGTCCACATCTGTAATAGTTTCTGCAGGATATTGTCTTTTAGGGTGAAGCCTTCTTCTTTTATGAGATCTAATGATGTTCATAATAGATATTATATATATAGCAATATATATTATAAATACTAGCAAAAAACGCCCCCTGGGCAGTGTAAATATTAATTTAAAAAAAATTTATCTGAAGGATTAGGAGTTTAAAGTCAGAGGGGTTTGTATCATAACTAAGTAAATCATCAAATTTATTAAAGAAATAAAAATAAAACAATTTGAAATGGAAACTTAGTTTTGTCCCATCAAATAAAATGTTGCGTGCATCTATTAATTATTAATCAAACAATATTTTGAATATTTTACACATAAATTTACAAAAAATGGTAGGTATTTATTCATCTATAAACTTTTTAATTAACCTCTTGATACTGAAAAAATGACTATTTCTTGTTTGTAAATAATTTTCTTGTAAAACTCTATACATTAGATAACTTTAAATATATATTAAAATAAAACAGACTATGTATAAATATATAATACCGGGCATATATTTATTAAAATTTGTTTTGAAAAAACAATAAGGACTGTCTAAGGTGGCATACTCAAATTTTGAGTGTATATAATATAAGGTTGTTCTTTATTCTATGTATTGACAATTTTGGGTAATGTGATGTAAACAGTGATGTAGTTTCGGTTACAGACAAATTGAGACTGAATGTCCATTATTATTATTATTATTATTATTATTATTATTATTACTAGCAAATATATGCACCCTCCGGGTGCAAGTATTTAAGTTTTAATGTAATAAAATATTGTATTAAATCAGAAAGGCTAATGAAACTGAATAAGAATGCAGATAAAAAGATTTCGAACAGAGGGGTATGATTGAAAAATAGAACAACTATGAAACTAACTCTTCCATCATGCCTGTTTTTCATTGGTAATTTTCCTATTTTAACTATTTAGTTAGAATAGGAAGTAAAGGATAATATTACAGTTATTTCTTCTTGTAAATAAATTTCTTTTAAGATTTATCCACGAGATTTTTGTTTATATTTCTTAAGATAAAACCAAACAATTAGAAATCAATAATACCAAGCACATATTTATTAAAATAAAATTTTAAATATCAATATGCAAATTAGCCTTCTCGTTCAAACTATAAACCGCTATTTTGTTGTATATATAAATACAATTGCATGTTATTAGTACGTAGATATGGTCAACAGTATTAATAAGGTAAAACAATTTTTATTAATAACTGAAGGTTTAAAAGAATGAAATCATGGAGAATTTGACGTAAATAATTAAGGGAATTGTGACTTGAGTAGTAATATATAGTTTCGGTTACAGACAGAAAAACACACAATCTCCATTATAATAAGATTATTATTATTGATAGGCAATGATTCATAATTTAATTTTACTTGGACTGAATTTTGACAATTTGTGTTTTTTTATGATACAAATTGATGGGATGTCAAATAAATTATATTTGTTATTTCTAGTTTTGAAAGTTTGTTGTTGTTTCCTTTCAGGACATGTCCTGTGTAAATACCGAGGCTGCAGCCATGTGCCTGATGTCACTTGTAGAAGATTTGATCCAGAATAAGAATAATCCAATGGATATTCCAAATGGTTGAGTGAGATAAGTCCCAGAGTTATTGAATTACAAAAATTCATTGAGATTCTCTTTAAGAGGGCAAACTCTCAATGACATTCTTACTGCTGTTGGTAAGTAAAAACACAAAATTGACTTTAACAGTTTTAAAAAATCTCTTACAAGTTAAAAAAAAAAAAAATCTCTAACAATTAAAAAGAATTTTAAAAAAATCTCTAAGTTTTTTGAATAAAAAAATTTTTTTAAAAGTTTTGTTTCCCCAAAAAATTTCAACAGGTTTTTTAAAAAGAAATCTTTAACATTTTTTTTAATAAAAAATCTTTAACAGTTTTTAAATTTTAACAGTTTTTCCAAAATATATTTGACATTTAAAAAAAAAAATTTTTTTTTTTTTTTTTTTTTTTAAATATTGATAATTTTTTTTTAATCTTTAGTTTAAAAAAAATATTTAGCAGTTTAAAAAAAAAAATTCTTTAACAGTTTTTTTATTAAAAAAGCCTTAACATTTTTTACTTTTTAAACAGTTTAAAAAACAAGAACCGTTAATAGTGTTTTCTTTATCAGTTTTTTGAAATCGTTAAGTTTTTTCTTTCTTTCACTGTTTTTTTATTTATTTAATGGTTTAAATATTTTTTTACCTGGTCTCTTTTCATGATTGTAGGAGAACCGTGAACATATGCACATGCTACAGACAATCAAATACAGGAGAGACATTGCTTTTTGCCATGCAGTAAGTCTGACATACTTTTATGTTTCTTTTATATCTATAGTAATCTAACACTTTGACCATAAATGATATTATATATATATATATATTATATATATATATATATATAAAGAGGACTACTTGATATTGATGGAGACAAAATGTGATTGTCCTCCTTTATACATTGAAGGAGGTGATTTCCCATGTCACGTTTTGTTTTGGTCACGTGGTGGGGTAAACCCAGGGTCTCCCTCTTTTACAAACATGAGGTCGAAGCGACAGATGGTGTGTCTTTCCACTTCCTCAGCAGCTACATACACGTTTTTGTTTTTGTTCCCAGACCTCCTAAAAAATAGTAAGTGGTATCCACTCCTTTGTTGTTTAACCTTTCTTCATGTTCTTTGGAACACATTGTGACTCTTTTGTGGTTTGGGATGGGAACTGTGTTCCCTCTTTGTATATTGTGTAATTAAATTTTATATTGTATTACTTGACTTGTCTTTTTCCCTACCGAATATCTTGTGTTAGGTTACCCTCTTTTGGATAACCTATTGCATTATAAGAGTACAGGTGTTAGCTATGAGTTAACACCTCGTGAATATATATATATATATATATATATATATATTATATATATATATATAAAAAGGAAAAAGGGAAGTGAAAATGGAGAGTTTAACAGTGATAAGTATATAAAAATAAAAAAAAAATTTATATTAAATATCATCTTTTGATGCAGCATTTAAAAATTTTTTACACACACACACACAACACACACATATATATATATATATATATATATATATATATATATATATGAGAGAGAGAGAAGAGAGAATTATTATTTTTTTTTTTAGTGTCAATCTGTGTGATTAATAATATATAATGAATTATTATTTATTTATTCATCTATCTATTTATTTTATCTCATAATTATTTTTTCCCCAAATACCCTGTCCTGTATCCTAAAGGCTGCTTGGTGTTAGGGATGGCAGTCCCACTTTTCGCCCCTATCTATTATATATATATATATATATTTATATATATATATATATGAATTAATTTTTTTTTTTTTTTCATTCAATCTGTATGATAATAATATATATGTATATTTTATTTATTTATTTATTCAATCTTATGATTTTTCTATTTTTTCTTCAAATACTCTGTCCAGTGGCCAAAAGGCTGCTTGGTGGTGCTAGGAGTGTCTGTCCCGCTTTTAGCCTCTGAAATTGTGCTATATATTCCGTTAACAGCTAATGAGGACAGGGTATTTATTACACATTGTATGATGAATATATATATATATATAAATTCATGGAATTGTTTTTTCTTTTTTCTTTCAGGTGACTGTAGCTACGGCTGGTTTTGTAGCCAAAATTTATGACAATCTGGAAAATGAAGAATTTCTGAAGCAGTTATGTGAGGTTGGCATATTGCTACACTTTGAAGGGCTTTTAAGTTGTCATACAGAAGAAATGGGAATGA
>CM042145.1:105211502-105216502 GCA_023376005.1 Doryteuthis pealeii
CACAAAATTTTAGAATTGCAATTGTATGCTCAATCACTTATGATTGCAATTCTAAAATTTGTTAAGGATGAATCCATACATTCTTAAAAAATTTTTTTCTTTTTCCCTGAATCTCATCCGAGGATGACTACAGGAAGAAGAACTACGATAGAGAACACAAAAATGTCATAATGAGGTGGGTAATGATCCTGGGTAATCACAATAATTTTTTTAACCCCCCTCCCCACTCATGACATTTTTGTGTTCTCTATCATAGTTCTTCTTCCTGTGGTAATCTTCTAATGAGACTCAGGTGAAAACAAATTTTTTTATTAAGGATGAATCTACTTGTTAGCTGTACAACGTTTCAGCTGATGAGCCCCCCGGCCTTCTTCAGGTATTTCTTGTCGGATTTGGGAGCCTTCTCGAACTTGAGAACCTTCTTTTCGAACCTTCTTTTCGTAATCGGGAGCCATCACGGAATGGATACATTGGCCGAAACATAGTACAGATAACAATAAAGATGAGGACAATAGTCCAAATAATCCAAATAATACTAATTATCAAGCCTCGTGTAAAAAAAATTAAGAGAAATAGGATGGGTAGATTCTGGGAATAGTCAATATCTCCCTTCTCAGGGCTCTGTGCTTTCAGAAATTTTCTGACAAAGAGTTTTTTCATAAGAAAATAAATCAAACGTAAATGAACAGTATTATCTGCGTTATTCAGACTATTGTCCCCATCTTCATTGTTATTTGTACAACGTTTCGGCCGATATACCCTCCGGCCTTCTTCAGGTATTTCTTGTCGGACTCGGGAACCTTCTTTTTGAACTCGGGAACTTTGGGTTGGGTTCAAAGTTCCGTGATGGCTCCCGAATATGACAAGAAAGTTCCCGAGTTCAAAAAGAAGGTTCCCGAGTCCGAGAAGGTTCCCGAATCCGACAAGAAATACCTAAAGAAGGCCGGAGGGTATATCGACCAAAACGTTGTACAAATAACAATGAAGATGGGGACAATAGTCCGAATAACGCAGATAATACTAATCTTCAAGCCTCATCTCAAACATTCAGAGAAATAGTAAATGAACAGCATCATAATTACATTGTTTTTCTTTACACTTGCATTTTGATAGCCTTCAAAACCAACCACAAAAAAAAAAAAAAAAAAAATTATTTATTTTTAGGTGAAGGAATTGGTAAAAGTCTGCGACAGTCCAATATTTAATGAAGCCTCAGCTCAGCACATGCGTGCAAGAACTGAAGCTTCATCTTTTGCCATGGGCATGAAACTTTCTGCTCAGAACCAATTGTCCGCTGCATCCACCAACAGCACTGCATCTACTACTGCAACTGCTGCAGATTCTACTGCTTCCATTTCCGCTTCCACTGCTGCTTCAGCCTCTTCCACTGGATCAAGCACTACAGATGGAAAACCTGCTGATAGCAATAACTGGCGTTGGACCGGCAGCAACTTTGTGCGTAGCCCTACCATTGAGCCTTGGGTAAGTATTGTTCTTATCTGCAATATTATTGCTTCTTTTGTATGTACAACTGAATATGACTTTCCTCCAATTGTCCACATGCCATCATTGTTTCCCTTTTGCCCATGGGAACCTTATTTTCTTCTGTTTGTTTGTCAGTGCTGGTTTTTGGTTTACCCTGTCAGCTAGGACTGTTGAATACACTGACTGAACCTCTGCAGAAGAGTAAGATTCCCTTCCCTGTAGGGCCACCTATTGGCGATGGGTGGCAACCCGTGATGGTTAAGGACAGAATCCTGAGCAGTACATGACTTGCAACTCTCCACTTTAGCCCTTATTTGTGTTCTGATCAATTGACTGGTCACATCAAGCACTAGCACCTATATGATTGTCCCGACTGTATTGATCTTATCGCAAACCACCAACTCTTTTTATGATATACGTGCTAGAAGGCAGTGGCTGATGGTCTTAGTGTCCTGGGTATGGCATTAAACTGCATCTTGTAGTTAGATTCCAATTCTGGAGCTTTGGGGAGTGTGAAGTACTTCTTCATTGCCATTACTCCCAGGTCTACCTTGACCCATAGTGGTAGAACCTGTTAGGGTCCCATCTATGGGTTGAATAGATCATAAAATGAGTTTAAAAAAAATGAGTTTGAAAAAATATGAATACCAAACAAGAATGAATTAAACAAAAACGTTTTTGGCATAAGATGACCCAACAGGGGTTGATATGCCATAAAATTCAATCAACCAAACAAACTGATTTTCGTTTGACCTTTCTCTATGTAAATTCTATTTCTTTCAGCCAATTTCTTACATTGACTCTTGTTTTGTCCCATTTGTTTTATTATATATTTTCTATTTTTGTAAGAAGCACCAGATCATTTGTGTAGTCCACATCTGTAATAGTTTCTGCAGGATATTGTCTTTTTTAGGGTGAAGCCTTCTTCTTTTATGAGATCTAATGATGTTCATAATAGATATTATAATATAAGCAATATATATTATAAATACTAGCAAAAAACGCCCCCTGGGCAGTGTAAATATTAATTTAAAAAAAATTTATCTGAAGGATTAGGAGTTTAAAGTCAGAGGGGTTTGTATCATAACTAAGTAAAATCATCAAATTTATTAAAGAAATAAAAATAAAACAATTTGAAATGGAAACTTAGTTTTGTCCCCATCAAATAAAATGTTGCGTGCATCTATTAATTATTAATCAAACAATTATTTTGAATATTTTACACATAAATTTTACACAAAATGGTAGGTATTTATTCATCTATAAACTTTTTAATTAACCTCTTGATACTGAAAAAATGACTATTTCTTGTTTGTAAATAATTTTCTTGTAAAACTCTATACATTAGATAACTTTAAATATATATTAAAATAAAACAGACTATGTATAAATATATAATACCGGGCATATATTTATTAAAATTTGTTTTGAAAAAACAATAAGGACTGTCTAAGGTGGCATACTCAAATTTTGAGTGTATATAATATAAGGTTGTTCTTTATTCTATGTATTGACAATTTTGGGTAATGTGATGTAAACAGTGATGTAGTTTCGGTTACAGACAAATTGAGACTGAATGTCCATTATTATTATTATTATTATTATTATTATTATTATTATTATTATTATTACTAGCAAATATATGCACCCTCCGGGTGCAAGTATTTAAGTTTTAATGTAATAAAATATTGTATTAAATCAGAAAGGCTAATGAAACTGAATAAGAATGCAGATAAAAAGATTTCGAACAGAGGGGGTATGATTGAAAAATAGAACAACTATGAAACTAACTCTTCCATCATGCCTGTTTTTCATTGGTAAATTTTCCTAATTTAACTATTTAGTTAGAATAGGAAGTAAAGGATAATATTACAGTTATTTCTTCTTGTAAATAAATTTCTTTTAAGATTTATCCACGAGATTTTTGTTTATATTTCTTAAGATAAAACCAAACAATTAGAAATCAATAATACCAAGCACATATTTATTAAAATAAAATTTTAAATATCAATATGCAAATTAGCCTTCTCGTTCAAACTATAAACCGCTATTTTGTTGTATATATAAATACAATTGCATGTTATTAGTACGTAGATATGGTCAACAGTATTAATAAGGTAAAACAATTTTTATTAATAACTGAAGGTTTAAAAGAATGAAATCATGGAGAATTTGACGTAAATAATTAAGGGAATTGTGACTTGAGTAGTAATATATAGTTTCGGTTACAGACAGAAAAACACACAATCTCCATTATAATAAGATTATTATTATTGATAGGCAATGATTCATAAATTAATTTTACTTGGACTGAATTTTGACAATTTGTGTTTTTTATTGATACAAATTGATGGGATGTCAAATAAATTATATTTGTTATTTCTAGTTTTGAAAGTTTGTTGTTGTTTCCTTTCAGGACATGTCCTGTGTAAATACCGAGGCTGCAGCCATGTGCCTGATGTCACTTGTAGAAGATTTGATCCAGAATAAGAATAATCCAATGGATATTCCAAAATGGTTGAGTGAGATAAGTCCCAGAGTTATTGAATTACAAAAATTCATTGAGATTCTCTTTAAGAGGGCAAACCTCTCAATGACATTCTTACTGCTGTTGGTAAGTAAAAACACAAAATTGACTTTAACAGTTTTAAAAAATCTCTTACAAGTTAAAAAAAAAAAAAATCTCTAACAATTAAAAAGAATTTTAAAAAAATCTCTAAGTTTTTTGAATAAAAAATTTTTTTAAAAAGTTTTGTTTCCCCAAAAAATTTCAACAGGTTTTTTAAAAAGAAATCTTTAACATTTTTTTTTTTAAAAAAAAATCTTTAACAGTTTTTCCAAAATATATTTGACATTTAAAAAAAAAATTTTTTTTTTTTTTTTTTTTTTTTTTTAAATATTGATAATTTTTTTTTAATCTTTAGTTTAAAAAAATATTTAGCAGTTTAAAAAAAAAATTCTTTAACAGTTTTTTTATTAAAAAAGCCTTAACATTTTTTAGCTTTTTAAACAGTTTAAAAAACAAGAACCGTTAATAGTGTTTTCTTTATCAGTTTTTTGAAATCGTTAAGTTTTTTCTTTCTTTCACTGTTTTTTTATTTATTTAATGGTTTAAATATTTTTTTACCTGGTCTCTTTTCATGATTGTAGGAGAACCGTGAACATATGCACATGCTACAGACAATCAAATACAGGAGAGACATTGCTTTTTGCCATGCAGTAAGTCTGACATACTTTTATGTTTCTTTTATATCTATAGTAATCTAACACTTTGACCATAAATGATATTATATATATATATATATATATATATATATATAAAGGACTACTTGATATTGATGGGAGACAAAATGTGATTGTCCTCCTTTATACATTGAAGGAGGTGATTTCCCATGTCACGTTTCTGTTTTGGTCACGTGGTGGGGTAAAACCCCAGGGTCTCCCTCTTTTACAAACATGAGGTCGAAGCGACAGACGTGTGTCTTTTCACTTCCTCAGCAGCTACATACACGTTT
>CM042145.1:105221502-105264002 GCA_023376005.1 Doryteuthis pealeii
TAAGTACAAAAAATATTGATATTTTTTTGACTCACCTTGTGTGTGTGTGTGTATGAAATGTAATTTCATTGTTAGATGCATAATATTGATGTCATATAATAAAGAAATGAACAAAGTAAATTAAAGTGTTTATTTACCCTTTTTCTTTTCTAGTTTTGTTAAAGAAGGAAGATATCCTGATATGAACAGGTAAGAATATCACTTTGTTGTAATTTAACTTGGAATGAACATTTTCTAATTCTATACAGGTACGGACTTGACTTAAACTCCCCTGCGTCTATGGTTCTACAGGGTGATTGAAAAGTAACTCCTTGTTTTAAACTAAATTATAATTCTATCTCACCATGCTGCAAGATGAAATGTGGCAGTTGTCAATACTTTGGCGAATATTGAAGACTTGATTTTTATGCAAGATGGTGCTCCTTCACATTTTGCTATTTTTGTTTGTGAATGGTTGAATCACCATTTTCCTGGGGGATGGATGGGTAGGCGTGATCTGCATGAGTGGGTTCCCATAAAACCCTGATTTAACACCCTGGTACTTTTTTCTTTGGGGTTGGTTGAAGGGGCAAGTCTACTTATGAAACCGACTTTCAAAAAACTTGAAAGACAAATATGAGTATTTATTTCTGCCATTCCACAAGAGTTCCTGGGAAGATCAGTTGATGTGATTCTCGAGTGGCTGGAGAAGCTGGTGCCCATAGAGATTTTTAAATAAAACTCCATGTTATGTGTGTTCTTCTCATATTAATTTTTTCTAAAAATAATCATTCAGAAGTTATAAGATTTTTAAAATAGAGAAGGGAGTTACTTTACAATCACCCTGTGTGTAAAAAGTGGAATATAAATAAGTTCAAAACAAACAAAGAATCTGAGAATGGCCAGCTAGTGTAATGGTTAGAGTATCCGCCTGTCAGCTTGGCAGTCGAGGTTTTGAGTCACACACGGAGCAGTCTCCCATATATATATATATATATATATATATATATATATATATAATCAAAAGATTGAGTGAAGAAATCTTCCTTCTGGTGTAGTAGTTTTTCAGTTGTCATAATTTTTAAAGCTTAATGTGTGCTTTTATTGTCAGTCACAGATGCTTTCAATGTAAATATTCTTTATTTTTTCCTAATATATATATATATATATATATATATATATATATCATACACACACACACTTAGGGAGGCCATTTATAAAAAGGTAGTTACTTTACAATCACACTGTAGTTGACAGAGCCTTTGGTCAAAGCTAAAGATGGGTACACAAAAACAAAAAAAAAAAAAACACTATATCAGTGCATTTTCCTTCTCACCAGTAGGTTACTATTAACAGCCACAACATCATTGATGCCATTTTTTAACAAAAACACTTTCATGTTATTGGGAGATAAATATAGCTTTTACTAATGGAGGGAGAGAAAAATATATTTTGTATTTTAGAGATCAATAACACTAATAATAATTATTTATTAAATACAGTTTTGTTAAAACCAGTATGTAAATTTACCACACCATAGATTATGTAAATCTTTATTTCTTAGTGATATATAAGACACATTGAAGAATTTTAAACAGACTAATAACATGGGCTGTTTTGAGGCAAATCTAACTCAGATTTTTCATAGAGACATTGTTGATAAATAAGATTTATTCTGTGTATTAATTAATGATTTTTGACTATAAATTAAATACTCATTGATAAACTTAGGCAATTCCTGAGGGTATTGTGACGTAAGCTTGTAGTTTTGATTACAGACAGACCGAATCTCCATTATAATAACTAGCAAAAAACAAAACACCCTCTGGGCGGTGTAAAAATTCATTCTTGAAAGATATTGCCTGAGGGGGTGGGAGTTATAAATTCAATGCCAGAGAGTTTGTACCATAAAAAAAAGTCGTCGGGGCAGCCTAAAGTCAGTATCAGCCAGTCAGCGAGGGAGTCTATCTCCTTTTCAATAGCGCCAGACCAAGGAGATTGTTTTGGCATCTGTGGTGGAGTGCCACACCTTCCATCAGCTCCTTACTTTACCGCACAGATCCCTGTGCTACTCATACGCTGAGTTGGCGGGGGCCAGTATTGAACCAAGAACCTTGTGATTCCTAGCCGAACACTCTACCGACTTAGCTAAACCGGCCCCATATTATTGTACCATAAGTTAGTAAAATCATCAAATTTATTAAAGGAGTGAAGAAAATAAAACAATTTGACATGGAAACTTATTTCTGATAACTATAAATATATATTAAAATTTAAAAAAAACTATATATAGATATATAATACTGGGTATGTATTTATTAAAACTTGTTTTTAAAAGATGATGAGGATTGTCTAAGGTTGCCTGCTCAAATTTTGAGTGTATTTATTTTATGTTATGATGATTTTGGGTGATGTAAGCAGTGACGTAGTTTCAGTTATAGACAAATTAAGACATTAGTATTATTATTTGTATAATTTGGACTATTGTCCTCATCTGTTATCTGTACAACGTTTTGGCATTATTAATGGAGATTCATTAATAATAGAAATGTAAAAACTAATATGGGACAGTGGTAGTATTATGTAAGGGAAGTTTTAATTCTAAATCCCTATTAACTTTTATTTTGACCAGAGTATTTTATCTGAAAAGAACAGGTGTAAAAGTCACCATTGTTAATTTCAGACCTAGATTTTTAGGCAATAAACAACTGATATTATTAGTGAATAGTTTTCTTTTGTCAAAGGAAGTAAAGATTTATCGTTATCTTTTATAGATATCCAGTTAATTCCTGTAAAGATTACAGAAAGCACTTTACAAAGAAATGCTTTTGTTAATAAATCTGGACTCTAGATAAGCTTATAGATTTTTTTAATTTTTTTTTATTCCTTTAATAAATATAAATTTATAAATTATAGATCTCACAATAATGAAGTTTTTAGGATATGGGGTAGCAAGGGGTACCTTTTAGGTTTAAAAGGTGGCTGTGGTTATTCGTGGTGCGTGTTCCTAGGGTTTTGCTTTTAACCCCATTATACTTGAAAAGGAAGGAATTTAAGGAACAAAAAAGGAAGAAACAAAGAAGGTGGTTTTATGATTTAGGCTTTATTCACCGGTCATAGCCACCACATGGCAAGGAAATATCTACCTGGCTAGTAGTGGGTGACTAGACACAGTTAAGGCCTAAACACGAATGGCTGAGAGATTCTTTTAGGGGTCGGAAATTGGTCCTTTTTTCCGGACGTGCGCGGGAGGGTTCATCCGGTGAAGGCTCATGGGAGTTTATTTTTTAAAATTTTATCTTAATTTTATTTTAATCCCCACAAGGATGAATAAATCTAGGCATCTAAATATTTCTAAGACTAGCAAAAATATGCAGCCTCTGGGCGAACGTATTTAAGTTTCAATGTAATAAAATATTATATTAAATTAGATGATTAATGAAACTAAATAAGAAGGAATATAAAAATATTACACTTAATTTAGTAATATTTTAATTGATTTCTATATAAAATTATATATAGGACTGCTTTTAATACGTTCGAGAATATCATGATAGCATTAGAAATCAGTAACAGCAAATAATTATTTATTAAACCCTGTTTTGTTAAAATCATCATGCAAATTATTCCCACCATATATTATGTAAATTTTTATTTCTTAGAGATATATAACAAATATTTCAGGATTTTAAATGCATTAATAATATGGGCAGTTTTGTGGCAAATCTAACTCTTCTATTTATGTTCACTAGCAAAATTATGTGCCCCTTGAGCGCAAGCATTTAAGTTTTGATGTAATAAGATATATTAACTCTTAATGTCCTGTACCACCTCATTCCACCCAGCCAGAAATCACATTCATTTTCCTAATCTACCCCAAATGATAGCCTTTGTTTAAATGTAATATTAAACATATATAGAAGTCTTTGATTTGAGGGAAATAACAGGTAACTTTAAATGAAAAGCCCATTTTTAGCCATTTATTGATAAATCCTTATAGAAATGGGGCTCTGGACTTGGAAAATTCTCTACAGGATGTTAAGAGGTAACAAACAAAACTAAATAAGAACGTATATAAAAACATTACACTTACTAGCAACAGAAAACACCCTCCAGGCGTCGTAAAAATTAATTTTTGAAAGACATTGTCTGAGAGGGTGGGAGTTAAAAATTCAATGTCAGAGGGTTTGTATCATAAGCAAAATCCTCATATTTATTAAAGGGGTAAAAAAAATAAAACAAATTGAAATGAAAACTGAGCCCCGTCCCTCTCAAATAAAATGTTGCGTGCATGTAATAATCAAACAATTATTTTGAATATTTTCCACATCAATTTTCCACAAAATCGTAGGTATTTATTTATTTGTAAACTTTTTAGTTAACTTCTTGTTACTGTAAAAAAAGGACGACAGTAAAAAACAATTTTTACAATTGCTTACTCAAATTTTGGATGTATATAGCGTAAGAATATTGTGACGTAGAGCTATGACATAGTTTTTGTTACAGACAGAAATACAGACAATCTCCATTATTAATAGATTTAATTTTAATTGATATCTATATAAACTATACGCAGAATTGCTTTTGTTATGTTTGAGAATAAAACAATAATATTAGAAATTAATAACATCATTTATTATTTATCAAACCCGGTTTTGCTAAAACTATTAAGCAAATTATCCACACTATATACTATGTAAGCCTTTATTTCTTAGTGATATATAACACATGTTGAAGTATTTTAAATGCATTAATAACATGGACTGTTTTGAGACAAATCTAACACAGCTATACTTTAATAGAGACATTGTTAATGAATAAGATATTAATTAGATAAATATATATATATATATATATATAAAGCAATCTGCAGACGCGCGTTTCGGGGTTTACCCCTCATCAGTGCAGCTAGACTTATTTTTCAGCAGCTACCTCTGGTCGGGATCGAGACCCGACAAGCTTTCGCTCGTCAAGTCTCTTACCGATGGGTCCACAAGCAGCTGCCTAGAATAGAAGGCAGAATAATCGCTATATTTCCTAAACTGGAAATAAACTCACCAGAGGTCTCTAACTTGTAAACAAGTGAGACTAGCATTTTGCCGAAGCGGTGAATTTTCGCAATTAGTCCCTTCTAGACAGAGTGCTCAACCTATATTAATGAAATAAAAATTCTTTTTCTATAAATTTATTTTATTATCTTTTATTCTTTATATATTCTTGTTTTTAAGTTGTTTATTTTTATCATTATTATTATTGTTTGTATTATTTCTTTTATTTGTTTTTTTTTTATGGTGTTTTATCCTTTATTAATTTGTTTTATTTTTCTAATCATTTTTTAATTAATTTTTTAAAGAAATCATTGCTTTTTATATTTTCTATTTAGCTTTTCTTATGGAAAATGAGGGCTAAAAAGTTTTTAAAATCCCTCTTGAATTTCACATTTATTTTTTGTCTTTCTCTTTTTTTTTTTTTTTTCAGGCATTCCATATATTCTTGTTTTTAAGTTGTTTATTTTTATCATTATTATTATTGTTTGTATTATTTCTTTTATTTGTTTTTTTTTTATGGTGTTTTATCCTTTATTAATTTGTTTTATTTTTCTAATTATTTTTTAATTAATTTTTTAAAGCTTTTCTTATGGAAAATAAGGGCTAAAAAGTTTTAAAAATCCCTCTTGAATTTCACACTTATTTTTTGTTCTTTCTCTTTTTTTTTCAGGCATTCCATTGTTGTTTGTGTCCCACTGTTGTCAGCCGTGTTTGACAAACTCCCAAGTAAATTAAGATCTGGTCATCACATTAATGTTAGTCCTGTTTATTTTAACATTGGGATTAACGAATTGGCCACTCTAGCGGAGAAGTAAGCAAAATATTTTTTGAATCTTTTTTATTCTTCTTATTTTTTTAATTATTATTACTATTTTTGATATTACTCCCAGGTCCACTCTAGCAAAGAAGTAAGCAAAACATTCTTATTTTGACATTACTCCCAGGTCAACTCTAGCAAAGATGTAAGCAAAATATTTGGAAATTTTTTCATTTTTATTATTAGTTCCATTTCTCTGGGGAGCATGGAGTACCCCTTCATTGCCATTACTCCCAGGTCCACTCTAGCGGAGAAGTAAGCAAAATATTTGGAAATATTTTTAATGGCATATATTTATTTTATTCATTTTGAGCCTTAAGAAATTTAAAAAAAAATTGAATCGGGGCTGCAGCAGGCATCTCTATATATGAGAGAGATTCAAAAATTATCCGCACTCTTGTTTTATGGAAGCTGAGCTCATTGTGGATTATTTGATGGGCAGAACCATGACCGATTTGCAGAGAATAGGCTACCTCATCGATGATAACTTGCTGGTTAGGCAGTACTATCACTCGAGCTTGCTGAATCTTCTCATCAGTGGTTGAGGATAACGGATGTCCTGATTCACTCATACACACTTCTATGTGTTAGTTCACTGTCCCTATATTGTGCTAAAAGCCTCTGATGAATTTCAGCCCCTGACACTTCTTCTGACTAGAGAAATTGGGTCACTTCCTTGGTGCATAGTGCTAGTGGAGTGGGCATGTTTACACTGTAAAGACAACAAGCAAAATGGTGTGATTAGGCTCAAATTTTGATCACATAAGCACAACAGTACCAACTATAAGTATGCATATGCAGAACGCAGTGTGTTAATAATAAAGATATGTTATGAAAGTGCGGATAATTTTTGACTCTCCCTTGTGTGTGTGTATGTGTGTGTATATATATATATTTCACCAATTTCACACAAGCAACTCCCAAACTTAATTGAAAACTCATTAGGCTGGTGCCCTCACTAGACACACACACACACACACACACATGTATGTATGTATGTATGTATGTATATATATATATATATATATATATAATAATGAAATTTAACATTTTTGAAAAAAGAAATGTTATATAATTGCTGACAGAAAATATAACATCATTTGTTTTTTCAAAAATGTTAAATTTCATGCTGTCGGATTAATTTCCATCTATTTTTCATATATATATATATATATATATATATATATATATATAAACTATAAAAATTCCACATTTATATATAAAAAAAGAATTTCAAATTAATTCAACCAGAAGTTTGTTTTCATAGAACAGATGGACTCGCCACTTCTAATACATTTTTTTCCCAAATTTTTGTGGCTTGTCAAACATTTAGAAAACTTTAAAAAACTTTCTAAAGACAATTTCTTTCACAAGAAATTTTCTCCTGATGGTAACCTAAGGTTGAAACTTGTTGAGAACAATCAAAAAGTAAATAACATAAGAGAAATATTCCTGTTTGTCTTACTTTTTGTTCATCTTATATATATTTCTATGAATTTGTTTTTATTTTCTATTGAAGATTTGGCAGTACGGCTCTTCAGGAGGACATAAATAAGATGGGATTGAAAAAAATAAATGACTATTTTGAAGTTTACTGCAGAATTATGGGTGACCCAGGTAAGATGTTAATAATATCTCCTCTACAGAAAAGCCCTGTCAGCTAGGGCTTTAGAATACGCCAACTGCAGAGAAGTAAGACCCTCCCAATGGGACCACCTGTTGGCCATGGATTGTGACCCGTGATGCTTAAGGATGGAACCCAGGTGGCTGTGCAGTCCATGACATGCAGCACTCCACTTTTGTCCTTACTTAGGCTAGACAGGCGGTCTGAGAGGGTCCCTTCAATCAATCGGCTGGACATGTCAAGCCCTAGAAACTATATGATTGTCCCTACCCTATTTGCCCTTATGGCAAGCCTCAACCCTTTTTTATCATATGGGTGCTAGAAGGTGGTGGCTGAGGGTCTTTGTGTCCTGGGTATGACATTAAACTCTATCTGATGGTGAGGTTCCAGGTCTGGGGAATGTGGAGCAACCCTTGATCGCCATAGTTCCTAGGTACACTCTGACCCAGAGTGGTTGTGCCTGTTAGGGTCACATCTATGGGTTAAATAGTAAAATGTGTTTATGAAAAAAATGAATTTATTTACAATCTTTGTCGGCATTAAATGACCCACCAAGTTTGATATGCCGTAAAACAAAACATCTATGGGTTAACTCTTAACATCCTGTTGAGATTTTTCGAAGTCCAGAGCATTCCTATAAGGATAAATAAAAAAATGGCTAAAAATGACCTTTGCATCTAAAGTTACTTATTATTTCCCTTAAATCAAAGATTTCTACATACGTTTAATATTAAATTTAAACAAAGGCTATTGTTTGGGGCTGATTAGTTAAAACGAATGTGACTTCCAGCCGGGTGGAATGAGGTGGTATAGGACGTTAAGAGTTTTAAATAGAAAAAAATGTGTTTAAAACAAATTGAGTAACCATGAAAAATGAATAAAACAAAAACGTCTTCGGCATAAAATTGACGAATGGGTTGACATGCCATAAAATCCAACCAACCAACAGATTTTCTACAGAAAGTGATCTTAATATGCGCATAGGACAGGCATAGGCTGCTATAGACATTATCGATCATTTGGAAATCTCATCTCTCCGATAAGATAAAGCAAAAATTCTTCCAAGCTGTAGCCGTGTCCGTGCTACTATATGGCTGCACCACTTGGACTCTACTAGATGCTGTGTGCTGTCCTGGACAAATCCTGGAAATAGTATCCCATAGCGCTTATACCCTTGTGAATGGTATGCATCCAACTACACTCTCTCCAGCTATGGGTAAATAGTAGGGCAGACTGGGATCTTTAACCTTGGTTAGGCAGCCAGTCTAGGAGAAGGAAAACTCCGAATTCAAACCTGTTAAAACCAGCTTAAGAAATTGACTGTCTCACATCCTGTTCACTCGGAGGGGTTGGTAAATACATATAGACAGATTATCAATCATATGAGTTTGCTTGTCATGATTATTTTCATTAATTATCGAATTTTATACGATATACGCATTGTAACTGCCTTCAAGAAAAAAAATATAAATAATAATATACTTTACTCAACAATGCTTCTAAAGCAAATTATCTTAATCTTATATATATAAGCACACTGTATAGTTAACACTATTTCACTTATTGAGTCAGTGGTGTGCAGTAATATCTTTTCTTTTTTTTTTCCTTCTTCTTCTTTATTCTTCTTCTTCTTTGTTGTTGTTCTTTTTTTTTCTTCTTCTTCTTTTTTCTTCTTTTTTCATCTTTTTTCTTCTACTTCTTTTTTTTCCTTCTTTTTTCTTCTTCTACTTCTTTTTTCTTCTACTTCTTTTTTCTTCTTTTTTCTTCTTCTTCTTGTTCTTCTTTTATCTTCTTCTTCTCAATTGCATTTGAAAGTGTTTTTTCTTTTTCTTTTTGGATTTATTTCATGTTTGTTTGTATTTGTCCAAATTTCAGACAGTAACCAAAGTGGAGTCATGACTGGACGCCTTACTGACCTCATCAGACAACTGCAATATAATGTTCTGTCAAAGAAAAGCAAGAATGTCGATGTTCTTCACATATCTGCTGAAGTAAGTTGAAAATTCTCTTATTAATTTCATAGAGGAAATAAAAGAGGCGTTTAGATATATCTGAATATTAAGGTTCTACCAAGATTTGATCTCAGATTGCAGGATTCAGAGTTCATAGAACCGGTTAATGGTGTCATGATTAACATGGTTCTATCTTGTAAGATTTAATATTTAGATACTTTATCTATCTATCTACAAAGGACAGTTGGTATGTAAACTAAAAAAATACAACAATTAAGGACAAAGTAAATATACATTAAATTTAGATATCACTGGTTCTTGCTTTTTGTGCAAAAATTACAAAGATTTGATTTATATTCACAAAGATATCTAAAAATTAAAATATCACATAATAATAATGGATCTGCAAAACTAACTTACTAACCATTACACCATATTTAAAAAAAAAAATTTTTTTCCCTACTCCACCTAGGTGATGCTGGGTAGCCATTTCTAGTATTTAAATAAAGCAGAGTTCAACAGGTTTGAATTCAGTTTTTCTTTTTCTAGACTGGTTGTCTTACCAAGGTAAAGAGGCCTATTGCTCTATTTACCCATAGCTAGAGGGAGAATAGTTGTATTCAAGGGTATTAGTGCTATGTAAAATGCATACAGTCTTGTTCAACGATTAACAAGAGAGCCTCTTTGGTTTGAATTCAGAGTTTTCCTTCTCCTAGAATGGTTGCCACATCAAAGTTAAAGAGACCAGTCTGCCCTCTCGAAATCTGTTTTTTAATCTTAACGAATCTTAAAAACTGACCTTGTGTCGCATCGCGCTTGAATGGTGGTATTGAGTAAATACATAGAACTGGTTTGAATTAAAATTATTTCTTTTCATGAGGATGATTACCATATGAAGGTTAAAGAGCCCAGTCTGTGCAACTATTTACCCATAGCTCAGGGGGAGAATAGTTGGATGCATACATTTCTTAAGGGTATTAGCACTATATGAAATCCAAACATCCTAGTTCAAGATTTGAACCCATGTCACCGTGTTCATTTCCTACAACGATAAACATTACGCCACTTAGAGTACAAAACAGATAATAATGTTTCTCTGAATGTTTGAGATGAGGCTTGAAGATTAGTATTATCTGCATTATTCGGACCATTGTCCCCATCTTCATTGTTACTTGTACAACGTTTCGGCCAATATGCCCTCCGGCCTTCTTCAGGTATTTCTTGTCGGACTCGGGAACCTTCTCGGACTCGGAAGGTTCCCGAGTTTGAAAAGAAGGTTCCCAAGTCCGAGAAGGTTCCCGAGTCCGACAAGAAATACCTGAAGAAGGCCGGAGGGCATATCGGCTGAAACATTGTACAAGTAACAATGAAGATGGGGACAATGGTCCAAATAACGCAGATAAAGATAATAATGTGTGCTGATATCTTGAAACCATAAAAATGTGTGTGAATTATTTGCATCAGACAGAAATACTTTATATCGTATATATATATATATATATATATATATATATATATATGATATAAAGTATCTAAAACTCTGAAGGAAAACTCTGAATTCAAACCTGTTAAAATTTGTTAAAAAAAATAACCAACTCAGGGGTCTGTAAGTAATCGGTGGGGGGGGTCTACACAGGGTCTATGGAAACTACTAAACCTTAGTAATTAGAAGAAATTAATTCCACAAGAATCCTTGAGAACATGCTCATGTTGATATATTTTCAAAAGTTTAAGCCCAATATTCAGGAACTTATCAAAAGTCACCCATCACATTAGGAAATGTACTTCCTTGGTAAGTTATTAAGTTAGTATCAAATATTTGCAGCTCTTTTTCACGTTACGCTTACTTTACTGTTTATTTTACAGTTATTTTACAATTAACAGAGAGCACATATTCTTGCTAGTATTGTATAAGGTTTTTTAATAAGTTTTATCTGGTAAATTTAGCTTGTCAAAAATCCCCATTTAAGAGAACAAATGAGTATTAAAAAATGTGTTTGAAAAAAATTGAATACCCAACAAAAATGAAATCAAAAAATGTCTTCAGGATAAAATAACCCAAAAAGAGTTGACATGCTGTAAAATCCAACCAAATTTAGCCTGTCAAAAGTTCCCACTTGAGAGAAAAAATGAGTATTAAAAAATGTGTTTAAAAAAATTTAGTACCCAACAAAATTAATAAAACGGAATGTCTTCGGCATAAAATAACCCAACAAAGGTTGACATGCTGTAAAATCCAACCAACCATTTAGATGCCATTAAACAAAGAAACCAAACTAGACCAATCTATTGCATGCCTGGACATACAGACAGAGACAGCACAGATATAGAATAAGGTTTTTTGATAAGTTTTATCTGCTAAATTTAGCCAGTCGAAAAATTCCCACTTGAGAGAACAGGCGCCACCAAACACATTCTGTTTATCTGATAAGCTTTTCGATTTTACATATTTTATTTTATTTATGCACAATAATATAGATAAGTCTTCTAATGTGATATGCATTTTTGTGTCGTTTTTTTTTTTTTTTTTTTTTCCTGTGAAAATCAAAATGTGGAAGTTGCCATGAGACGAGAATTGACCTTTATAAATCAACTTCCACTGGAGGTCATTTAGATTTGGGGATTTTGCTTATCTTCAGTTTGACTTTTAAACAGCTATCACACCCATATTGACTGTGGATTTTGAAGTCAACTATGTTTTCTGTTATCAAAAAAAAAAAAAAAATAACTGATACCATTGCTAGTTAGACCTACTTTCGTGACGGTAACTTTTATTTAATAGAATATTTCATCATCTTTTAATGATAATAAAATGTGAACAATTACTTTATTTATCTCTCCCTTTCTCTTTCTCTCTCATATATATATATATATATATATATATATATATATAACTTTCAAAGAAAGAAAAACTTAAACCATCTTTCTTTGAAAGTTAAATATTGCTTTTTATATAATTAATTTATTAGTTATTATACATTGAGCTCTCTTAGGGATTTATAAAAATCCTTGTATGCACCTACAAGAGCATACAGTATATGTATATAATTATATAATTACAATATGAACTCCGACAGTTAACTGTAATTAATCAATATCTTGGTTAATTTAGTGGATTTAATCCAGAAGATCCTTATGGTGAAACCCCAGTAGGTTATTACTGTGTACACTATAATACTATATATATATATATATATATATATATATATATATATATATATATATATATGGGAGTAAATATGGAAATTAAATCCGACAATATAAAGAAAATTTGAAAAAACAAGTGTTCCGAAAATGGGATGAATTTAATAATCGATGTTTAAAACATTTCGGTTACATTGAACCTTCATCAGGATGTCTCTTGGGGTGAAGAAAATGATGGATGTTTTTATATGTGACAGGAGATGAAAATCTTTTTAGTTCAAATACAGTTACTTAACTAAAAAGATTTTCATCTCCTGTCACATATAAAAACATCCATCATTTTCTTCACCCCAAGAGACATCCTGATGAAGGTTCAATGTAACTGAAATGTTTTAAACATCGATTATTAAATTCATCCCATTTTCGGAACACTTGTTTTTTCAAATTTTCTTTATATATATATATACACATACACACACACCCACACACAATTCCATTGAAAGGAAAAACTTAAAAAAACTCATATTTATTTCAATGAAATAAGTCTGCATTATAATTTCTCTGTATTTGGATGATACCCGAAAAATTAATGTCAAAGGCTTGGCTGAAAAGATTCAAAAGGTATGTAATCCATATGGCAGGACAAAATTCTGGGGTGACTCGACTCTTCGTAAACATCTCCTCTGAGTCAAGCCTATAACAGAATACTACATGATCAAGAATTGTGTATATTCCATCCTGTGCAGCTGTGGCAAAGTATACAAAGGTGAAACTTGCTGTCCACTCAAAGTAAGACTAGAAAAACATCGTAAGGAATGGTCTGAGGAGAAATAGAAAAGTCTGGTATGGCTGACCATATATGGAATGAAAAGGGAAACCATCTGCTCTTATGGGATGAAGTTAGGATAATCGATAGGGAAGAACATAGAAAAAGACGCTTCAAAGAACCAGCTCATATGTTAGGCTATAGTAACCTCTTAAGTAAACCAAGTACAGAGATGAATACAATATGGGAACCAATAATTAAAGTCTTGATTAGATTTTTAAAAATGCAATATGAGTCAAGGTAAATAATCATAAAAAAGTGTGAAGGTAAATATTCTAGGTAAATAGAACGTTAGGTTTATAAGTTCCAAAAATTCACTCTGAATTGTCGAGTTGGACACATGGGGTAACGAATATAAGGGTTGAGTTAATACAGTACTAAATGGCAATCATCTCTAGGTTGCAGGTTCAATCCTAGTCAAGGGCTATAATAACATAGAATACTTAAAAGTTTAACACTTGTACCCAGTCATGGTTTACAGAATGAGAACAGTCTGCCTTCCCACTCCCCATGGATTGAATAAAGGGTTTAGTTTGAAATTCCGTGAAGGCTTTAAAGTTCGACAAGAAGGTTACATCAACCAAAACGTTGTGTAGATAACAATAAAGTTGAGGACATTTGAGGAAGTCTGAATAATCCAAATAATCATCATCAGATAGCCAAATACATAATAAAAGAAAAAAACAAAATATTAACACATCTTTTGCTGTGGACTTTTTTCCTCTCTTATTTAAAAAAAAAAAAAAAGCCTGTGTTTGAAATTTGTGTCTAGGAGGCTAGCGATTGTATCTCTTTTTATGTATGGATGTATCCATTAACCTATCCCTTCCTTCTTTCATACTTAGTTCAAGACCAGCAACAACAAAAGAAAAACAATAACTTAAAAAATCTTATTTATATTTCAACCCATTTTTTTTTAACCCTTTCTTATGACAATAAAAACTATTTCATATTTCATATTAATTTCCTTACACTTAACTAATATATATATAAGAATGGAAAGGGAATTGAATCCGACAATATGAGGAAAAAAATGAGTAAAGAAAAGAAATGTAGATGGATGAAAATTAATTTTATCGATTAAAAGTGATATCGATAAAATTCATTTTTATCCATCTACATTTCTTTTCTTTACTCATTTTTTTCCTCATATATATATATATATATATATATATATATATATATATAGATCATATATTTTAAGAGCGCTAGATAAGGACAGGACATTTACCATGTTATTGTTGTTACTAGTATTTTTATTATCTTTAAGTTATTCCTGGTAATCTAGGTTCTGTTTAAATCCATAGACTACCAGGAACCACTTAAAGATAATAGTTATAACAACAACAATAAAAGCCGCAACAGCTGTAGTAATAGTAGTAGTAATAATAATTAATAAAAGTCAGTGTTATAGCCTCTCCAGGCAGTTACAAGGACGTTTTTATGTGGGCCCACCTACAAGCCAAAGCTCATGGGTGGTAGGTATAAAAAAATTGCGTCGATCCCGTCAGTATTTCCCCTCAAGGGGGCGCCTCAGGCGCTGGGCAATAAACCCAGCCCTACGCCTTTAAATCAAGGGGGCAGGTGTTGCCTGGGGGGATAGCCCCCTGGGAGGATAGCCCTGGGATTGACGCTATTAATTTACTATACCTGATTCAGCGGCTGAAGCTCACTGGACCCCCGGCTGGGCTAGGTACAAGGTTAGTGTTAATGAACAAACTGTAACAGATTAAATAGTTATTGCCAGTAGTAGTAATGATAATAATAGGGATGACAATAGTGATAGTAGTATTATTAATAATAGTAATGATAATAATAAAAGAGCAAAACTCAGAAAAAGAAAAGTATAGTTTACCCCCTCCCTCCTTTCTGTAAACTATCTAATATTGATATAGGCAAGTACTTCCTATAGCTAATGAGTAAACATTTCAATCAGGACAACCATGAACAACACACACACACACACACACATATACATATATACATATATATATATATATATATATATATATCTCAGAGTAAGAAATTTGAAAAATGTACAGATGTTAAGTAATGTTGTTTTATTATCTTATATTGCAATATTTCAATCTGTTTGGATCATAATCAGAGCATATCTATTCTTTTATATATATATATATATATATATATATATATTGGTTAGGAGGTTGATTTAGAAGGCTATCACAATGCAGTTTGGAATAAATAAAAAATAATAATACGGTAACAATGGTGTTGTGTGTTGACCTGTATTTTTAAAATTATTTCTTGAATTTTCGATATATATATATATATATATATATATATATATATATATATAAAAGAGTTCTGTGATTATTTATAATTGTTTTGTGTTTTTCAGATTACCCGGAAATTGAATGGTGTTCGTTTCATTTGCTGCAAAAGTGGTAAAGATCGAACAAGTATGTCGGCTACACTTGAACAAGTTCATCTTCTTCAAAGAGAGCATGATTTAGCATCTCATGTTTTTATGCAAGCATTAGATTGCTTTCGCAGGTAATCTTTAAATCTTTATAATCTTTAAACAAATCTATTAGACACATAAATGGGACCCTAACAGGTACTATCACTTTAGGTCAGAGTGGATATGGGAGTAATGCTAATGAAATTTAAAATTGATTTTAACAGCACATTAACCCCTCTTGCATCAATTTCTTTTATTTGGAGGGAGTGAGGGAGGAGATTGAATTTTATTCTTTCTAAAGATTTTTTTTGGTTTTGCTTTATTTTGCACACGGTCCAATCAAATCTTATTATAATGGAGATTGTGGGTTTGTATGTCTGTAACCAAAACTATATTACTATTAAAGTCACAATTCCCTTTGTTATTTACATCACATTCTCCATGATTTTATTTTTTATTTAAACCTCAATTATTAATAAAATAGTTTTACATTATTAATACTGTTGACCATATCTACATACTAATAACATGCAATTGTATTTATATATACAACAAAATAGCGGTTTACAGTATGAATTGGAAGGCTAATTTGCATATTGGTCTTAAAAATTTGATTTTAATAAATATATGCTTAGTATTATTGATTTCTAATTGTTTGGTTTTATATTAATGAATATGAGCAAAAATCTCGGGGATAAATCTTAAAAGAAATCCATTAACAAGAATAAATAACTGTAATATTATTCTTTACTTCCCATTTTAACTAAATAGTCAAATTAGGAAAATTTACCAATGAAAGACGGGAGTAAGGGAAAATGATGGAAGAGTTAGTTTCAAAGTTGTTCTATTTTTCAATCATACCCCCTCTGTTCCAAATCTTTTTTATCTGCATTCTTATTCAGTTTCATTAGCCTTTCAAATTTAACATGATATTTTATTATATTAAAACTTAAATACTTGCACCCGGAGGGTGCATATATTTGCTAGTACAAATAATCTTTAAACAAATCTATTAGACACATAAATGGGACCCTAACAGGTACTATCACTTTAGGTCAGAGTGGATATGGGAGTAATGCTAATGAAATTTAAAATTGATTTTAACAGCACATTAACCCCTCTAGGGTTATTTTATGCTTAGAGTTTAGGTTCGGCTAGAAACCACAAGGTTCCTAGTTTGATACCGGTCCTCGCCAACTCAGCGTATGAGTAGCACAGGGATCTGTGCGGTAAAGTAAGGAGCTGATGGTAGGTGTGTCACTCCACCTCAAAAGCCTAAAAACAATCTCCTTGGTCTAACGCTATTGAAAAGGGGATAGACTCCCTCGCTGACTGGCTGATACCGACTTTAGGCCACCTAAGTTAATCAGCAAAGAGTCTGTTCAGTACTTAGATGGGTGACTGTTTAAGCAACCTCAGGTACTGTAAGCAATGGATATCAAAATGACTTGGTTCTGCATTGAATGACCCAAAAATGGTTGATATACCACAAAAAACAACCATCCTGGTTACAGTGGATGTGGGATTAATGGCAATGAAGGGGTACTCCATAGTCCCCAGATCTCTAGAATTAAAGTCTAGCCATAGGATTCAATTTAGTGTCATAGCCAGGACACCATTTTTAGGGAGTCTTAACCCCCACTGCAGAGGATATAGTTAGCATATTCTACGTCCCACTGACCGAGCCAACCTACTTGTTAAGAAATATTTTTGACGTAACTTGAATCACTTCCAGTCCCAGCATTTCTGTATTTCTCTTTCTATTTATGTTTATTTCTTTCATTGTTTTTCATATTTTATTTTTTAATTTTAATTTAATTTTGATTTTAATTTTATCTTAATTTAATAATAGTCTTAATTTGCTTTTCATTTATTTAAAATTATTCTTAATTTAATTTTAATTTGATATAATTTTTTAATTTAATATTATTTTTAATTCAATTTTAATTCAATATTATTTTCATTTAATTTTTAATTTTAATTCAATATTATTCTCAGATTCTAATTTTATTGTATTTTCTTAACTTTATCTTAATTCAATTTTAATTCAATATTATTTTTCATTTAATTTTTAATTTTATTCTAATTCAATATTATTCTCAGATTCTAATTTTATTGTATTTTGATTTAATATTATTTTGATATTATTCTTAACTTTTATCTTTTAATTTAATATCATTTTTAATTCAATTTATCTTTAATTTCAATTTTATTTTATTCTATTTTTTATTCTAATTTCTAAATTATATTTTCTTTTTCTAATTTTTTGAAACAGTGAAGGAACTCGTCGTGAGAACACGGTGAAGAACACGGGAGTTCGAAAATATCATTTTAACACAATTCAACTGATGTACATCCCACGGCTGTACCGAGCACCCCGTGGAACTTATGGACAGTCACAAGGCTAAAGAGAGGAATGACACTGCTTAGACATATATAAATACACCCCACTCACATGAACATACTCAAATAAAAAAAAGGTGTTTTTCAATCAGTTATACCCATATACAAAAATTATTAATTTTAATTCATTGATACAAGACTATCTGTACAAGGTAATGTAAAAGTGTGTGAATAATATATATATATAGGTATGGTTTAGCTCAGCTGGTCGAGCATCCGCCTATGTTCGATACTGATCCTTGCCAACTCGGCGTATGAGTAGCACAGGGATCTGTGTGTAAAGTAAGGAGCTGATAGTAGGTGTGGTGATCCACCTCAGACACAAAAACAATCTAATGCTAGTGAAAAGGGGATAGACTCCCTTATTGTCTGGCTAATACCAACTTTAGGCCACCCCGACTATAATATATATATATATATATATATATATATATTATTTAAAAAAATTTTTTAAATTTTTATTTCTAAAACTCTGTCAGCGTGAAAAAATTAGATGGTGCAGTTTGTAAATAAAGAAATGTAGAAGCTGATATCTGGGAAAAAAAAATCATTAAAACGAAAAGACCAAAGCACCCATACTGTTTAAAGATAATCGTTGGTTTCATAATGAATTGCCAAAAGAACTAAACGCCGAAAGATTTGTCAAAGCTAAATATGTAAAAAGTGCTTGATACACTAAGTAGAGCAAAATTATAAGGACTTAGGTAGGTAGTTTCTGACTCCTTAGGTCCGCATATATATATATATATATATATGGAGTGCAATGGGGAAAATTGTTGACTAAATTATGCAAAAATGAAAATAACACTGACATCTCTCTTTATCAGATATATTTACCCAAATTAAAGGAAAATATCTTAAAATACTATAGACTAAATTCATTCACAGAAATCACTATTGTCCTCAACCACGGCTTCCAGATGACTTTGGAATCTCCTGCAAACCTTTCTGATGGCCTCCTTGTTTAAATTAGTTAATGTTGCTGTTATCCTGGCCTTCAGTTCATCTTCGGTTTTGCACAGAGCTTTAAGTCTTTTGCTCCACCGCACCCCAAAAATAATCTAGGGGATTGCAATCTTGGGAGTTAGGCAGCCAGATGTTAGGGGTGATATGGTCATAGAAATTTTCTGACAGCCAAAACAGAGTTATGCTGTTTGTGTGGTATGGTGCACAGTCCTGTTGCCAGATGTAGGAGAGGCCGCAGAGGCCCCCTCTGACCATTCGGCTGATCACGTCAAGCCCTAGCACCTATATGATCGCCCCAATCCTATTGCCTTTATGGCAAGCGCCAATTGTTTTTATCATATGGGTGCTAGAAGGCAGTAGCTGAATGTCTTCATGCCTTGGGAATGACGTTTAACTCTGATGGTGAGGTTCCAGTTCTTGAGGTTTGGGGAATGTGGAGCACCCCTTCATCACCATTGCTCCCTGGTCCATTCTGACCCGGAGTGGTAGTACTTATTAGGGTCCCACCTATGGGTTAAATAGAAAAATGTGTTTATAAAAAAAATCCATTAAGAATGAATTTATTTCAAAACTTTATTGGCATTAAATGACCCACTGAGGTTGATATGCTTTAAAACAAACCAAACCAAACCAAACCAGATGTAGGATCTTCCAAAAGCTACCCTCTTAATCTAGGGAGAGACAACCTCTTTCAGGCACTTCATGTTGGCTTCCGTGTTGAATCTGAAGCCATGGGGAAATGTGAATGGAGGCATAACGTCACCATCGCTAATAACCATCCTAAATACTATTTGACATCCTTCCATTTAATAGAGATAGTGGCGTGGTGTCCAAGAGCAAGTGGAACGACGTAGCCTGGATGGGTTGATATGGAGGATGAGCTGTCGCCCAAACAGCAGGTCCCTTCTTTCCACACTGCTGTTGTGCTTGATTGGAAAAGCAAGAAAAAAAACAAAACAATATTAGTCGCAGAATGTGCTGGATAGTGCTGAAGATCAGTGTCACACCACCTTAGGGACTCCAGCATCTGGATTTGATTTCGGGATTTACTCCCCTAGACCCTCCTTGGAATGAGGTTTAGCCGCTAGGCAGCGGAGATTTTATAACAAACTTTTCCTTGTCCTAGATGGATTGCCGATCAAAGCTAAGGAGCCCAATCTACCCCATTTGGGGACTTATGTGAGTAGTAAGTACCCCAATCCTACTAATATCGATGTGGATGGCCGTTGGCACCCCTGGAAATCATCTGCCCTTTGACATCTTGTTTTTGATGATGCAAGGTGTCCATAGATACACACACATGCTCATATATATATGTATATTAGGTAGTGTGGACATGTAATCAAATATAAACACTCTATCAATGATATATATCAATGATATATATATATATATATATAATGTGGACTGGGTGTTTGCTTTTCATTACTATTGGTATATCTTGAAGAAACCGAGCAAGCCAATAGTTGTTTTGTGAGTATATCATCAGATCCTCAGAACTTTTTCTCTAAGAAAGACCAAAGCATATTTGCTTGGAGGAGATGTTTGAGTTTGATCAAAAGCTGTGCAGCCCGGTCTTTCCACTTGTTCTTGGCCTGTGATAAAAATCCGCCCTTTTTCATCTGCACTAACTGCCTAATAAGAAACTCAGACAATTCTGTATGTCCTTCTATATGGCAATGGACCTAATTAACTTGCTGGGATCATTGCCTGGATCTCACCAAGCAATTCAAGAGTTTTTTTTTTTCCTTATCAGAACTATCAGTGAGGCTTCTGAAGCTGTTGTACCATTGCACTCATCCAACTCTTTTTCGAATCCTTTGTACTATCATCAGCATTGACACCCAAACACTCTGAAATCTTTGGATTGGAGCTTCCATGGTGTCAATAGCAAGTAGTACAATATGTCATTTCCAAATTTCTGGATGAGTGAATTGTGTCATGGTGCTGCTTTCCTCACTGGAAATGTCCAGTTGACTCTAGTTTGCGGCACAGTAGACAAAACCTCAAATAAGCAAAGCACTTGCACAAAATTAATGATTTAAAATGGCAACAATTTACCCATTGCACCCGATATAGATATATATATATATATATATATATATGAATGACATGACTAATGCGCATATATATATATATATATGAATGACATGACTAATGCATATATATATATATATATATATATATATATATATATATATATATATTATGAATGACATGACTAATGATATATATATATATATATATATATATATATATGAAGACATGACTAAATGCATATATATATATATATATATATATATATATATATATATATGAAAGACATGACTAATGCATATATATATATATATATATATATATATATATGAATGACATGACTAATGCATATATATATATATATATATATATATATATATGAATGACATGACTAATGCATATATATATATATATATATATATATATGAATGACATGACTAATGCATATATATATATATATATATATATGAATGAATATATATATATATATATGACATGACTAATGCATATATATATATATATATGAATGACATGATAATGCATATATATATATATATGAATGACATGACTAATGCATATATATATATATATATATATATATGAATGACTATATATATATATATATATATGAATGACATGACTAATGCATATATATATATATATATATATATATGAATGACATGACTAATGCATATATATATATATATATATATGAATGACATGACTAATGCATATATATATATATATATATATATATGAATGACATGACTAATGCATATATATATATATATATATATATATATATATATATATGAATGACATGACTAATGCATATATATATATATATATATATATATATATATATGAATGACATGACTAATGCATATATATAATATATATATATATATATATGCATTAATTTACATATTCACACACAATCTATGGATGATTTCAATGATATAAAAATGACCATACTAGAATTATTTATTTCCAAAAAGAATTTCCTCTGAACACATTTTCTGATACTTCTTTAACATACAACAACTAGCGTTTTCATTTAAACTTTTTAAACATCAACATTTTCCAATCTATTCACACACACACACACACACACACACACACACGCAGGCCCATGCAGATGCACAAGTAATGAAGAAGGGCCAGCATGCTTTATTTTAGAATGATTTACCTTGCTTAAAGGTGTGCATCTCGCCTTTTGGAATTCCTTTCCTCTCTCTGAATTAAGCTTGCTCGGTAGAGCATCTGCCTTGGAATCGTAAGGTCCCATGTTTTATCCTGGTCATCGCCAACTTGGTGCGTGATTAGCACAGCTTTAATCTGTGCGGTGAAATGGGCAGCTAATGGTAGGTGTGGTGCTCCACCTCAGACACAAAAACAATATCTCTGGTCTAGTGCTAGTGAAAAGGGGATACACTTCCTTGTTGTCAGACTAATTCTGATAATAGGCCACTTCACTGAATTTATTTATGATATGTAGGGATATTATCATTTACATAACGACATTACTGCCTAGGAACCACTATGTTCTGGGTTTGATCCCTGTCCTCGCCAACTCAGCACATGAGTAGACCCGCTTCAATCTGTGCAGTAAAATTTGGGAGTTGATGGTAGATATGGTGGCCCACCTCAGACACAAAAACAATCTCCCTGATCCAACCCTAGTGAAACAGGGATAGACTACCTTGCTGTCTGGTTGATACCGACAATAGGCCATTCTGCTGACTTCAGTTTTACTATAGCTTAATATTGAGAAATTTGGAATATCAAATATGATGGAAGTCAGAATTATTCTGAAGATCCTTCTTGGTTGGATAACTTCTGATACTGATCCGGTTCAGGTAACTGTCGTTAAATTCTGAATTCAGCTCAAGGGGCACCTTTACTTCTCTTGGTCAGTCTAGCGTTTATAAAACGTGGCAGATGTTCATTTGCTTTTATTTATTACCCACCCACACCCACCCACACAGTGTTATCTGATCTCAATGCTTCCTCTCAACCCCCTCCCCTTCAGAAACAAAAAGAAAATCTGATGAGAAAGTAACCCCTCCCCCCCCCAAAAAAACTGATGGCAAAGTACCCCCCCCCCAATAAAAAAAAAAAAAAAACTGATGGCAAAGTACCCCCTCCCCCAAAAAAAATGTGATGAGAAAGTAACCCCCCTCCCCCCCCCAAATTCCACTTGTAGCCAAAACACAAAGGACTTCCGTTGATAAAAGGAGAGAGAAGGAACTTTCTTATTACTACTCGCCATCTGTTATGATTATTATATGAAAAGGAAAACAAAAAAGATTTAATTGTGTGAATTTCAGAAAATAAATTTAAAATTACCCCCCCCCCCCAAAAAAAAAAATCATATGAATTTGAGACTGGGCCGAGCAAAGCAGCAAATATGCTCAGCCTCGGACACACAACTTCGATGTCTGTTTCGCCCCCCCCCCCCCTACAACCTAAAAAAAAAAAAAAAAAAAAAAAAGTGTTATCTTTTCTGTTTTGTTTTAAAATGATCTTATTTTGTATATATACATAATTGCATAAACTTCTATTTAATGTGATATAAAATTTTGTCCCAAGTCAGATCCAATGTTTGTTGTTATTCAATAAATTATATTTCATATTTGTTAATTATTACTAGCAAGACCAGTGGATATACCCCAGTGTGATGATTTAATCATTATAATTTTTTATATGTTTACTTAAGAGCTATTGCAAAATTGTTCAATATGTAAAGGGTATAATAATCTTGAGTTAACTCTCTCTCACTCTTTTGTTTCTTTCTTTCCTTCTTTTCATCTTTTTATAATGTTCGATTGAAACAGATTAGTGTTATCACTTACGTGCGCTCACCCTCCTCCCTCTCTCTATCTTTCCCCCTACTCTCTTCCTTAATCTGTTTCTTTTTTATTATATTTTTTGTTTAGTATGTCCATTTTTTTAAAAACTTTCTTTTTTTATAATAAAAACGGAATGGTCAATTATTTAGTTTAGATGACAACGCTCATAAGGAATAAGAATTTGGTGGATAAGCAACACCAGATAATCAGGATTTACGTCTTTGCATTTCATCTTGGATGATTTGGAAGGTCTCAATTTTAACTAGGTGTTGCAAGATGATAAAGGTCATATAATTAAGAAACACGTGTGTATATATATATATATATGGTTATTTCCTATAAGTCTAACATAAACAAAGGGGAACCACTCTTGATTGATAAATTATTTATTTATTTTCCCATTAAACTAACCCTAAACACAGACCCTAACCCCATCTTTTTTTCCTAGTAGATCAATAAATAATTTATCAGTCAATTTATCATTTTTTTTATTATAAAATCTTTTTGTATCCATTCTTACTTAATTTTGTTAGTCTTTGTGATTTAATATTTCATTACATTAAAACTTAAATACTTTGATACGGCATAAAACTGTGCTGTCACATTTCTTTTTAATGTCCTCCATGCTTCAAATCTCTCACCATTGGGATCTTTAGTTTTGAAAACAAGAAAAAGTCGCATGGAGTTAGTGAAGTTATTCAGCCATCATTGTTACACATGGGCAGCAGTCAACTTACACGCACTCTCTGTACTTTTCTAGCGAATGGCATTTTGAAACACGAAAGAAATAAAAAGAAACTATAGACTAATAATACAGAATTTGTATTTTTTTTTTTTTACTATGACTAGCAAGAATATGCACCCTCTGGGTGTAAGTATTTAAGTTTTAATGTAATGAAATATATTAAATTAGAAAGACTAACAAAATTAGATAATAACGCATATAAAAAAAGATTACACTTATTCTAATTATTTTTCAATTGGTTTCTATATAAAATCATTGATTTTGATATGTTGGAGAATAAAACAATAACATTAGAGATCAATAACATCAAGTAATTATTTATTAAACCCAGTTTTGTTAAAACCAGTATGCAAATTAACCACACCATATATTATGTAAACCTTTATTTCTTAGTGATATATAAACACTTTGAAGGATTTTAAACACAATAATAATATGGTCCCTTCGGGGCCTATGTGTTAGGTGGTTTCAATCAGTGGACTGTTAGTGAAAATTAATGGCGTGATCCCAGGGGGCCATACCCCCAGACCACACCTTGATTTAATGGGACAGTGCTGGGTTTGTTGTGTAATGCCTAAAGCCCCCCACCACCACTGTGGGGAATGCCAAGGTGGTCTACGCATTTTTTGTGACTGCCATTCCATGACCTTCGGTTTGTTGGTGGACTCGCATTAATAAAACCTTGTGTCTGACCCGCATAAGTGGGATGCATCTCATTGGAGGCTAATCTCAGATGACGATAAGACTATGATGATGTTTATAGACAGACAGACACTAAATCTCCATTATAATAAGATTCTATAGCTATATCCCTGTCAGTGCTTGACTCAAATGAAATGCTTAGAGAAAAAAAGCTAGATAAAAGCTAATATTTTTTCCTTCATTAAATTCGTATGTTGATATTTCAGCTTAACTATCATATAACACGGCTAAAAGAAACAAAACAATAACCAAAAACATAGTGGTCAGTCTTCTTGGGCAGGGCAATAGCATGAATAGATATAAAATTGTTAGCACGAAGAATGGTATGAAAATAGTAAAGTTTTCTGGTAGGACATTGTAACGAAAGTAGGCTTCAACTTGACCCCTCCCTTACACGCGATAGAATTTCCACCCTCTAAAAAAACAAAAAACTGAGAAGCTAAAATGAGGTGGGGTACAAGTAAACTTAATCTAAGTTAAAAACTTAGACGTCGAAGTATCGCCCCCCATTCTTCTTTTTTATTTGACAACTGTTCAAGATAGAACAACCTACAGGCCATATGGTCAGTTATCACCTGAAACCATGGGTAGCAGCGTGGTGGATGTGAGACATGGCAGACGAACCAAAAATATGCCAATGATGTATCTCACAAGATGCTGGGCGGATGAGCCCCAAATCGGCCCAGCGGCCAGGATCAAACAGTTCAGTCAGTAAACTACTGCTCCTCATCTCTAAGTCTAGCATCTATTGATGAGTTAACAAAACAGCCACCGAAAGGTATCAATGACATCGAGCCAACCAAACCTATGACCGCCCACAAAAATATAAAATCATACAGCATCGCGCATCCACGGGTTCGAGCGCTGGCCCGTGTTGCAAAGTTTGCTACAGTGCCCCAACAACATCACACACACAAACCGCATCACACCCAGAGTAGACAAACAAGTCACATCCACTGCCAACGTCGCAGCTCTGACCACAATGTCTAAAAAGACAACCACAGAACCTAGGAGTAAAACACACATACTAAGGTGTAAACAAACCTAAAACTTAACATTTAATGTCAGAACGCTAAAACGGTAAACCAATTACCTGAGTTAATGGCATCTGCAGCGGATAAAAATATCGGAATAATCAGCATACAAGAGCACAGATTTGATCATAGTGAATTGGAAATAAAATATCACAAAACAGGTAATGGATGGACATTTGTACCAGCATCTGTGTGGAAAAACTCCACAAATGCCACCATAGGAGGTGTAGGAATGCTCCTCAGCCCCCGAGCTATAAGAGCACTAAACAGTGTAGAAAAAATCCAACCAAGAATTATATGTACTACGTTTAATGGGAATCCCTGCAAGACAGTAGTCTCGTGCTATAGCCCCACCAATGTCAGCGAAGAACGGACATCGCAAAGTTATATAATGAGTTATCCTCCCTATACAGATTCCAAAACACAATGTCCTAGTCATTGGGGGTGACATGAATGCACAGATAGGCAAAGACGAGAACAATAGATACTGCCTACATAACATCCCAAATAGAAACGGCGAACACCTAGCCGAGTTCTCTCTTGTATACTTAAATACAAAATACCAAAAAAGAAAAGGCAAACTATGGCCCTACACATACCCAAACAATACAAAAGCCCAATTATACTATATCCTAATAAATAAAAAAAATGGATAAATAGTGCAATGAACTGCGACGCATACTCCTCTTTTGAAGGAGTATTCTCCGATCACAGAATAGTCACAGCAAAATTACGACTAAGCCTACGTAGAAACAAAAAGCAAACCAGTAAATCTGTACGATACGACTGGTCGACATTTGTCAACAGTGATATATGCAATCGATACGCTGTGGCAGTAAGAAATAAATTCGATATCCCTCAGGAGGCATCTGAAAGCTTCACTCCAAACGAGGAATACGAAAACTTTCTCAGTGCCTACCTAGAAGCAGCAGCTGAGTGCGTACCGACCAAACTAAGAGCCAAACACTATGTCCCTTGGGAGACAGAAGCAGTTAAAAAAAAGAGAAACAATATCAAAAAAGCAGCCCAACTAATAAAACAAAAACAACTAATACCAATCTACACAACCTTAAGAAAGCCCAGATAGACCTAACCAAAACATACAAAAAAGAACAAATAGAATACATCCAAGTACAGATAAATAATATCAGTAGAAGACAGTCACGATTAGCATGGCAAACAATAAATGAAATTAGTGGTAGGAAAAGTACCTCTAGATCAAAGCTAAAGGCAACCAGCCAAAAAGATAGACTTCAAAAATGGAAAGACCACTTCCAGAAATTTCTAGGGAACCTCCATAGAAAATAATACCCAAAAGATTGTAGATAGACAACTAGACATCAAACTGGGGGATTTCACAACAGAAGAACTCAACGAAATCTAAGGTAAAAAAGCTGCAGGACTTGACGAAATACCCTCTGAGGTATGGAAGATGGAAAAGTTCAATGATATACTGCTTAGGCTATGCAATGCAGTATATAGACAAAATAGAATAGATAAATGGACGAAAGGCTGCATCCTCCCATTCCCCAAAAAGGAAGACCTCGGAATCGCTAAAAACTACAAAGCCATAACTCTTACTGCTATTGCTTAATCGCATCCGACCCGAAATAGAGAAAAAAAAAAACCCCAAAACGGATTCCGCAGAAATCGATCCACAACCTCTCAGATCCTGACTATTCGACGGATCATAGAAGGGGTTCGAGCAGAGAATTAGAGGCAACGCTGCTATTCGTAGATTTCTTCAAGGCATTTGATTCTATACACAGAGGAAAAATGGAAAAAAATACTACTAGCATACGGTATCCCCAAAGAAACGGTTGCCACTATAATGATGCTCTACAAAGACACTAAAGCAATGGTACACTCACCTGATGGCAACACAGATTTCTTTGACATAGAGTCCTACAAGGAGATACATTAGAACCATATATATTTATAATATGCCTAGACTATGTACTCCGAACATCATTAGATACCATAAAAGAAAAGGGTTTCACACTAAGATAGGCAAGAAGCAGGCGATATCCCGAACAAACAATCACAGATGCAGACTACGCTGATGACCTCGCACTTCTTGCAGATACACCGGCACAGGCTGAGTCACTACAACATAGCTTGGAGGAGGCAGCAAAGAATAAGCCTCTTAAGCCAGTAGAACAATTCACATGCCTAGGTAGTAATATCTCATCCACAGAAAGTGATGTTAATACACAAATAGGAAAGACATGGTCGGCCACAAACAAATTATCAGTCATATGGAAATCCAATCTCACTGACAAGCTAAAGCGACAATTTTTCCAGGCTGTGGTTATATCAGTACTGCTGTATGGCTGCACCACTTAGACCCTAACGAAGCGCCTTGAGAATAAGCTAGATGGGAGCTGCACAAGAATGCTGCGTGTAATCTTGAACAAGTCGTGGAAACAGCACCCCACAAGGAAGCAGCTGTATGGCCACCTGTCCCTCATCTCACAAACCATACGAGTGAGACGGACTAGGCATGCAGGACACTACTGGAGAAGCAAGGACGTTCTCCTGTTGAAGCCAACACATGGACATGCTAATGTGGGCCGCCCACCAAGTACCTCCATTGACCAACTATGCGAGGATTTTGGTTGCTGGGCAGAGGACCTTCCAGGGGCAATGAGTGATAGGGAGGGTTGGTGAGAGATTGTCCTGGATATTCGTGCTACATGCGTGACATGATGGGGATGATGATGATTCTGGTCTGAATATTGCATAGGCGAGAAACTGTCAGTAACTAGGTGTTGACTCCATGCCCACGCTACCTTAACGCATATATATATATATATATATATATATATATATATTGGAGGTACGTGGTGTTATGGTTAGTCATAAGAAATGGATTCGTCGACCCGAGTTCAGATCCTAGACGAGGCTTTTTGCATTTCACATTGTGCAAATACCCTAGGGATATTACTCTCCCCGTCCAGCTAGGGTTAAATAGTAGGGCAGACTAGGATCATTAACCTTGGCTATGTAACCAGTCTAGGAAAAGGAAAACTCTGAATTCAAATCTGTTAAACACTGCTTAAGAAAGTGACCTTGTTTCACATCCTACTCGTGTACAGGGGTTGGTATATATATATATATATATATATAGTCGTCACAGACCGGAAATTCAACATTCCTATCTATAAAAAGCGCCAACGACCGCACCAGTTTAAAAATTCTTGGAAAAGAGGAATCACCTTCTCGAAATATTGAATGAAATAAAATGAAACTTAACACAAAACATCTAACGCTTCTCATTTATTTCCCACTTTACCATGCTTCACACAAAATACCCCCATATATATATATATATATATATATATATATATATATATATATATATATAAGAGGGTTTTATAATTTGCTTGATGTATTGTGTATATATTGGTTTGGAGGTTGATTTAGAAGGCTATCACAACGCAGGTTTAAAGAAAAATTAATAAGGTAACAATGGTGTTGTTTGTTAACCTGTAATTTATTCTTGTTATTTCGAGATAAAATCTCTTTTTCAGAAGAACACTGGAACTGAAGTAGTTGTCGTCTTGTTACGGCATTTTTAGTTAAATGAATTTTTTTTTAAAATGTTACAGATGGTATTTTTTTATAACTATACTATACAGGTTAACAAACAACACTATTTTTACCTTATTAATTTTTCTTTACACCTGATTGTGATAGCCTTCAAAATCAACCTCCAAACCAATATATATATATATGTATATATATTTTTAAAATGAAAAGCAGACGATATTTTGGCAGATCCTACTCTTTTTCCTAATCCCAATCATCTAGCGAGAGCTTAATGGGTCACCCAACGGGTCACATTTTGTCTAGTATATATATATATATATATATATATATATATATATATATATACTAGACAACATTTTGTCTAGTATATATATATATATATATATATACTAGACAAAATGTGACCCGTTGGGTGACCCATTAAGCTCTCGCTAGATGATTGGGATTAGGAAAAAGAGTAGGATCTGCCAAAATATCGTCTGCTTTTCATTTTAAAAAACAATTAAAATTCATTAAACCGATTATTTAAGGTCAAATTTTTGTCTAAAATCCGTTTTCACAAAATAAATTGTAACTTTTGCGATTGAAAAAATTCACACTGGATTGTCCAATTAGACACATAACCTAGTAGATAAAGGAGTTAGGTTAAGACAGTTCTAAATGACAGTTATCTCTAGACTGCAGGTTCAATCCTGGTCAGGGGCAGCAGTAACATAGAATAATAATTAACATAACTTAACACCTGTACCCCAGCTATGGTTAGTGGAATGAGAATAAGATACCCCCGTGGGCTGAATAAAGGGTTAGGTTCAAAGTTCCATGATTGCTCCCTATTACAAGAAGGTTCATGTGTCCAACAAGAAATACCTGAAGAAGGCCGGAGGGCACATCGGCCGAAACGCTGTACAGATAACAATGAAGATGAGGACAATAGTCTGAATAATACAAAACTTCCATATAATGCAGAGTTCCGTCCTGGCCTCCTGCCTCAAAAACTGCTAGCCGCAGACTGCTGAAAAAACAACACCAGCTACGATTGAAGTCCGTAGCCGAAGCGGTATCACTTGAAAAAAAGAACTTAGAGCGTTTTTCCTGAAAACCCAACTCCAACCCCCTCTAGTTAAAGTTAAGTTTTATTACAAAATTTGTGGTTCTGTTTTTCCTGGGTCACCCAATTTATTTATTTATTTTCCATTAAACTAACCCTAAATCCAAACCCAAACCCAACATTAGCCCTAAACCCTAACTCTATTTTTTTTACACCGCTTCGGCTACGGACTTCAATCGTAGCAGGTGTATTTTTTTTCAGCAGTCACTGGCTACCATATTTTGAGGCCGGATTCCAGGACAGAACTCCGCAAATATTACCCAAATACTACTCCAAAAATTATTTTTTATTTTTTATTTTCATTTTATTTTTCGATTTTCGGTACTTATTTACTACTCGAGCAGATTCTTAAAAAACGGTACTCTTCGCGGAGAACCGTCCCGCCTAAAAAAAACGTTAGCGGGTGGCTGCTGAACCCCCCCCCAGCTACGATTGAAGTCCGTAGACGAAGCGGTGTCACTTGCAAAAAACAAAACAAAAAAAAAAAACAAACAACCAACTTGGGGTGTTTTTCCTGAAAACCCAACCCCAACCCTAAACTCTAACCCCACCCCTAGTTAAAATTAATAGTTTTATTACAAAATGCCTGGGTTCTGTTTTTTCTGGGTTAGAAAAAAACAGAATCCAAATTATTTATTTTCCCATTAAACTAACCCTAAACACCAACACCAACACCAACTCCAACCCCAACCCCAAACCCTAATCCGATTTTTTTTTATTCAAGTAACACCGCTTCGGCTACGGACTTCAATCGTAGCTGGTGTTTTTTTTCTTTTTTCTTTTGCAGCAGCCACCAGCAAGCATTTTTTGAGGTAGGGGGCCGGGACGGTTCTCCGCGAACAGTGCCAAAAAAACTTTTTTCTTCTATTCACACCTTCTGTCTTTAATCTTTTTATTTATGCAGAAAATAGTATCAATCACATATATACACACACCGATATTTTGCACCCCAAAAACAGGGAAGTCAAGGTTAAGTGACTTGAAAAAAATCAGGAAGTTTTAAAATAAAATAAAAATTAATTCATTGCTAAATCAACACTGAAAATTTAATTAAAATCGAATATTTCCCTGAGTTTTGGTACATTTTTTTCAAACGTGGGGGTTAGAATTGTATTAAAAAAAAACTCGGATTTTTCAATGAATTGAAATAGACATTAGAATTTTATTGCGGGCGGGTGTTGTTCATCTCCCCTTTAGTCTTATATAGAGAGGAAAAGAGAGTTATGTATAATCTAAGACAAGTGAAGGGGCGACTCTAGAGTTAGAGGATATTGGGAGGGGGCTGATTGCTGCCTTTTTAGTAATAAAACTATTACATGTGATGACTTTCACTCCCCTTCACTGGCATATAGAGAGTAAAAAAGAGAGTTATGTATAATGTATAGACAGAGACGGGTAAGGTTTTGACTTAATTGCAAATTACAACTAATTAGAACAAATTAAACTGGAATTTTTTTCAAACATTTAGTAATCCTAAAATTAAGGAATAATTTAGGACAAATTTCGTGTGATCAAGGTCACCAGCAAAAAAAGCCTTTAGGGATTGAAAGCTCAAAATCTCAGCTTTAGTATAATAATAGATAGATAGATATTTTAATTAATGCTTTTTATATAGCTAGATGATAGCCGACAATAATCAAGGTAATATTTATCCTCAATTTTTCAGAATGTGTGGGTTCATATATCTGCATTTCAACAAACTCAATATCTCGTCCAGATTTCTTTGTGTTAACTTTTGTTGTACTTTGTTGGAAATTTATTAGGGAGCACACGTACGGGTTCAAATCGACCAATGACAGCCCTTCTTGAGATCATGTGAGAACACTTATAAAAGCAAGATCCCAACGTCTTCCACCCTCTCTATTTGGTCAATTACACGCGGTGGCAACAAGGTAACGCATCGCTATAACCCACGAAGGTAGATCAGCAATATCTTTTCCGGCTGTTCACCACCGAGGAGCAGAGAGCTGCCAACCCAAGAACTACTACCGGATTCCATGCCAGGAGAAACAGTTAACAGGAGACTCAAAGAATTAAGTCTTCACGCAAGCATGTATTTCGGCAACTACCCTTCTTTAACCTTACTAACCTAAATCCGACCTAACCAAACTAAATCTTGGACATTGAACTAAATGAACTCTGTGAATACTATCATTCATTACTTGTTTTTTTTTTTATATTTGTCTACCATTGTCCATTTTATGCTTTGTACATTAAATGCTTTTCGTAGTATCAAAGTTTGTCGTTTTCCTTTCTTCAGAAACAGCAACCCAGCTTATCTCTGCTTCCATTTGTAATTGTATTTAGGGGTCTGAAATCCCGTACTTTAATTTTTATAACTTTACTGTTATTTTCCCCTATTTGTATCGGTTTTTGAAATCTTTCTTAAATAATTAATTGCTTTGTGTTTTTCTTTATGTCCAACGCAAAAGTACCTGAACCAGGGGTTCTTAATGTTTTAAGTCCGTAGACTCCTACAAAAATTTGATTGACCTATCATGGACCCCCTCCTTATATACCCCAGTCCACCTTGCAGTTGTCTTTTTGCAACCAATTATGTAATTAATGAATTCTGCACAAACGTTTATGTAAAACTATTAATTGTAAAATAACCGTAAAATAAACAGAAAAGTAAGCATAACATATAAAAAAAGAACCGCAATTATTTAATACTAACTTAATAACTTATCAAGGTAGAACATTTTCTAATGTGATGGGTGAAGCTGGTGGCTTTTGATAAATTCATGAAATTTTGAAAATATATCAACATGAGTATGTTCTCTAGGATTCTGTGGAAATAATTTCTTCTAATTACTAAGAAGACTTATTAGTTTCCATAGACCCGTTGTAGATCCCCGAATACTTACAGACCGCTTGAGTTGTTGTATAGACCCGGGGGGAGTTATGTAGACCACTTTGAGAAACCCTGATCTAATTGATAGGAAAAAAATGACGGGAAAGAAAGAAAGAACACTTAAAAGTATTTCACGTCTAGTATTCTTTCTTTCTTTCTTTTTTTCTTTTTATTCATTCTTTTTTTTTTCCTTTTTCATTCTAGTTTTTTCATTTATTTTCTTTCTACACTTTCATTCATTCATTCTTTCATGAGACTATTTATATCTACTATATTTTCTTTCTTTCTCAAAAAATTCTTTCTTTCTGTCTTTTATTTTCCTTCTACGCTATTTTTTAATGTTCTAGTAATAGAATATTTACACTTAATGTTTTTCTTTCTTTCTTTCTTTTCAATCGGGAGGGTTAAATTTATTTTGTAAACACGTATTTTACGTCATCTTTAGACAGCGTTTACTTCCATATTTGAGCAAAATTGACCACAAAAATAGTTTGAAATGTATTAAAAATAAATTACATGTGTAATATTATTTTGTCTTTTAATTTTTTTTATTTTTACTGATGCTGATTATGTTACAACTTTTCGACTTTAACAAAAAATTGACTTTGAATAATCGATTTGATTAATTTCAATTTAAAATGAAAAGCAGACGAAAAATTGGTTATGTAAATTAAACAACAAAATTTAAAAATTACGTATTGAGATTTGTTTTACTCTTATTTATGAAATATAATTTCCTTTTAAATTATCAGTGAAAAAATTTATATCGATAATATGAAATTTAAAACTTGAATTGATGCGGTTTATATTTTAAATGAATTTTATCTATTAATTAAGTATATAAATTGTTGCTCTAAAGGGTCATATTGATAGAGATAACTAATATTTATTTCAAAGTATTTCGATTTATTTCCATTGAATCAATGTGACTGAAACGATTCAGAAATTTAAAATAAAGAATTTATTGATTAATAAATGAATACTGAAAATGTTATTAAAATCAGATAATTCCCTGATTTGTGATAATTCTTCCTTTTTTTTTATCAATCTGGAGCAATTATCGGCAGGGATTGTTTTAAATATTTTTTCGCTGATTTTTGTAAACCATTTACTCTCTGATCTGTCATAGAAAGGAAATCTCACATGGCCGAGTTATATCATTATACTTGAGTTTGAAAAAAAAAATGGATCATGGTCAGTTTGATTTCTTTACATCTGGCTCTCATTAAGTATTTACTTAATTATTTTTCATTGATTGTTTTGGTCGAATTGTTTGTTTAATCATGAAAGTCACCAATGACGTTTCTTTCTCTTACTATTAAAATTCTAATTTTTAAATAAAATCTTCATTATTTTTGTACTAAAAGCAAACTCTTGTGATCGTGAATGTATGTATGTATGTATGTATGTATGTATATACTTTGTCATTAATTGTTTTATTTTCGTAGTATCCTTTGGACAGATATGCATGCATACATACAAACTGTCCTTTATATATGTATAGATTATTTCAAGGGCCCCGACTATGAGTGGTGTCAATCTTCTACGGTTCTCTTTCTGCTCTCTGGCAAGGTCCTGGTGGCATTATGTAACGTACTGGGCATCCGTTTCTCATAAATGGTCTCGTTTATTCGTGTGTGAAAACTACTCTTAAATTAAAACCCCGGGTAACCCTGTGCTGGCTTTTAAAATCAAACTCGAGTACAAATCTTTTTATCAACAAGTTTATTATGATCACTGATCGTCCTAGTAGTCAGAGAGAGAGAGAGAGAGAGAGAGAGAGAGAGAGAGAGAGAGAGAGAGAGAGAGAGAGAGAGAGAGATCTTTGTAATAATAGAATCAGCATAATTAGAGCTAGTAAACTTATGACGTTCCTGCCTGTGAGCTAGATGTCAAACTTGGGAGAAGAAAGAAAGAAAGGCTGCTTTTCGGCTAAGCTAATGTCGGCGTCGTGTTGCTCTCAAGTCATTTTTTATCCTTCCTGACCGATTTTGAATACTCATCCCCTATTTTATGATTTGGTTAATCAGCTGATATTTTGACGTAATTCCCCTAACTTATTTCTGTATATCTTAATACCATTGCTATAATCTAATCTAATTATATTGGAATTTTAACCAAACAATTCAAAATGAATTCTAGCCAGATTTTTCCTTTCAAAATATTTCAATTCTATTGTATCTTGTTATTTTCCCCAAAATGTTTAACATCGAAATTTTCCCTGGCTGGACTTCAAAAAGCAATTCACACCAATCAAAATGCATTCCAGTCAAATTCTTCCTTTCAAAATATTTTTCCAAAATATTTATTTCTCTCTTCTTCCCCCATAATTTGCTTTTACTAAAACTGATTGTTTTGCAACCCCTAATTACCTACGCTCATTAGTTATATTACAAGGAGAGCCCTGTAGTCTGGACTGTGTAAATCCCTCCATGGTTCTCAGTTCCCCAAGTCTATTCCCAGATTATTTAGGACTAGAAGTGTTTACACAATGTTGTCTAGGTAAAGAGTAGGGGATAAAGTTCGCAGACCCATTGATTGTTTTGATCTTCAATAATTGAATTGTTTATGTTTTAAGCACAAACGTCACCAATGACGTTCACTTCTATTTAAATTTTAACTTTTAAATATCTTCACGAATATAAATAAAATCTTCATTATTTAAAAAAATTTTTTTAAAAGCAAACTCTTGTGATAGTGAATATATATATATGTAAAGTAAGTAAAGTCGTCGGGGTGGCCTAAAGTCGGTATCAGCCAATCAGCAAGGGTGCCTATCCCCTTTACACTAGCACTAGACCAAGGAGATTATTTTAGCGTCTGAGGTGAAGCGCTACACCTACCATCAGCACCTTACTTTACCGCACAGATCCCTCTGCTACTCATACACTGAGTTGGCGAGGGCCAGTATCGAACTAAGAACCTTGTGGTTTCTAGCCGAACGCTCTATCGACTGAGCTAACCCGAATATATATATATATATATATATATATATATATATATATATATATATATATATATATATATATATATATATATATATATATATATACTTTGTCGTTAATTCTTTTATTTTCATAGTTTCGTCTGGACATACATACATATTATATTATTAATCGCAACGTCTTGTCAGTCGACTGCCACTCCTTCATTCATTGTCCGTTTGTGAGCTCGTTCATGACTTTTCAATCCTGCCAAAGTCTTGCATAACTTAGAATATATCTGGCACACATAACGATCGGTGTTGACTGAGTCTACAGGTGTTGTATACGCATCACGTGAACTTTCATGTGAAGCTTGAGTCCACCACCTGTTCGGCACACTTTTGTGCAGCAGGGACTTAAAAAGTCCTCATGTTGGGGATCATGCTGGTAATCAGAGTGTGACATGGTAGAGACAACAATTGCAATCAGGTAGTTCTCATGTGATTGACCCAGCCTACAGGGCCCGGTCACATTCCTCACAGATCCACATATCACCAGAATTTTTTTAATATACATACATACATACATACATACATACATAGAAATAGCATAATCTTTACAGATCATTGCCGTTCCTCACATACCTACATACATACATACATGCATACCAACTGTCCTTTATATATGTATAGATTATTTAAAGGGTCCCGGGTATGAGTGGTGTCAATTTTCTACAGTTTTCTTTCCGCTCTCTGGCAAGGTCCCAGTAGCATTATTATTAGTAGTATTATCAGCCGTGAGAGTTGAGATATAAAATGCAGCTAAAAGTTAAAATAAAAGAAAATATTGGGTTGGTGCATAATTATTGCGGCTTTTTTTCAGCAAATTTTATTCAACAAAAACAATAACAATTGGCGGTTTTGTTTATTTTCTTTCATAAAAATAGTCCATTCTTTTCAGAATGCGTATTGAAAATCATATCCACATTCGTCATATTATGCTCTACCACTCGGAGAAAGGTTAGAATACGGCAGAGTAATTTCGCGATCTCAATGAACATTTTGGTGAAGGAACAATCAGCAAAAGCCAAGTGGAAAGATGGTTCAGGAAGTTCAAATTGGGCGATACAAACTTCGCAGATGAAGAAGGAAGAAGGAATTATTGCAGCTTTTTGCTTATTTCGCTGCAGACAATCAGTAAAAATTCGGACTCGTTCGGCTTTGCTGTTATTGGAGAGTTCGTGGGGGACCTACCCAGCCAATTTGCATACTTTTTCCGAGATTTTTAAGACGACGAACGAATGGTCCATATTGAAGTCTTCGGCCAACATTCTCGTTGTCAAGCCTTCGTCCTCTTCCACAGCTGCCAAAATTGCCTGGTTGTTGAAATTTGATGCAGCGAAATAAGCAAAAAGCTGCAATAATTACGCATTATTATTAGTAGTTATATCAGCAGTGTGATTTGAGAGATAAAATGCAGTTACAAATTAAAATGAAAGAAAATACGAATCGAAATTAATGATGGTTCACAATACTTTATCTAAAAATAAAGTTAAATAAAAATACATGATTTGTTAGCTATCAGAATATATATATATATATATATATATATATATATATATATATATATATATGAGGTTAAGTAAACAAACAAATGTGTTTATTTTTATATGGCTTTAAGCCGCCAATATGTGCCTAATTGAAGTCGTACCTAATTTTGAAAATTAATTAGTTAATAATTAATGAATTTTACGCGGGCATATATGTTCAAATGTAAGGCTAAACGAATCGACATTGACATTTCTCGATTCGTTTAACCTTACATTTGAACATATATGCCCGCCTAAAATTCATTAATTATCAACTAATTAATTTTCAAAATTAGGTACGACTTCAATTAAGCACATAACGTCCATATATATATATATATATATATATATATATATATATATATATATATATTCAGTTTAATATTTCAACTGGAACAATGTTCTCTTCGAAAAATGTACATATTTGCGCCCCTCGCCCCATCAAAAATTCTGCAGTCCTGAGGAAACTGTCTGCTCACCGAGTCGTTTTAGTCTTTAAGTTGGTGAGAGAGAGTCTATCCCCTTTTCGCTAGCGCTAGACCATGGAAATTGTTTTTTGCTCAGATGGAGCGCCACACCGATCGTTAGCACCCGCTCCCCCCCCCCCAAAAAAAAAATTATTTATTCATTTACTGAAAGGCTTCTTTCGTCTCTTCAACAGCAACACCAGCATGAAATTGTGAGTCTTGTATATATATATATATATATATATAATATATATATATATATATATATATATATTAAAACCGTAGAGAGGAAGGCCCCGAAACGGTTTGCACATTCTCTCCTGATGAGCCCATGCATTTGTAAACATCCTTTGTTTTTTCAATATATCATATTCACACTGTCGGATTAATTTCCATTTTATTTCATACATATATATATATATATATATATATATATATATATATATATATATATAATAATAATAATAATAATAATAATAATATTAATAAAGAATCAGTAGTTCATGTCGTGCGTTAATTATATCAGGGCGAGTCGAACGTTTTGCAATATTTGCCTGCGGACATATCACGTGACGGAAGCAGTTCAAGACGTGGTAGGTATCCATTTTTGGATTGGTAGTATCGATATAGTTGGTACGCTAACACGTTGTACATTGTTTCACCTCCGTTTGTTGATTTGAAAACTTATGATTTGTCAGTTTGGACTGATGTCTGCGTGCTTAACTAAGAACGGTAATTTTTAAAAAAATGAAGTTCTCAATTCTTTTTTAAATTTTTTAACTTTTTTTTTTAGTTGAGGTTGATCACTGTACAGTAACCAGATGGCTACAGAAATTTCACTTGGATTTCAAGGTCAGGTAGGCCTAAAACTGTGGATCCCGAGGTCATGCTCCAAGCTATAGAGGTTAATCCTGCAAGTAGCACAAGGAGAATATCAGGCAAGTTCGGCATCTCACAGTCTAGTGTGGTTGGTCATCTTCCAGACTTTGGCAAAAGCTTTTAGAGCTGTCGAATTGTTCTTCCTGTTATAACGTTACACCTTAATAAGAACTTTTAGTTCTTCTACTCTTTTTTTTTGTCCGCGATAACTTGTGTAAAAAAGACGAATACCAACCGATTTCTCATTTGACAGTATAAGATTTATTCTCATCGTAGATCGCTCTAGTAGTTGGCCAAGCAAAGAAAAACAGAAAGAAATAACAAAACAAAAAAGTACAAAACAGAAAGAAAGAAACATGAGAAGGAGGCAGACGGCTGACCCACCCACCGCCTCTTGCGTTCTCGGGTGGTCTCCTTATCCTTTTCTTTTTTTCTATCGGAACTTGTCTTTATATATACCTAAAGATTGTTTTATCCACGAATACTTTTTCCTAATCGGCCCGTCCACGCACTGCCACCCAGAAACATTAGCTGATTCTTTACTGGCCTTCTAAAAATTTACGTAATGTCTAAACAAGCGTTTATTCTCGGATATTTCCATTCCAAAGTATTTCCTTAGAACTTTTGATTTGTAAACAAACGTTTATACTTGGATGTTTTCATTCCAAAGTATTGATTTATAAACAGCCGTTTATGCCCGGATGTTTTTAGATAAACGAAATTTTCTCTAGCCATTTTTTTTTAGTTTCGAAATTAAAAACCCAATTTGCAAATACGATTTGGCAACCTGGTTTCAAATTCAATATTTCATTAAAAAAGAAAATTAATTTCTAAAATAATTAATTGAGATAGTTAATTATGTTATAACGTTTTCTAAAATATTTTCGACTCACCCTCGTATTTTTAAGGTTTGCTACATTCAATAATCTAGTTTAGCGGTTAAAAGTAATTGACAAAAAACCCGATATAACTCATTTCGTTATTCTGATGTCATTTCATAAGTTTAGGTTAGTCTGACATTAAGCCAGAAGTATAGGCTATTCAGTAAGTATCAAACTCGCAAATGGTGGAATTACCCTCATATAAGCAAGGTAACTCTTTGTCAACCAAATTTCCCCCCACGACTGTACCAATTTTTCTTGGTATTTTTCACTATTCACTTCAGAATTTATTCTATTCAAATAATGTCCTATCATTATTGTAATCTGAGTCCTTCTACTGAATTATAATGAGCTACCCATAAGCTTTTGTACTTCGCTTCGGTGTGTTATACGTAGTCGTGGGAGTGCCGCCGTGAACGTTCTAAAGTAGGCAAATAGTTAAGAAATGACATAAAATAAACAGCAAATCTGAATGCCTTGCGTAGTACAATGATTAAAAAGATAGGTTTGAAGACCATTAGTCTGTGATTTTAGCTACAAATGCCTGAATAGCGCGCAATATATGATATCATTAGAATCGCATTTTATGAATAGCATTAGATTACGGAAACTCCCGAAGTAGCCCAACTCTAACGCTAACCCTAAATCTGACCCTAATACTGACCCAAACACTAACCCTAACCATAACCTTAAAACTAACCCTAACCCTCACCCTAACCCTAGCGTTTCAAAGGTTTTCGGATGTTTTCATGAAATATAATGAAATGTAATTCTTTTTATACGTAATCTAATGGTATTATCTTTTACGCGCTATTCTGTATTAGTATCACCAAATCTATTTATTTCAATTTCAATGTATTTTTATTTTTATTCTATTCATTTATGTTTCTTTCTCTGGTTCAAATGCAGAATAGCGCGCAATATAGAATATTAAAATCGCATTTTACGTGTAAATAGCTTTAGATTACGGAAAGTAACCCGAAGTAACCCTTACCGCAACTGTCTCAAAGGTTTCGAGTATTTCCGTGAAATGTAATGCTTTTTATACGTAATCTAATGATATTATCTCTTGCGCACTATTCTGCATTAGTACCTGATTTTGAATTTCACTGAGTGCTCAATACTAGTCTAGAGTGATTCGTCACCTTGACGACGCAACTGTCGAATTTTGCTTTATGTTAGCAAAATATTGCAAAACTTTTGACTCACACTAGTATTAAGTCATTAATAAGATATCTTTAAAATCTTGTTATATCTTCAGCGTCATCTTCTTCATCACTACTGATGATAATTTGTATAGTGCTTTGTTCTGTTGATACTTCACTTGAAACCGATCTGTTATCATGGCTACCTTGCTGTTCAGAAAAGGCTGACACATTATCCAAGTTGGGTTGTAACGATCCAAGCTGAGGAATGTCAGTACCCCCCTCTTGTAAATCGAACAGCGCTCCGCCGGTTTCTCCTTCCTTCTGGACGCTGATCAATTCAGTACCGTTCTGATCCATGTCAGGATCTCTTTGGCGAGTAGCAGAGCCAGAAGAATCCTTTTGATCCTCTTTTAAATTGATCAACGCTCCGTCGGTTTCGTCTTCCTGGACGCTGACCAATTCAGTACCGTTCTGATCCATGTCAGGATCTCTTTGGCGAGTAGCAGAGCCAGAAGAATCCTTTTGATCCTCTTTTAAATTGATCAACG
>CM042145.1:105269002-105286502 GCA_023376005.1 Doryteuthis pealeii
ACGTCTTCATCTTGATTTAGTTCTTCTTTGGCTTCTTCGGCTTCTTCGGCTTCTTCGGCGGCCCTTTTGCGTTCCCTAATCATTTCGGCAAATTCCTCCGACCGCATTCGGACAATATCGTCGAATCTGTTCAGCAGTGGTTCGAGCATCTCGTCTTTACTCTTGGACTTTTCTCTCGGAAAACACAAACAGCGAAAGATGCTGCCACAAGAGAAATTGTATTCGGAATCCATTTCGTGGTTTTGATTGGTTCCACGTGGCGCAAAAAAACTCTGGAAACAGTCGATGGTACTCAGTTTCCGGCCTTTCAGATTATTTAATTCACTTTCGTTTTCACTTTCGCCTTGGCCATTTCCTCGGCTTCCTTCTTTTTGGCCGCTTGTTCTGTGTGGGTCTCACGAGTGCCCCACGAAACGTTTTGCAGGTTGCCGAGGGCGTAGAACATGAGCATGATGGACATGGATGGTATGAGAATAAAATAGAGAAGTCCGTGGAGGAGACAGAAAAATTCTTTGGGGTGAAATATGGCGGACATGAAGAAGGTGCCAGCAACGAAACAAAATAGAATCGTCGTGAACGAACAGAAAAGATAAGTTCCAATTTCCCTCATTAGACCAACCGTCACTAACATCATGAAAGCGGCGTACAGAATTGACATCACCGACGCAAACTGCAGCTAAAAAAATCAAGAAGAAAAAAAAAGAAAGAAATTTGTTAAGATACTATAGGCAACAATAAAGCAGTTATTACAACTAGCAAAATAAAAAACGCCCCCCGGGCGATGTAAAAATAGATTTTTGAAACATATTGCCTGAGGGGTGGGAGTTAAAAATTCAATGTCAGCGAGTTTGTACCCTAAGTAAGTAAAATCATCAAATTCATTAAAGGATTAAAAAATAAAACAATTTGAAATGTAAACTTTAAATATGTATTAAAATAAAACAAACTATATATAGATATATAATACCAGTCATGTACTTATTAAAACTTGTTTTAAAAAAACAATGAGGACTGTCTAATGTTGCATGTTCAAATTTTGAGTGTATTTATTCTATGTTATGACGATTTTGGGTAATGTGACGTAAGCAGTGACGTAGTTTTTGTTACAGACAAAAGCCGGAAGCGAATCTCCATTATTAATAGATCTATGATGTTGAGTCAAAAAGTAATGCCATTTTGTTTAGGACAGGTATAATTACCAACACAGGAACATGTATCATACATCAAAATGAAACTGGTCCTCTGGATAAAGATGTTCCACGTAAGGAGCACCGGCAGCGGGGGTGTACATGACTTTGGTTTTCTTAATGCTAACTGTCAGACCCAAGCTAGTACAAGTATTAGTAAAGCGGCCCATGACCGACTGCATTTCTTCCTGAAAATGTGCAACTAGGTCTGTATCATCGGCGTATAAAGGCTCCTTAACAAATCCGTCACCAACAAGGGTTCTCACTTGGAGTCTTCGTAAGTTAAAAAAAATCCTGTTGTTCGGAATCATACATACATACATACATACATGCATGCATACACATAACTTCCTTTTATATATGTATAGATATATGAGGGTATGTCAAAAGGTAATGCCATTTTGTTTAGGACAAGCATAATTGCCTATAATCGCTAGCAGGCATGAAAACTCATCAACGAGCTCATGAACGGACAATGAATCAAAGGTGGCATTTGTCTGACCGCAACGGTCAACATATGCGATCAACATGTCTGACCCATCTAGGAGAAAGAAATCACTGATATAAAAACCATCCAGTGGACGACCATTCCTCGAATCCTGTTGGTCTGTAGTTTGATTTGTTGCCAGCTACCTTGCTACTTTTTGAACCGAGAGAGGGACTTAGCAGTCGTACAAAGCTGTACCTCTATATTATACATCTATGTACAGATACTCCTCCAGACAAGGTGTGGCATTCGTCTGACAAGACGTCATAATCAGAATCCGGAGGAAAGTATGAAAATAAAACCATTTATTGGTGGGAGGTCAGGACACTAACTACTTACCTGAGTGTCTTCTTTGGCAACGAAACATAGAAACATCATGGACATTACGGGGACCAAGTTGATGACAAGACTGCTGGTGAGATTGACGTCATAGGCAGAGTGAAGTGCCCCGACGAGCAGCATGAATATAGTCCCTGGGGTTAGGATTGAAGTGACCATTAGACAGGACTGGTAGAAGATATACAGCATGGAAATGCTGTCATTCTTTTTTCGAACGTTGCGCCAGTCCATGAGGAGGTCCATAATATTGGCCATTGTCGATGGGGCCCAACGTCTTCGCTGCTTGAAGAATTCATTGAATGTTTCGGGACAATACGTAAGGGCATCAGAAGCTGCACAGTATTCGACTCGGAAACCCTGTTGCAACAGCAATGTGCACAGCCAACGGTCTTCACCTAAAGAAAAGAAAAGAAAAGAAGTTCAATTGAAGAAAAATAAATCTAAGGATTAATTTCATCTAGCGGAAGTCGAATATATATATATATATATATATATATATATATATATATATGTTTTTTTCCAACGAATTTCATTTCAAATAAGGATTTACTCTGATGAAGTTCGAATTTCCTTTGTGTGCGGAACATTTCTACATTTTTTCTATTATTATTATTTCATTTCATTTGGTCATTTAAAAATGATAATAGTTTGAATAATGTACACATGGAGAAACTCCTGACCGAAACACGTGTATGTAAAATTGATTAAAATATCCTATTTTTATCCATTCTATACTTTCTTTCCTTTATTTATTTTTTCAACATATATATGTATATATACTTCGAAAAGCATTAAGTCAGGGGTATTACGATTATTGTCACAATTTTAGACGTTTTAGTTCCGCTGTTGGTATTGATTGGTATTCAGTGGATATTTCTTGTGTCATAAAGTTAAATGTATTCCTTGATAGAAAGATTGTATTATCAGTTACTCCTGGTCTGTTAATCTGTAGTATTCCTTGGGAGAAAGATTGTAGTATCAGTTACTCCTTGTCTGTCAATATGTGGTATTCCTGAGTAGAAATATTGTAGTATCAGTTACTTTATGTCTGTTAATCTGTAGTATTCCTTGGGAGAAATATTGTGGTATCAGTTACTCCTTGTCAGTCAATCTGTAGTATTCCCGAGTAGAAATATTGTAGTATCAGTTACTTTATGTCTGTTAATCTGTAGTATTCCTTGGGAGAAATATTGTGGTATCAGTTACTCCTTGTCAGTCAATCTGTAGTATTCCCGAGTAGAAATATTGTAGTATCAGTTACTTTATGTCTGTTAATCTGTAGTATTCCTTGGGAGAAATATTGTGGTATCAGTTACTCCTTGTCAGTCAATCTGTAGTATTCCCGAGTAGAAATATTGTAGTATCAGTTACCCCTTGTCTGTTAATCTGTAGTATTTCTTCAAGGAGGGAACCCACTCGGCAACTGATTTTAGGACAATTTATCAACCACTTTAAATACATTTTTGTCGTTTTTCATTAGTCGATTCAACTCCAACAAATTGGTAGAGTCTGACATTTCGCTTATACCCAAAATATTCCATTGGTGGAATATCAAGTGTCTAAGATATACGAGAAATTGCCGCTTATATTTATGGATTTTACCAAAATCAGGAGAAGGCATTTACTTATGAAAAATGACATACAATGCATTTAAGGTCGTTGGTAATTGCCCTGAAATCAGTTGCTAACTGGATTTAATACCCGAAGGACTACGACTGGATTCTCTGCTACAAGTACACTTTTGTTCTACCTAGGATTTCAAGGACTACGAATTGTAACCCTCATATCTACATCAATTCATTGAATTGACTATTTTCTTTATCATTATTATCTATGCATTGAACTATGGAAACGACAATAAAAAATAAAGATCTGAAACTACACCTGAAACTACACCTATTTACCAATAGGAGTTCTAAACATTTAAAATGGCTACCAGAATCATAACACTTCTTCCCTTACATTTCCATACATGCATATAACACTAGATTCTCTGTAAAAGGAGTTACACTCTTGTTCTACCTAGGATTTCAAAGAATACAACAGATTTTCTACGACTGAGACTACACCCTTTCCTACCATTGGATTTACCAGTAGGAGTTCTAAACACTTAAAATGGCTACCAGAATCGTAACACTCATATCTCCGCCAATTCATCGAATTGACCATTTTCTTTGGTGGCATTGTAATCAACTGAAAACGACAATAAAATCAAGTTCTTTAATCCTGCTCGTGTGGAGGGATTAGGTTGTTTCGATTTTGTTGCCATCCTTTAGGCTTCGTGCAAGAGCGCTTGTCCAGCGGAGATCCTTTGTGTTAAGCAGAGAGCGATCCTTAGTGAAGAATCCTTTGGTTGTTCCTTGGTGCTCCTCAGTTTTGCAGGCCCTTCGTCAATGATTGTAAATGGGCGTCTGTCAGTATCAGCGATCAGATAAGTAGTTAACCAACCACGTATTCGGGCTGCTAATTGGCTAAGGTTTAAACCATGTGATCTTGCTTAGTCTATAAATTTAAGTGGTGGTTTGCAGCACGGCTTATATACTAAAATATTCCAACATAGGTAAATTGTGTCTCAATGCACACTACACCAAAAGAAGAGACAGTTCTGTTGGCTGACTGCATCTCTGCAGAGGAGTAAGAAACCCCAACGAGGCCACTTGTCAGGCGTGTGTGGCGACCCGTGATGCTTAACGATGTAACACTAGTGGCTGAGCAGTCCATGATATGCAACACTCCACTTTAGTTCTTACTTAGGCTAGATGGGTGATCGGAGAGGCCTCCTCTGATCAATCGGCTAGTCACGTCAAGCCGTAGCTTGATAATACAATAATATGATTGTCCCAACTCTATTGCCCTTATGGCAAGCCCCAACCGTTTTTATCATATGGGTGCTAGAAGGCGGTGGCTGAGGGTATTATTGTCCTTCGTATGACGTTAAACTCTATCTGATAGTGAGGTTCCAGTTCTGGAGGTATGGGGAATTTGGAGCACCCCTTGATCACCATTGCTCCCAGGTCCACTCTGACCCGGAGTGGTAGTAGTTATTAGGGTTAAATAGAAAAATGTGTTTATAAAACAAATTGAGTACCAATCAAGAATGAATGAAGCAAACATATTTTCGGCATAAAATGACCCAATGGGTTGACATGCCGTAAGATCCTTCAACCAACCAACCAACCAACCAACCAAAAGAAGAGAAATATTTACCTTGGTCGTATTGTACGTGATGCTTAGCCTCACTGGGGAGTGTTGTGTAACGTTTTAGCACATTGTCAGCAGCTAAAGCAGAACCGCGAAATAAACTGAAACATCCGGGACTGCAAAGGACACAACCAATCATGTGCTCGGTTGCTTTTTGCAGCCAATGGCTGATGGCATATTCAAATTTCTGGTACCAAACCATTGGACCTTTAATAAAGGAAAGCATTTTATAATTCAATATGAGAATAACTAGGATGAGAAAATATTATATAAAGTGTCATAATATGATATAATAATATATCATATAATAATATAATAATGATAATGATTTTATGATAATGATATAATAATGATAATATATAGTGTCATATTACAATATAAATGGAAAGAACTATGATAACAAAAGTAGTGAGTTGAAATTGCAAACAATTTTGTTGTTGTCGTTGTTACGAAGAAGTACAAAGTGAATTAAAAGAAGAAGAAGAAGAAGAAGAAGAAGAAGAAGAAGAAGAAGAACAACAACAACAACAACAACAACAACAACATTAATTGAAAAAGAAAGAATTAATAAAAAGGAAAGAAAGAAAGAAAGAAAGGTTATGCAGAAAACAAGAAGAAGAAGAAGAAGTAGAAGAGGAAGAAAAAAAAGAAGAAAGGTAAAGCAGAAAACAAAAAAGAACAACAATTGAAAATGAATGAATGAATGAATGAAAGGTAATGCAGAAAACAGAAAGAAGAAGAAGAAGAAGAAGAAGAAGAAGAAGAAGAAGAAGAACGACAACAAAAAAACAATAATAACAACAACAACAATTTAAAAAATAGGGAAGGACAACGAGACAAAAGGAGGAGTAGAAAAGCTGAAAGAAGGACCGAAGAAAAAAAATGGAAGATGTTAAAGAAGGCTCATGAAAGAAGATAGAATCAATGAAAGAAAGAAAGAAAGAAAGAAAGAAAGAAAGAAGAAGAAGAAGAAGAAGAAGAAGAAGAAGAAGAAGAAGAAGAAGAAGAAGAAGAACGAGTCTTCATTTAGACATGATTTTCTGGAAAAATTGTTATGAGAGGTCTCCGGAGTCCGACAAGAAACACCTGAAGAAGGCCGGAGGGCACATCAACCGAAACGTTGCGTATATAACAACAAAGATAAGGACAGCTGGCCGACAAATCTAAATAATAAAAATTAGGCCGAGAGTCCCAAAAGGGTTACAGACCTGATCCAATGGGGTGGATTCTACCGCAGGCGGCTCCCACTTTAGGGTTCCTTCGCATTCGATCAACCAGAAGTAGCACAGCCGCGGGTTCAAAATCGACGTCCCCGTCGAGGGCCAACAAGAAAGTGTTATCGGCTCGTCGCTCCTTTACAGATTTGGACACAGTTTCCGAGAAGATCCGTTTCCCCAAAAAGTAGTACATATACATAACCTGTAATTAAAGAATTAAAAAAAGATGAGCGGGACCCGTGGAATTTCTACGAAACGAAACAAAAATCAAGAGCAGCTATTTAAGCCAGAAACGATGATCTGCAATTTCATATATATATATATATTATATATATATATATATATATATATATATATATATATATACCAAGCGAGTTGGCAAATCCTCGCGGTGATAAAAACCCAGCAAATAGTTTGATTGTAAAAATATACTACCAAACATCAACCGGGGAGAAAAAAAATTTTGGAAAAAAGAAAAGGCCAAGATAGTCGTACCAACAAAAAGTAATCTATTGGTACAATATTTGGCCAAAAGAAAAAAACAATTTATATGTATATATATGTATATAAGATATATATGGATATTCATACAACCTCTAGGAAAATAAGCTAATAAGTAAAAAGTGCTCAATACCTAAGTAGAGCAAATAATAAAGATAAATATAATGAGTCAGACGAACCTACTATTAGTTTCGCTTAATGCTCTTCAGGGCTAAGATCTGACTCAGATCTTAGCCCTGAAGAGCATTAAGCGAAACGAATAGTAGGTTCGTCTGACTCATTATATTTATCTTTATATATATATATATATATATATATATATATATATATAAACTAGAATCGGCTACCCGGCGTTGCTTGGGTAGAGGGGTATAATAAAATGTTTGTCTCGCGGATCCATGATTGTTTTGGTCTTACATAATTGATTTATATTTTAATCACGAACGTAACAAATAACTTCCCTTTTCTTATTATTCAAATCCTAATTTTTAAATACCTTTCCAGATATAAATAAAATCTTCATTATTTTTGTATAAAAAACAAGCTCTGGAGGTAGTAAACGTGTGTATATATTTGTATTGTCGTTAATTGTTTTATTTTCGTTGTTTCCTCCGGTAAAGTAAATATATATATATATATATATATATATACAGAGTCAGATTTTAGCCCTGAAGAGCTTTATGCGAAACTAATAGTAGGTTCGTCTGACTCATTAGATTATCTTTATTATTGGCTCTACTTAGGTATCGAGCACTTTTTACTTATTAGCTTTCTCCTAGCGGTTATATGAATATATATATATCTTATATACATATATATACATATAAATTGTTTTTTCTTTTGGCGGTTATATGAATATATATATCTTATATACATATATATACATATAAATTGTTTTTTCTTTTGGCGGTTATATGAATATATATATATCTTATATACATATATATACATATAAATTGTTTTTTCTTTTGGCCAAATATTGTACCAATAGATTATTTTTTGTTGGTACGAATATCTTGGTCTTTTCTTTTTTTCAAAATTTTTTTTCTTCCTGGTTGATGTTTGGTAGTATATTTTTACAATCAAACTTTCTGCTGGTTTTTTTCTCTCCGCAAGGATCTACCAACACGCTTGGTATATATATATATATATATATATATATATATATATATATATATATATATATATATATAAAAGAAGAAAAAAAAGAAAGGAAAAAAAATAATTTGTGAAATTGTATTTATTATAACATCTCACAATGCACACGCTTTTTAAAACCATTTTCAAATTTTGCTCGTACCACAATCTATTCACACACACACACCACACACACACACACACACACATATATATATATATATATATATATATATATATATATATATATATATATATAGCACTAGCTTTTGATTTTTGTGCAAAAATCATAAAGATTTGATTTATATTCAAAAATATTTAAAATGAAAATGTACATATAGCATTGAAATTCTACTAACAATTTCCAGCATTTATAAATCTCAAAAGGAAACAAATCAATACACTTGGTTTCCACCCTCGCAACCTAGGTGACGCTGGGTAGCCACTTCTAGTTACATATAAATTCTACCAAATTACTAAAATATCTTCCGTAAATCACAATTTTAATATTACAAATAGAATAAATACGTTAATTTTGAAAAAAAAATCATTTTGATTTTACTTTGGGCATTTAAGCGAGGCAAGACCATTTGGAATGTTTCATTTTTAAAATTGATTGAAATAGAATGGGACAAATAAGAAATCTGTGAAAAAGTGACACCAGATAATCTGTATTCACATTTTTGCATTGCGTCTTGGACAATTTGGACGGTGTCATTTTTAACCAGAGGATGTTGCAGGATGGCAACGGACGGAAGATTTAATAACAAGCATATTATTAATTAAAAAAAGATTAATTATCAAACAATTTTCACATTTAACTCGTCGGTAGAATTTCCGTAATGAATTCTGGTGGCTTGTAACATGAGAGAGAGAGAGAGAGAGAGAGAGAGAGAGAGAGAGAGAGAGAGAGAGAGAGAGAGAGTTGGTTAGAATGGAATTTTTTTTTAGGATAAATCAGCACAACGTCACATGTCATTTTTCTACTGGTCGAAAAGTGTCACGTGGTGAAGTGGGAGAGAGGAAGAGTGAGAGGTGAGAATGTTAAGGGAGTTTTGGAACGATGTGTTGACAGAGTGAGACGTGGTCTCTTACTCAGTGTAGTTTGTCTTGGGGGAAAATAAAATCTCATGAGAACAAATAAGTCGCCTTGTGTTATTAACTAAAAACTATAAATGGTATAAGGCAAGATATCCTCCAGCATCCCAGGTTGGTTCCAGACTCAAAACATCAAAGAATTGCCGGCCAACACAACCAGCCCAACAACCAGATTCGAGCCCCTCAAAGTAGTACCGGCCCAGATACAAGTATTAGGCAATTATTTCTATGTGACACATCATCACTCCATTCAGAAATGAGAACCATAACGTTATAGGCTGAGCAGTCAATGACAGGCAACACTCCACTGTGGCCCTTACTTGGGCTAGACGAGCGGTCAAAGAGGCACCTTACCGATCCATCGGCTTGTCACGTCAAGCCCTAGCATCTATATGATTGTCTCAATCCTATTGCTCTTATGGCAACCCCACCCTTTTTATCCTATATGTACTAGAAGGCGGTGGATGAGGGTTTTAGTGCCATAGGTATGGCGTTAAAGTGCATCTAATGGTGAAGTTCCAGTTCTGGAGAACCGGGGGAGTGTGGAGTACCCCTTCATCGCTATTACTCCCAAGTCTTCATTGACCAAGAGTGGTATCGATTAAATAGATCAAAATGTGTTTTAAAAATGTGTTAAAATAATTTAAAACATTTGATTACCCAACAAGAATGAATAAAACAAAAAGTCTTCGGTATAAAATAACCCAAAAATGCCGTAAAATCCAACCAACTGAATATTTACTTTGTCGGTAGAATTTCCGTGAACAAACTCTCACTAGTGATGGTTGGTTGGTTGGATTTTACAGCATGTCAACCCTTGTTGGGTTATTTTATGCCGAAGATGTTTTTGTTCAATTTATTCTTATTGGGTATTCAATTATTTTTCAAAACTCATTTTTTTAATTTATTTATTTAACCCATAGATGGGACCCTGACAGGTTCTACTACTCCCAGTCAGAGTGGACCTGGGAGTAATGGCTATCTACCTCTACTCCACTCTCTCCAGGGCTCAAGAACTGATGCAGTTTAACGTCATATACAGGACACTAAAACCATCAGCCACCACATTCTAGCACACGTGATAAAAAGTCTAGGTCAGAGTGGACCTGGGAGTAATGACATTTTTTTGTTTAATTGTAGTGTCCATATATGATAAAAGGATTGGAGGTTTGTCTTAAGAGCGATACGGTTGGGACAATCATATAGGTGCTAGGGATTGACGTGACCAGCTAACTGATCGGAGGGGATCTCTCCGACTGTTTGTCTAGCCAAAGTAAGGACCGAAGTGGAGTGTAGCATGTCATTGACTGCTCTCTATATAGGGAATCGGTTTTTCAATGATGCTAATTTGAATTAAATGACGAAATGATAGCGTCAATTGATTGGAAATATCAAACAATGTTCTGTAGATTTCAAGTTCAAACGACGATTTAAAAAAGAAACTGGTAACCCCTACCGATAAACATAGGAAACCCGTGCACAGTGAGGTAACTCTTGAAACAGGTTCCTTGAAATCTATTTACAATCTCCGTATGAGATTAACACTCTTATGCATCCAAGTATTCTTCCTCCTTCCAACTATGGGTTAATAGTAGAGCAGACTGGGCTCTTTAACTTTGGTTCGACGACCAGTCTAGGAGAAGGAAAAACTTTGAATTCAAACCTGTTAAACTTTAAAAGATCTTGCGTCACATGCTACTTGTGCGGAAGGGTTGGTATATGTGTATATTTGAAACCTTACCTGACTCCATCGTTTTTTATGGCGAATCAAATCCTTATTCTTTAAATGGGCCACCATTTTGTTGGCCCCTGGCAAATCCCATTCTAATCGGCCGCCATAAGGAGTATTGATCTTCTTAGGTAAACTTAATTCAATATCTGTGTGGATTGCACTACAAAAATAAAGAAAGCAAAATACCGAAAAGATTAGCAGATATCTTATCTATATATAATGGAGATTCGCGAGAATGAGAAGCAGGCATCTTGAGAGCGACGATCCTTAAACGTCTGCTCCCATTAGCTGATGGTCGGCAACTGCTTAGCTAACTTAATTTCTATTTTCACCCTTCAATTGGCAGATTTCGGGGAGGGGGGGGAGGGTCCAAGTAGAGATTACCATCTGTCAATAATGCTAATGGTAATTTTCCACTCAACTCCTCCCGATTTTGAATTTTCAACGAACTCAATTCAAATTTTAGCTACACTTACTTACATAATTCATAGGCTACCTATGAATCATGTAACATTTCTTTCTTTCTTATATTTTTCTGTGTAGCATGTCCTTTTTCTTCCCTTTCTTTCTTTACAATAAAAACGGATGGGTCCATTATTTAACTGAGGTGACGACACTCATTAGAAATAAAAAAAATTCGGCGTATAAGCAACAGTAGATAATCAGGATTTACATTTTTGCATTTTTGATGATTTGGACGGTCTCATTTTTAACCAGAGGGTGTTGCAAGATGATAACAGTCGTGCAATTAAGGAACACGAATATTAATATATAGATACTTAATATCTATTCTATGACAATTGGAATACACTTACTTGCAGGAGAGCGGGACGCATTTTAAGAGTTGTTTTACGTAGTTATTTACGACGTAGGTGCCTGTATCCGTGCTGAATGCGAACGCATCGTCAAAAAAGATGTGGGCTGAAAATCGAAAGAAAAGAAATAAGGCATAATTACACGAAGAAATATGCTGGGCGCTATATGACCCCAAGGTCATCATCTGATGAAGGCTCTATTGGAACAATTCCTACATAAAAATGCATCTTATACCATAGACTATCTCTAATTGTCTAAAAGGTTCAAGGTGAGCACAATTGAAATGAGATAATCCTCCTATCACCTCCCTCAAAAAAAAAAAAAAAAAAAAAAATACACACATAAACCACTTGAGTAACATTTACTCCAATACTTTAACCCCCTTAATACAAAAAATACAAAAATTCAATTTACCAACGACTCGCTACAATTTATGTATTATCCAACTTCTTTTTTAGTTAAAATATTACAAAATGCCCTAGTAATCCTCCTTAGTAAATTGTTTTCTAAATATTTTTCAACACTCAAACCACCTTCCAATAAAAATCCATTAACTGAAAAAAAAAAAAAAAAGAAAGAATATTGCCTCATTATTATTTCTTAAATATTAAAATTGAACACCTACACTCACATTTATTCATGCTTCAAAAACAGTATTTTTATTTCTTTAATTATTTTATAAGAAAAAGTGAAGCAGAGGCTTACAACTGAAAATGTCTATCTGTCTATCTATCTACCTCTCTCTCCCTTTCTCTCTGTCTCTCTCTCTATCTCTGTCTCTCCCTCTCCCCCCATCTCTCTGTCTGTCTGTCTGTCTGTCTGTCTCTCTCTCTATATATATTATAAATCTTAACATTCTAACCGTCTGATGATTGCAAGTACGCATGAAACTGTAGATACAGAATATTATATCCATAATATTCAACATCTGATTTTGAACCCGTTCTAATATTTTAACATTGAGCGCCTTTATATGCTAATACTTTTCACATTCATTTTCCATCATATTATATATATATATATATATATATATATATATATATATATATATATGTATATATATATATATATATATATATATGAAAAAGTGAATGGAAGTGAATCCGACTGTTTGAAATAAATATTTTTTAGAAATTTTTTTAGCGAATTATAACATCATGTGTTTGTTTTTTCTAAAAATATTTATTTCATATATATATATATATATATATATATATATATATATATATATAGTAGAACCTCGGTTCTCGAACAAACTCTGAAGTCGAGCAATTAAGAGTTTAAACAAAAAATTTGAGTAAAAATGGCCTCAGTTGTCGAACAAATCTTCGGACTTCGTACACACGAGTCAAGCCGATGAAAACGGAAGTCGTGCGAATTATTGCCGAGGCAAAGCGAAGACGGCCAAACGGTTGGTCAAATCTACACAAACTATTACACCAGTTCCACCCCGACACCAAAAAGATGGCCCGAAAATTAGAAAGGATCAACCAAAAACTTGTCCGACAAGAATTGTCTGTACAGTTCAACAAAACATATATACCTTTGCCAGCAAACTTAATATAAATGATAGAATGGGCAAATTGAAGGAAAAATGTGCTTATATACATCATTATACTCTAATGTTTAAATTTAAAATCTTTTTATTTTACTTGTCTTTTTATATTTTAATATACTTTCTGTTTTTTCTGTCATGTCACCTTTTTGTCTGTCTGGACACCCTAGAAATCAACTTTGAGATGTATCTCTTTTTTTCATTCACTTCCTGTTTCTATGGTTACACTCCCACACTGTTAAAAAAAATATATAATTTTTTTATTATTTTTTTGTTTTTGTTTGAATTTACATATATTCAGCTCTTTGGGGTTTTTTGTGATATGCTTGTTCATAGGTGAATTGAGACCCATCTGATGAGGCAAAAATTTGGGGAGCCGGTTTAAATCAACTTAGATTTATATGGGCCCCAATTTTTGTCGAAATAAATTTATTATGGGATTACTGTATTGAGTTCTTCCTTTATTGATAAATATTGCTCTGTATATAATCTAAAAGGTTATTTTACATTGAGCTCTCTTTAGTGATTTAATGATTCACTGTATTTATACATACTGGATCATCAATATTAGTACAGTGGATCTTGAAATCACATATAGAATCATCCCTTACTACCAAGTTTTGGATAAATCTCTTATATATATATATATATATATATATATATATATATATATATATATGAAAACAATAAAGAAGATTTAGATTAAAGCATAATAGTCTATTTCAGGAGACTATGAGGAATGTCGATTCCCCAAGTCACCATCTTCGGATGCTAATATGTAGATATATTTTATTATTCTGAGAGCGGTCTAGGATAGATTTGCTTCAAGGTCACGTGTTTGTTTTTATTTTGACTCCATGGCATCCGGTTCAGAGCACCCTGTCACCTCAAAGGTAATTCTCTTGTTAGTCGTAATTTTTTTCTTTCCGCCAGCTGTCTGTCATAGACTGTCCACATGTCTGAAGATTGGGTTCACCGTTAAATTAAATGTATGCAAATTTATAACATGACATATAGTTAAATGTAGAGCATTATTTTTTTAATATTAACTTTAGTGGAATTTATTTAGAATGTTGCAGATTAATGTAAGGACCTAATTTCATATATATATATATATATATATATATATATATATATATATATTAAATTTTTTTTTGAAGGCACTTACAACGCATGTATCGCATAAAATTCGATACTTTTTCTTATAGAAAATGAAATTGACAAGTGTAATCCCGGCAAAGGATCGCTCGGTGTGTAGAATGCCGTACAGACTGTTTCGACTTTATTAAGTCTCATCAGCGACATATACTAACGATTTCCCTCCGACAGAAATCGAAACCGGGACCTCAGCGAGCATAGTGAGCCACTATATCGCCTCGACCACAGTACACAGCTAACAATCCTTAGCGAAATTAAGCTTGTCAAATGATACTACGCACTTCTACCATAATAGGTAAGGGGGCGTTTTTGAGAGAATAATAACAAACAGACCGTGTGCCTTTCGGCGAGCTGAATAAGATATTTGGATGTTTGTTTATTTTTAGAAACGTTGCTGAAGAAAGTATATATTAAATTTTTTATTTGAAGGCACTTACAACGCATGTATCGCATAAAATTCGATACTTTTTCTTATAGAAAATGAAATTGACAAGTGTAATCCCGGCAAAGGATCGCTCGGTGTGTAGAATGCCGTACAGACTGTTTCGACTTTATTAAGTCTCATCAGCGACATATACTAACGATTTCCCTCCGACAGAAATCGAAACCGGACCTCAGCGAGCATAGTGAGCCACTATATCGCCTCGACCACAGTACACAGCTAACAATCCTTAGCGAAATTAAGCTTGTCAAATGATACTACGCACTTCTACCATAATAGGTAAGGGGGCGTTTTTGAGAGAATAATAACAAACAGACCGTGTGCCTTTCGGCGAGCTGAATAAGATATTTGGATGTTTGTTTATTTTTAGAAACGTTGCTGAAGAAAGTATATATTAAATTTTTTATTTGAAGGCACTTACAACGCATGTATCGCATAAAATTCGATACTTTTTCTTATAGAAAATGAAATTGACAAGTGTAATCCCGGCAAAGGATCGCTCGGTGTGTAGAATGCCGTACAGACTGTTTCGACTTTATTAAGTCTCATCAGCGACATATACTAACGATTTCCCTCCGACAGAAATCGAAACCGGGACCTCAGCGAGCATAGTGAGCCACTATATCGCCTCGACCACAGTACACAGCTAACAATCCTTAGCGAAATTAAGCTTGTCAAATGATACTACGCACTTCTACCATAATATACTTCAGCAACGTTTCTAAAAATAAACAAACATCCAAATATCTTATTCAGCTCGCCGAAAGGCACACGGTCTGTTTGTTATTATTCTCTCAAAAACGCCCCCTTACCTATTATGGTAGAAGTGCGTAGTATCATTTGACAAGCTTAATTTCGCTAAGGATTGTTAGCTGTGTACTGTGGTCGAGGCGATATAGTGGCTCACTATGCTCGCTGAGGTCCCGGTTTCGATTTCTGTCGGAGGGAAATCGTTAGTATATGTCGCTGATGAGACTTAATAAAGTCGAAACAGTCTGTACGGCATTCTACACACCGAGCGATCCTTTGCCGGGATTACACTTGTCAATTTCATTTTCTATAAGAAAAAGTATCGAATTTTATGCGATACATGCGTTGTATGTGCCTTCAAATAAAAAATTTAATATATACTTTCTTCAGCAACGTTTCTAAAAATAAACAAACATCCAAATATCTTATATATATATATATATATATATATATATATATATATATGTGTGTGTGTGTGTGTGTGTGTGTGTGTGTGTAGAAAATAGAAAAATACGAAGTATTCCAAAAACAGGAATTTGTTCTTGATGATGAAATCGACATTATAACGTTTCGGTTTTGATAAACCTTCATCAAGACGGGAGAATAGTAGTTGTGTGTGAAGAAGGGCCGTAACCGATTTCAGCCTGGCGTTTGTTTCGGTACACGCAAAAAGTAAAAAGTGTTGTGTGTTCCATTCCGTACCGAATGTTTAGTGTCAGTGTATCTATAGATGCACTAATGCATTATAAGGCTTTCGTGTTGGTTTCAAACTAATAACTAATTCTTAAACTGTTGGTTTCAAACTAATAACTAATTCTTAAACTGCCTTTCGTATTTTCTTTTACTATAAAATATAAAACAAAGAAGTTGCTATATTTTAATGGGATCATAAAAGAACGAATACAATTCTTCTTCTTACCTTCAAATTCATAATAATCATTATCCTCGATTCCCAGGTTGTCTTTCATATACGCACGCGTTGCTTGATCCAGGTCCATCCTAAAATACGAAGAAGATTATTTAGTATGTTTTTTTTTACTGTACGGCTACACCACTTGAACCCTAAAAAAACGCTAAGAAAGAAAGCTAAATGGGCACTGTACGAGGAGGTTGCGTGCTCTCTTAAACAACTTCTGGAAACAGTGTCCCACAAAAGAGCAGCTGTATAGTTACTCCCATGACAGAAGCCATTCGGGTAAGACGAACAAAACATTATGAACACTCTATCCTGTGGACAAGATTTTACATATTGTGGTCAAAATCGCCCAGGCCGAATCGGTGCCGTTCCCTGTTTGATACTGCTCTTGCGGGCCATAAATAATACTTAATAAGACCGAAGCGTCTGGACATACTTTGGGCAGGCCTGACTTACAGGGAACATATTTTCTTGACAAATTAAATGAATATCTTAAAAATTGTTATTGATAAAAAAATGTACAAGTAAAGTTCAGATGTACTTCTAGGATTTCCCTAACATTATGCGAAAAAGTTAGTCTCTTTTGAATTTTCCTTCTTTTTAAAAGCTGTATAGGATATTCTGGACAATGCAGGAGAATCCAGGACTACCTTATAAGTGACCTATAAGTAACATAAACACACCAGTGAAGACCAACCAGCAAAAGCTTACACCGATCATCTCTGTGAGGATTCTGGATACAAGGGCAATAACCAATAGGGACGGTTAAGCGAAAGGGAGAAAAAGGACCATGGATATTAATTTCAGTTTTAGGCCCATTGGAGTGACAGGGTGTAATCGATTTCTATTTTTCCTCAGGTTAGGTCATTTTCAGTGGTATGCAGTAATATAAGAATATTTTCGGGGTGCCTGATGAAATTTTTTTGGCCTTGAAAAATATTGCGTCATCCGTGATTCCATCAGA
>CM042145.1:105294002-105299002 GCA_023376005.1 Doryteuthis pealeii
ATAATGGCTTCAAGTAACTATTCTCAGTACATTTATATGGCATCAACTATTCCTATCAAATATGAATAATTTTTAAACAGATCTATTTTACCCATAAATGAGACTATAATAGGTACTACCATTCCAGGCCAGAGGGAACCTAGAAGTAAAGACAATGGAGGGGTACTCCACATTTCCGATGCAGTTTAGGAAACGCAGATAAACAGGTAAATACTGTCATAGTTTCAAAATGTTATTTTTAAATTGCTACGGTAATAAAATTACACTCACTTCTATTAGCCCAAGCTTTGGTCAGTTAACCAAAAGATTTCTCGTTCCCCGATGATACCTGCATCGGAAAACTGTCTAAAAAGTTCGGCTTCACCATTACCGTACATTTAACCTGGACTATATGTACTTACAGCAGCACTGATATAACCACAGTGCTGCTGTATGGCTGCACCACTTGGACCCTAACGAGGCACCTTGAGAATAAGCTAAATGGGAGCTGCACAAGAATGCTGTGTGCAGTCTTGAACAAGTCGTGGAAACAGCACCCCACAAGGAAGCAGCTGTACGGCCACCTGCCCCCATCTCACAAACCATCAGAGTGAGACGGACAAGGCATGCAGGACACTGCTGGAGAAGCAAGGACGAGCTCATAAGTGACGTTCTCCTGTGGAAGCCAACACATGGATATGCAAATGTGGGGCTCCCACCAAGGACCTACATTGACCAACTATGCGAGGATGCTGGTTGCTGTGCAGAAGACCTCACAGGGGCAATGAATGATAGAGAAGGTTGGCGAAAGATTGTCATGGATATCCGTGCTATATGCGCGACATGATGATGATGATGATATGTACTTACACAACCGTTTCACACAAGCAGGATGTGACACAAGGTCATTTCTTAAAACGGGGTTTAACAGATTTGCATTCAGAGATTTTCTTCTCCTAGACTGGTTACCATATTAATGTTGCCTAAGTGATGGGCGTTCTATAAATTATGAACAGTTAGTGTAGAGAAAATTATTTGAATTCAAATCTAGATGGTTGGAGATTTTGATTGATGTCTCGTAACCTTGGTTTTGACTCCTCTTCCGTTTGTAGTGCAAGCGTAAGGTAATATAAAGTTGCTGGTAAGCCGCCCACCGATTAAGATGTGGTTGGCCAGTCTCTCACCGCAGTTGAAGATTGGATCTAGACTTAAATTAAATGAAATGCGAATTCGATAAAATAAATGTATTGAGATGTTAATAAAAACAAACAAACCGACATCCAGGGCATCTCGACAGCATCTTAAAAAGAAGATCTTAAGAAGTTAAGAAGAAGACCAGCCAGATAACAGAGAGGGTCGACAGTTATACAGATAGACAGATAGACCGATAAACGAATAATGATAGATACTAGGCCCAAGCTACGAAGTAAGAAGAAATACCAGACCAAGCTACAGACGAAGCATAAACTACAAGACAAGTACAGACTAAGATTAAGTATCAGAGACACAACCACGAATATTTCACATACGATAGATATGTCGTACCAACATACAGAAGTATACGCTGTAAGTAAAGAGCTGGTATACAACACCAAGGTTAAAGAGCCCAGTCGGCCATACTATTTACTCATAGCTAAAGGGAGACCATAACACCATTTGAGGTACCTCTGTAATTTAATAAGCTTAGCTTAGCAACGAGCAGGAACTATAGAACACCGAGTGAGAATCGAACTCACTAATAATGGCCTGCTAGTGTAGCTCGCTAACCATCACAATACTTGAGATGTCCTTTTGAAACCTAAAATCAATAGATTCCTCCATACAAAATGGCAACAACACTGGAATAACAACATCCACAATAAACTCCTCCTAATCAAACCCACTTTGGGAGGCTGGAGACCAACTTTAAGGAAGTCTAGAAAGGAACAAGTCATTGTATCTCGATTACGCATTGGTCATACAAAACTAACGCACTCCAATATACTCAAACAAGAACAACAACAACAACCACAATATGGAACATGTCAAACACCTTTGACAGTTAAACACTTATTCATGGAATGCAGGCTTCTTGCTCACATCAGAAACCGTTTTTTTAAAGCAAACAATATGAAAGATCTGTTTGAAAATGTCAACATGGAGGATATTCTCTCTTTTTTGAGAGAAATAAAATTATACCATAGAATATAGACATGAAACAAATCAATACCATACAACATAATTCCCAATAATGCTAACACATTTTTAAAACCAATTACTTAAAAGTATAAATATGAATACACGATATGTATAACTTCCTAACCGTTAGGCATGGCATAACCCCAGACGGGTTGAAATGCCGTTAAAATCAATGAACATAAAACAACAACTTAAACTAAGCTTTTAGTTTAGCACAATGCAAGAACTATAGAACTACTTAATAATCATCATTTATTTGCATACAGTTTTAGGGTTTCAGGTATTCCTATCTATCTCCAATAATTTCCAAGCAACTATATGATTTTTTATTTCAAAACTTTCTCATTTTTTTCCAGGTCGCTTAATTTTGACCCCCCTTATGTTGGGGGTGTAAAATGTTTTTCAAGTTGGTCATATATTGTACTAATTACAGTATAAATAATGAGATAAAAGACCGAACTTATGAATAGAAGCAAAAAAAAAAAAAAAAAAATTTACGGTTGCGCTTCTATGAGAAAATAAGTACCGAAAATCGAAAAATAAAATGTAAAAAAAATAATAAATAATTTATTTTTTGGAGATTTCTTTTTTACTCATTTCGATAATTATTTAATTGGCTATTATTTTATAAAAGAAAAAAATTATACATCGATGTTTTTTTCTGCTTAAAAAGGGGAGGGGGTACATTTTCAATCTAGTTTTTCTTCAAAACGTATACTTTTTTCGAAAAAATAAGGTTTGCATTAAGTAGATATTTATTTTTAGAATCTAAAAATATAACATTTTAAACTTAAAATCCGAATATTTTTATTTTAAATGAATTTTATATATCAATTTTTCATAGCAAAAATACTAAATTAAAGTTTTTAAATAAAATAACTGATGCATTATAAAATTCATTAATTGTTAAATCAATACTGAAAATTTCATTAAAATCGGATAATTACCTGATTTTTGGTAATTTTTTTTCCATCCCAAATGTTACGTTAAAATTTTAAACAAGCGCCTAAAACCATTGAAAAAGAGACAAAATGGCAGATCGCGTCGAAATTGACCAAAACAAATAGTTTTAAATCTTTTAAAAATAAACTGCATATGTAATTATATTTTTCTTTTTTTAATGATGGTTATTATGTTACTACTTATAGATTTAGACAAAGTTTAACCTTAAATAATAGATTTAATTATTCCTAATTCGCTTTTAAAACTCGTAGTATCGGATTTTTTTTTGCCAGTCCCGATTTTATGCCAAATATATTTTGTTATATTGCTGCTTGATGGGTATTCATTTAAAAAAAAATCGATTAAAAGTCAGTATGTATATACATTTGAGTAAAAAAGATGAGATAAGACGGTAGTTGGAGCTTCAAGGAGGGGAGAAAAAAGTTTGTACTGTCCGTCCTCGTGTTGACAGAGAAGATTAAAACATTCCCCTGGCACTATTTGCTGGGAATGTTTTTGAAGCTGGAGTAATCGGAACAATCATGATCAGGATGTGACACAAAGTAAATTCTTTAAGCGGAGTTTAACAGGTTTGAATTCAGAGTTTTCCTTCTCCTAGACTGGTTAAGTTAAGTTTCCTCCTCTTTTATTTTTCGTATGATTCGTCCACTGAAATTCTTAATCACCCCCCCATATATATATATATATATATATATATATATATATATATATAGCACAGGGATATTTGCAGTAAAGTGAGAAGCTGATGGTATGTGTGGCACTCCACCAGAGACACCAAAACAATCTCCTTGGTCTAGCGCTAGTGACTTTAGGCTACCCCAACGACTTTTACTTTATATATATAGCAACGATCAGGATGGGACACAAAGTAAATTTTTTAAAGCGGAGTTTAACAAGTTTGAATTCAGAGTTTTCCTTCTCTAGACTGGTTACCTAGCTATGGTTAAAGAACACAGTCTGCCCTATTATTTACCCGTAGTTGGAGGGATAATAGAGGGATACTACCTTTCCTAAGGGTATAGACACTATTTGAAATGCAAACAGTATCGTCTAGGGGTTGAACTCGGGTCACTTAGTCCCTTTTCTACGACAATAACCGTTACTCACGGTCACCTCAATATTTGTCTATATGCATGTAACTGTAGATCATTAATGCTTTTAATTTCTCTGAATGTTTGAGATGAGGCTTGATGATTAGTATTATCTGCGTTATTCGGACTATTGTCCTCATCTTCATTGTTATCTGTACAACGTTTCGGAACCTTCTTGTCGTAATCGGGAGTTATCACGGAACTTTGAACCTAACCCTGAATAAAGGGTTAGGTTCAAAGTTCCATGATGGCTCCTGATTACGACAAGAAGGTTCCTGAGTTCGAAAAGAAAGTTCCCAAGTCCGACAAGAAATATCTGAAGAAGGCTGGAGGGCATATCGGCCGAAACGTTGTACAGATAACAATGAAGATGAGGACAATAGTCCGAATAACGTAGATAATACTAATGCGTTTAAGTTTTTTTCCATACTAGAAAGAAACAATCCAAACTATCTCTTTAAAAATATAGAAAAATCCTTTCGTTTATTTTTAACTTAAATTAGTCAGTTTCAGTATGTGTTTAGTGCTTTGTGTTTTTTGTTTTTATTTTATTTTTTAGATTTTATTTTTTATTTTCATTATATATAAAAATCATTTTTTAATTTATTTACTACAAAATCATTTTATTTTAATCATTTTATTACATATCATATAATACAATAATGAGTCTAAAAATGTGCTTAAAAAAATGGGTTTCAAAAGAAAAATATGAGTTAAAAAATTTGGGTTTAAAATGAAAAAAAAAAGAGTTAAAAGAAACTTGAGTACCCATCAAGAACGAATGATATA
>CM042145.1:105301502-105316502 GCA_023376005.1 Doryteuthis pealeii
GAAGAAAAACCTTTGATTCAAACCGTCTTGACTCTGTTTAAAATTGACTTAGTGTCACATTCTGCGCGTGGTGGAGATGTTAGGTAAATACATACTTCTGCTGCCACAATCTAGACGCTATTGATGAGAAAAAAAATGCGCCCTTTGAACACAAGTTTTAATATAATTGAATATTATATTGAATTAGAAAGACTAATGAAATTAAATGCGAACACAAAAATATTACACTTTTTTAACTTTATTCTAATTGATTTCAATATGAAATTATACATAGGATTGCTTTTAATACGTTTGAGAATAAAACAATAATATTAGAAATCAATAACACCAAGTAATTATTCATTAAACACGGTATTGTTAAAACCGACATGCAGATTATTCACACCATATACTATGTAGAAATTTATTTCTTAATGATATATGACACACACCTCAGATCTTAGACACATTAATAATATGGGCTATTTTGTGGCAAATCTATCTCAGCTAGACATTAATAGAGACATTGTTGATAAATAAAATGCGAATTAAGGTTAAATAATGATAAAGATTATTTAATAACCATTGAGAATATAATGTAAATAACTAAGAGAATTTTGACGATGGTGGTGACGTAGTTTCGGTTACAGACAGACACATAATCTCCATTATAATAAGTTGTCGGGGTGACCTAGCGAGGGAGTCTATCCTGAACAAGTAGATTGTTTTTGGTGTCTGAGGTAGTGCCGCACCTACCATCAGCGCCTAACATTGTCGCACATATCCCTGTGCTACTCATACGCCGAGTTGGCGAGGGCTGGTATCGAATTCGGAACCTTGACGTTCCAAGTCGGTCGGTCTACCGACTGAACTAAACCGGCTAAAAATATACACGTTTTGCTTTGATGCTTTGTGTGATTGGAGGTAAGTGTCCGCGCAGCAACTGCGCGTGCGTGCGCGTGTGTATGTGTGTGTGTGTATTTGTAAATACTTTGTGAAACTTTGTGAAACTTGACAGTATTTAACCTCTGAAAGAAATCATTGCTTATATCAATATAAGCGTATAATATGCCAAAAATGGTAAATGTGAACAAAGTGAAAACTAGGGATGTCCAAATTGACGTGTAAAATTTACCCCCTATATTTAACACAATGAAACTTGAATAAAGGTTAATATTATCTTCAAAATGTTTGGATCATTCAAAAGAAGAAACGTTAAAAAACTCCTGATGATCTTCAAAAAAAATTTCAGCTTATGGAAATAACGAAAATTATGAACGAAAACAATGTTTACATTTTCGCACCATTAAATCAATTGAAATTTAACGTAGCCAAAAACAAGTTATGACTACCGGTTTTTAAAAAATTCTATGAAAAATCAATTAAAAGTCAAATTTTCACGAGCATTTCGATACTTATTCACCAGTTGATGAAATTGTATTTAAAATGTTTTCCCTAGAATATATTAAGGGAAATATGTTTTTTTACGAGGTCTCCTTCGCTTATTTCATTTTATGAAATATGAAAAAAAAAAAAAGAAGCGAAATAAAACGATTTTTAAATTGTTTCTATAAAGATAAGAATCTGAATAATTATATCAGAAGATTTTAACAAGTTTCGGTAATCCTTAACTTGTTCCTCGTAAATTCCTACCATAAAATAAACTGAACCCTCCTTTTATGTCCGTGTTTTTGCAATAAATGTTTTATTTTTCTTGCACCCGTTATTTTACAATACTAAATATATTTTATTTATTTATTTTAATATTCACTTCAATGTGTATATTCTAAAAGTTTTTATTTTTGTTCGTTTTACACTTCAACTTTTACTCGTAAATTCCTACCATAAAATTAGGCTTGGCTCAGATAATGCCCAAGCCTCATTCTATGGTAGGAATTTACGAGGAACAAATTAAGGATTACCTAAGTTTCTATACGTGATTTATTTTTAGTAAAAGAACTATGAATTTTGAATTCTGCTAAAAAATGTCGTATTATTATTCTTTTTCAAAGTATTACTTGCTTTTTTAATTGAATTGCCAAGAAAAAAAAAATCAAAGAAATCTTCTGAATGTGAACAAAATGAAAACTTAACAGCTACAGCAAAATTTCCAGAAACATTTTTTTGTTTAAATTAAAAGAAGATTGTACATAGATTAAAAGTTTTGGAAGAATTCAAAGACCATTCCACGCTCGATCCTTAAACGCTAAAGCGTAGCACTGTAAATAGAATCTCATCAACTTATTCCTGAATAATTTATATGATTTTGTAAATGCGAAATCATAAACGTAGACATAGTGGGTGCGTAAACACACACACACACACACACACACACACACACACACACACACACACACACACACACATACGAGCACGCGTGTATGTATGTATGTATTCCATATACGTCTATATTAAATATTTACTAGAAAATAATTTTTGATTTCATTTAAAAGCATGAAATAAATAAGTGAAATAAATGAAGAACTGAGTTGAATATAATGTTTTAAATTTCATTTATTTACCGATATTTCGAGGAACTACATTCCTCTTCTTGAAGAAAAACTTAACAAACCGTCATCTCGTTATATTTTATTTCAACCAGAAACTCAAAACTTTTTTTTGAGTTCTACCTTCATTAGACGGGTTTTACAAAATACAGGGATCCTCAAAAAAATTATATTATCAGAAAAATCTCATTATTCACACACACACACACACACACACACACACACACACATATATATATATATATATAAATGACAAATTTAAAATTAAGTAGATAAGACCAACAGTATTAATAAATTAAAATCAATTTTATTAATAATTGAAGCTTGAATAAAAATAAAATCATGGAGAATCTGACGTAAATATCATAAGGGAATTATAACTTGGGTAGCATTACCTTTTAAGAGCTCTTTTTAGGGATTCATAAAATTCCTTGTATGAGTATATATGTTTGCAGCTACAAGAGCATACAGTATGTTTGTACAGTAAGATTTCGAAGATCCCAAATAGAATCATCCCTTACTTATTCATTTGGATTACCTTACACACACACACACACACACACACACACACACACACCACACACACACACACATATATATATATATATATATATATATATATATATATATATATATATATATATATGAAAGGTAAAATGGATATGAATCCGATAATATGTGTAGAAAGTTTTGTAGAAAAAACAACAAAATGTTTAAAGTTTTGCTGACAGAAATCTGTTTCGATCGTATGCGTATAAAGCAACATTGTAAACGGAAAAACGAAATAAATATATCATTAATCACGAGGCACAGAACGCTCTCGATCAGTACCAGAATTTTCATATCCATTTTAACTTTCATGCTGTCCACAGAAAAAAAAAAAGAAATAAAATGTATTCTATTTTTAACATAAAATACGCATTTTAAAAAATTATTTGAAAATTCCAGTACTGATCGAGAGCGTTCTGTGCCTCGTGATTAATGATATATTTATTTCGTTTTTTTTCGTTTACAATGTTGCTTTGATAAAGACCGCATACGGTCGAAACAGATTTCTGTCAGCAAAACTTTAAACATCTTGTTGTTTTTTCCACAAAACTTTCTACACACACACACACACACACACACACACACATATATATATATATATATATATATATATATATATATATACTGTGTTGAACAAGACGAACATTTCATGTTTGATGGGTTTCTTTTCGACCCTTTGTTTTTGGCCAGCTTCTTAATATCGGAGTGGAATCTGTTGATTAGTACACCAAAGTTTTCTACCCCAGTACTACCAGCACGCCGAAGTGCCATCATCATATGGACTTTTGGATTATATATATATATATATATATATATATATATATATATATATATATATATCACTAAAAGTGGAGAAATCGTATGTAATTAGGGAGAATATTTTATTAAGGAATAAGATATAAAATTAAAGGGGGGGGGGATACACGAAGGCCTTTTCAACCGGTACTTTTCAAGTGATACACCAGTGACGAATAATCTGACTTTCATTCGTCACTGGTGTATCACTTATGTAAATAAGTGGTATCCTGGTTCTTTTTAATCACGGAAGGCTGTTAAACAACCATGTAGCAGCGGGTGTAAGTAGGAGGGGAAAATCAAATAAATTATATGAAAGGTTCTGTGGATTGGGAGGAGAATATATATATATATATATATATATATATATATATATATATATATATATATAAATAACAAAAGACTTAGAGATCCTGCATTATAGACTATTTCAGGGAGCTTAGACAAAAATGTCTAATTCTCCCGACTCATCAGATGCGAATGATGAATTCTTTATTTTTAAGGCATTTGAAAACAGATTTTTTTACCCTTCCTTTTAAATTGTCCTGTCCTGCTCAGATTATATTTTGAATTTTGCCTTATGTCTGCACTTGGCTATCAGTTCATTCCGTTTGTTCAGTAGTTTTCTAGAGTCCTTAAACATGTCGTAAGGAAGATTTCTTCTCTGGACTTTTGGATTATATATATATATATATATATATATATATATATATATATAATATATATATATCACTAAAAGTGGAGAAATCATATGTAATTAGGGAGAATATTTTATTAAGGAATAAGATATAAAATTAAAGGGGGGGATACACGAAGGCCTTTTCAACCGGTACTTTTCAAGTGATACACCAGTGACGAATAATCTGACTTTCATTCGTCACTGGTGTATCACTTGAAAAGTACCGGTTGAAAAGGCCTTCGTGTATCCCCCCCCCTTTATTTTATATTTTATTCCTTAATAAAATATTCTCCCTAATTACATATGATTCCTCCACTTTTAGTGCTATACAAATTCTCGTGTACCAAAAAAACTATATATATATATATATATATATATATATATATATATATATATATATATATATAATGGAGTTTGTGTGTTTGTTTGTCTGTAACTGAAACTATATTACTCCTTAAGTCACAATTCCTTTAATTATTTACGTCACATTCTCCATGATTTTATTTTTTTTATTTGAACCTCAATTATTAATAAAATTGTTTTACATTATTAATACCGTTGGCCATATCTATATACTAATAAAATGAAATTGTATTTACATATACCACAAAATAAAAGTTTACAGTGTGAACGGGAAGGCTAATTTGTATATTGATATTAAAATCTGATTTTTATGAATATGTGCTAAGTATTATTGATTTCTAATTGTTTGGTTTTATTTTTAATAAATATGAGCAAAAATCTCGGGGATTATTTCTAGAAGATAATTATTCGGATTGTTTGATTGATGGATTAACCCGTATGGAGGTTAGGGAATCACGTTCCTTGAATGTTCATGTTTTTGTGTAGTTATTTCTAAAGAGTTTTTTTTTGGCACACAGTTCTACCGAATATAAATACTTAAAAATATCTATGTGACTCCTAGATAGGACCCTAACAGGTACTACTCTTCCTGGTTAGAGGGAACCGGATATTAATGGCAATGAATCGGTACCAAACTTCCCAAAGTTTAAAAACAATAGGAATATTATCAAAGGCAGTTTAATACCGTACGCATTTTGAAGGTGTCTTAACCCCCTACAAGGCAACACAGCGTATTCAAAGCCGCGCCGACAGGACGGAAAGTTGTTAAGGGTGTACTTATTTATGGGCGATACTGTAGAGAAGTGAAATCGATCAGTATCGATCAGTATTCTGCTAATAAACTAACGGTTTCAATTTCTTTGTTTAATGGCATATCAACCCTCGTGGGTTATTCAATGTCAAAGTCATCCTTGTAGAAGAACAGTAGTGGTACTATTTGACCCACAGCTAGGTAGGGATTTGGGGGTTCATACCTTTCCCAGGGATATTAATCCAAAAGTGAACGGAATAGCGCGACTAGTTGATTGGTTGGTTGGATTTTACGGCATGTCAACCCTTATTGGGTTATTTTGTGCCGAATACGTTTTGTTTTATTCATTCTTGATGGTATACACATTTTTCTTTTTCAAACTCAATTCTGTTTTTGTCTATTTAACCCATAGATGGAACCTTAACAGATTCCGTGTTAGAGTAGGTCTGAGAGTAATGGCGATGAAGTGGTACTCCACACTCCCCAGAGCTCCAGAATTGGAAAACCACCACTAGATACTGCTACTTGTTATGAAACGATTTAGGCATCTTTTTACTGGATTTCATATTCAAATAAACGCATTTTTAACCAAGGCGAATTGTTACACATGGGTCATTTAATGCCGGAGCCATACTTGTTGAAGAAGAAGATTTGTGGTACTATTTAACCCATAGCTGGGAAGGGATTTGGGAGTTCATACCTTTCCCAAGGGTATTGGTCCAAAAATGATCAGAATAGCGCGACTCGATTTTGAACTCGCTTACTCGCATATTGTTATATGTGGATTATTTAATGCCAAAGCCGGGGATGGATTTTGGGATTCATACCTTTCCCAAGGGTATTGGTCCAAAAATGATCAGAATAGCGCGACTCGATTTTGAACTCGCTTACTCGCATATTGTTATATGTGGATTATTTAATGCCAAAGCCGGAGAGGGATTTGGGGGTTCATACCTTTCCCAAGAGTATTTGTCAAAAAGTGACTGATGGGAGATATTTTTCTTTACAGTTGAAATTATGCTCAAACTCTTGTCCGTGGGTGTGAATGGTGGAATATATCCCCCTTTTGTAGAGATGTGTGTGTGTGGGGGGGGGGGACAAAAAAATTAAGTATTGAAACTATCTAAATTGAAGTTTCAACTTTTCATACTTCACAGAAACCCTTCACTAAAATTATTTTATTTTCATCCTTTTTCTGACATGCAGATGTTCAAATAATTGAAAACCTTCAAAAATTCAGTCTTATTTATGATTCTTTTTATGTAGCGTTAATTGTTATGTGGAAAACAAGACTGGATAACAAAATAATATGATTCAAGAGGATTGGTTGGTTGGTTGGTTGGTTGAATTCTACGGCATGTCAACCCTTATTGGGTTGTTTTATGCCGAAGATATTTTGTTTGATTCATTCATGCAGGGTACTCAATTTTTTCTTTTGTTACTCAATTTTTTTTTCAACACATTTTTAAAACTCATTTTTTTCTATCTAACCTATAGATGGAATCCTAACAGGTATTACCACCCTGGTTCAGAGTGGACCTGAGAGTAATGGTGATAAAGGGGCTAAAGAATTTATTTTAACGAACTTACTTGTCAACTTTGGCTAGCCTTTCGATTTTGGGCATCCAGATGTGTCGGACGACAAACAGGAACGAAAGGTAAAATCCAAATACGAAGATCCTTTCCATGGTAATATCCTTGTAATAACAGCTTATGAATCCTTCCATACTCCTTGTAATAAGCGGAGGTGAACCCCTTGGGGTCATTTTTAAAAAGGGCAACCCCTGACTGGCAAAAAACAGGACAAGTATAGTGGACAACGGCCCAGTTAAAGCAAGGGGAAGTGAGAAAGCGGCCCGCTGAGCTAGTAACTGGCACGCGTTTTTGGCGAACTGGAAGCAGAAAAACCCAGAGAGCACGTTGACTGAAGCGTAAATGAATGGTTCCGGGCTCATATATGTGAATGATAGTGTAACCTTCTGAAGGCCGCAATTGGTGGCATTGGTGGTAGTGCCTTGAACGAAGAGCACCCGGCCGCAATCGTTAGATCCCGTGCCGTAGAAGACGTACACAAAGACTAAAGTATATACAATCTTGAGCATTGATACCAGCAAAGTGACCTTTGTCTTTTGTTTATTCATCACTTTTTCGGATTCGATGGAACAGATTCGGTCTGAGAAGAGGTTCCAGTATTTCAACGAGATCAAGACCAGAGAAACCGGGGCGATGATGTAGACGTATTTGAAATAGGGTTCGTTGGAAGGATAGAAGTAATCGTTTTTGAAGCTGACGTAAAAAAATATCAGAAGGATAGCGATAATGAGGGCGACCACAAGGACGAAAAGTTTCCGAAAAATCCCGAATAATTTGGAAATAAAGCTAGCTTCTTCGGGTTGGTCGTAGGAACCCGTAATGTAATCCTTGACCTTGCGAACAGGAATAGCATCCAAAAGACAAGGGATTAAACCGACTCCATAGATGAGCATGGAACTGCGAACAGGATCAAGGGACGCCAAGACGATGAAGACCAACATCAAAAGTCCCAGTGAATGGAGCGTCTCGATTAGAATATTCTGCCCAAAAAAAAAAAATAAATAAATAAAAGAAAGAAATAAAGAAAGAAAATTAAGAGGAAAAATGAACTTTAAATAACAACTAAATAAAGTGAAATAATTGTTTTATTATCTATCAATGTCTGTCCGTCTGTCTATCACTGCCTTTATATATATATATATATATATATATATATATATATATATATATATATATATATATATATATATATATAATATATATAATAAATATAATATATATATATATATATATATATATATATATATATATATAAAGGCAGATATATTTCCATACAAATGAATATATACAAAAATATATCTATATATTATTATTATTATTATTATTATTATTATTATTATTATTATTATTATTATTATTATTATCACTCTATCACAGATATTGAGCACTCTCCTAATAATAATGTATGTTGACTGACTACTGTCTGTTCAAGTGTGATAGTGCTAACCATACACATTGGTATATATATATATATATATATATATATATATATATATATTATTGTTTATATTTTTTAGGCAATTATGCGCATTATAATTGCCTTCAAAAATATGAACAATAATATACTTTACTTAACAATGCTCTAAAAAGCAAATTTTCAAATTCTCTTCCCCCCTCTCTCCCCCCTCTCTCTCTCTCTCTCTCTCTCTCTCTCTCTCTATATATATATATATATATATAATATATATATATATAATATACTAGAAAATATATGCACCCTCTGGGTGCAAGTATTTAAGTTTTAATATAATAAAATATCATGTTAAATTAGAAAAGCCAAAGAAACTGAATAAAAATTCAGATAAAAATATTTGAACAGAGGGGGTATGATTTAAAAATAGAACAACTTTGAAACTAACTCTTCCATCATTTTCCCTTACTCCCGTCTTTCATTGGTAAATTTTCCTAAATTAACTATTTAGTTAAAATAAAAGTAAAGAATGAAATTACAGTTATTTCTTCTTTTAATGAATTTCTTTTAAGATTTATCTCCGAGAATTTTTGCTCATATTCATTGATATAAAACCAAACAATTAGAAATCAATAATACTAAACATATATTTATTAAAATCAAATTTTTAAGATCAATATGCAAATTAGCCTTCCCATTCACACTGTAAACCGCTATTTTCTTGTATATATAAATACAATTGCATGTTATTAGTATGTAGATATGGTCAACAGTCTTAATGATGTCAAAGTATTTTGTTAATAATTGAAGTTTAAATAAAAATAAAATCCTGGAGAATGTGATGTAAATAACTAAGGAAATTGTGACTTGAATAGTAATGTAGTTTCGGTTAGAGACATAAAAACCCACAATCTCCATTATAATAAGATGTATTACACACTTTATTAATTATCTTACATTGAGGTCTCTTGGGGATTTGAAATAATCCTATTATAAATCTATAGGTGTGCATCAACATTGACATGCATTGTGGATGGACAGAGGATATTGATAATGCTAAATAGAATCATCCCCAACTTACCAGTCGATTGAATACTTATATATATATATATATATATATATATATATATATATATGTGTGTGTGTGTGTGTGTGTGAGTGTGTGTGTGCGCGCGTGTGTGTGTATGTATTGACCGTGGTCAAATCTGAAGAAGCGTAAAACTGAAATAAACTTATAATTTGATAATAAAATGATTTTCATTGATCTATTTGTATTTTGCTCTGTCTGTCTGTCTGTCTCTCTCTCTATATATATATATATAGTGTGGGATCGTCACCGTTTTCAGCTTTTACTGGACCGGTGTGCCAAAATGCAGTATTATTGGTAGAGTGCTCAATATAAAAATAGAACTATTATATAATATAATAAAATAAATATATAAAGGTTTTACATATCTATTTATTTGATGACAAAGGAACAGTCACGACCTGTGCATGAAACTTAATGGTCGTGACTGTTCCTTTGTCATCAAATAAATAGATATGTAAAACCTTTATATATTATATATATATATATATATATATATATATATATATATATATATATATATATATCTTATTATAATGGAGATTGTGTGTTTGTCTGTCTGTAACCGAAACTATATTCCTACTCAAGTCAAAATTCCCTTTGTTATTTACATCACATTCCTTGAATAATACCCTTGAATAATGAATAAAACAAAAACGTTTCCGGTATAAAATAACCCAATGGATTGATATGCCGTAAAATCCAACCAACTAATCAACCAACTAACATTACTCCCAGGTTCACTCTGTCCCGGAATGATAGTACCTGTTACGGCCCCGTCTATGGGTTAAATAGGTAAAATAAAATGAGTATTAAAAATGTGTTTAGAAATTGAGTTAGAAAAAAATTAAGTACTCATCAAGAATGAATAAAACAAAAACATCTTCGGCGTAAAATAACCCAACAAGGTTTAACATGCCATAAAATAACCCAACAAGTTTTGACATGCCGTAAAATGCACCCACACAACCAACCAGACAGCAAAAGAAAAAGAAAGGGTTTCTAAATCCTCACCAAAAGTAAAATGGGAATGGAGAGTCGCGATGTTTTCTTGAAAAAGATCTTCCATAAACTTTTAAGCATTCCTGTACAGTAGGGAAAACATATGATTAAAAAAAGGGCCCATATCCAGTAGACTTGCAGCTGGGGCGGCACGTATTTCACATCTCCCGAGACTGATTTGTTAAATCCAGGCGACTGCATGTGGCATGTTCTTTGTTGTTTGGGCGTCAAAGGGAGGCTTATATTGACCAGGCGCAGCTGTTGGACAATTTCGAGGAGGCTTAGCCGGCTTATGAGGGCAGTACTCAGAACAAACACGAATAGAAACACACCGGCCAATGTTTTCATGAGAATCATGCATAGTTCACGCAATATGGTATTGCCTTGTCCAAAGTTATCTAGCGGTGTTTCCTGGAAGACATCCCAAACTGGATCATCCGATTCCATCGGTTCACTGCAAAGATAGAAAGATAGATTTATTTATTTATTCTTTTTAACTAGAAACGGCTATCCAGCGTCAACTGGGTAGAGTTGGGACACCCCATGCCTGGTGATGCTGATTTGTTTACTTTTGAGATTTACAAATGCTGGACATTTTTAATTAGAATTTTAATGGTATTTCTATGTATATTTTCATTTTTAAATATCTTCGAATATAAATAAAATCTTCGTTATTTTTGCACAAAAAGCAAGAACGAGTGATATTTAATGGATATATATATTTACTTTGTAGTTAATTACTTTATTTTTGTAGTTTCATCCCGACATGCATACATATTTATTTTTCTATATTTTTGTCATCACGGTCACGGTGTATGTGGATGACTACTATATGCACCCAAAGCCCAGTAGATCTCTCTTGGAGGGACTTTTACTGACATTCACCGTTAGCATAAAAATACAAGGCCCGTCTGTTATATACGGATTTGAGCTCTCTAGTGATCGTAAAATATATATACTTATCAGTTAAAACCCCGGTCCTTACTGGCAGCTGAAGACTGCCGAGGGGTTAAGGAACCGGTTTGATGAAAAATTAGTCGGGTTTCGCTCCCGGCTAGAAGTAGTTGTCTAAGTCAACCCACGCTGAAGAGACGTGATACGTCAAAACACGGTGTCTGTGGATGACTATATATATATATATATATATATATATGTATACCTACTCACATTCTTTTTTTTGTATTTTGGTTCAGTTAGTCTAACGATATGCAAAATCTGATGTATCTTTGCCTTTTTAGAATTAAACATTTTTCTATATTTTATTTTTATTCTTTTATGCTTCGAAAAATCCAGTACATTTATTTTTCTATATTTCTTTCACACTCTTATCTGATAACTATACTTACGGATCAGTTAGTGTAACGGTTTGCAAGATAGGAGCCGTTGAAGGTTCATCTGGTTCAAACACCTCATTTGTATAAGCAAATTTGACTTTAGTCTGTAAACAAAATAATAATAATATTAATATGGTTTCAATTAATAATAATAATAATAATAATAATAATAATAATAATAATAATAATAATAATAATAATAATAATCTGTTTTTGAGAATGAAGCACATAACATTCTCTGAATTGCCTTAACTCAACCAGAAGACCAGATCTAGTATTTATTAACAAGAAAAAAAAAAAAAAAAAAAAAAAAGAAAAAAAGAAAAAGAAAAGAAAGAAAGAGAACTTGTTATCACGTATATTTTGCAGTTCCAGCCAGAGCACAGGGTGAAGATGAAAGAAAAAGAAAAGATAAACAAATACCTAAACTTTTCTAGAGAATTGAGAAAACTGTGGAATATGAGGATGAAAGTGATACCAATAGTAGTTGGGGTACTTGGACCGGTCCCCAAAAACGTAGGAAAAAGACTAGAAGAACTGGAAATCAGAGGAAGTATTGATACAATCCAGACAACAGCATTGTTGAAATCAGCTAGAATATTCAGGAGAGTCCTGGACACCTGAGGAGACTTGCAGAGGGGTTGGTAAATACATACTTCCTATTGTCAACAACATTCACCTTATATATTGAACTAGAAGTAGCTACCCGGCGTTGTCTGGGTAGAGAGGAGATAAACATCAATCTCGCAAATCTATTGATTATTTTGGTCTTCCATAATTGATTTGTTTATGTTTTAATCATGAACATCATCAATGTCTTTCTCTTCTCTACAGTATTATGAATATGTTCAGGAATATAAATAAAATCTTCAATATTTTTGCACAAAAAACAAGCGCTGGTGACACTGAATGTGTATATATATATATTTAGTTTGTCCTTGTTTTATTTTCGTAGTTTCCTCCGGGCATACATACATAGATACATACATATCAACTGCCCTTTATATATGTACTAGCAGCGGCTACCCGGCGTCACCTGGGTAGAGGGACATTTTTTAAAAGTTAGTCCCGCAGATCCATTATTACTGAATCGTGAGTTGAATCCTCGTGGGCTGCCCCATTTAAATCCCCATTAGACCTTGCACTGATCCAGCTACTCTGAAAAGAAATGTTAATGTCTACTAACTAAAATATTTAAAAAAAATCAATTCTGTTATCATTTAAATTATCTTCACAAATATATATCAAATCTCTATTATTTTTGCTCAAAAACCAAGCCCTGGTGATATTTAATGTGTATATATATTTACTTTGTCGTTAATTGTTTTATTTTTAAAGTTTCCTCCAGACATACATATACACACAACTGCCCTTTATATATGTATAGATATTTAATATACCAAGCGTGTTGGTAGATCCTTGCGGAGAGAAAAAACCCGGCAGAGAGTTTGATTGTAAAAATATACTACCAAACATCAACCAGGAAGAAAAAAAATTTTGAAAAAAAGAAAAGACCAAGATATTCGTACCAACAAAAATTAATCTATTGGTATAGTATTTGTCCAAAAGAAAAAACAATTTATATGTATATATATGTATATAAGATATATATATATATTCATATAACCGCTAGGAGAAGCTAATTTGTAAAAAGTGCTCGATACCTAAGTAGAGCCAAGTAATAAGGATATCTACTGAGTCAGACGAACCTACTATTAGTTTCGCATAAAGCTCTTCAGGGCTAAAATCTGACTCAGATTTTAGCCCTGAAGAGCTTTATGCGAAACTAATAGTAGGTTCGTCTGACTCAGTAGATATCCTTATTATATGTATAGATAGAGAGAGGACCCTCGTACTTTAAACAAACTGCATTGAATTATTTAAATAAATGGTATTATAGGAATTAAAGGTGGTTTTACCTCCAGTAACTAATACCACTTTCTTATAAGGCGTTAGGAGGGCTGAGAAAGACACTGAAACGCAAGTGAATATACATACTCATATAAAACGAATTCTGACAAACAGATAACAAATACAGACTTTATTATCTGAGCAACATTCAAAATTTACAATACAAAACACCCAGGACGAATTTCCTAAGGGGAAAATAGTTCTTGGAGAGTGAAGAGTTAAAAGAATGGATGGAGGTACTAAACGAGAATATTGTCACTTACTTGGTTGGGGCCCCACGTGGCCATCTCCATGCAGACATGGGGGTGTAAAAAGGCACGTGTGTTACTCGGCTATTCAAAGGAAGTAAGCCAAAAACCTCTATGAAGATAGAGTATACAAAAGAGGCCACGAAATTCACATGTATAAGCCTGATGTTAGGGACAAGCCCCCAAGACCTAATGGACAGAGACACAACTTGTCTAGTGCATATCCATTGAGTCATAGATAGAAGAGTGTTAATTTTCCCAGAATTGTGTTTAAATAGCCAGGCTGCAACGCCCTCTAGTGGCAAACCCTGGCGTCAAGGGAAGGTAACCCTTTGCCAATCTCTAACCCAACCAAAACAAGAGAAGATAATTGTAATAGTAGTAAAAAAAAGCAATAAATTTGTAAGTGAGTTTACTTACCTGATGATTATCCATGTCAACTTCTTTTGAATATGTAGGAGTTAATCTCTGAAATACGATTAAATGACAATAGTCAGAGAATAACAAATGACTAGGTTATCTTCCAGATATGCACTCCCAGATTAATCATACATTGAAACAGTCTTCAATAAATAAATAGATAAATAAATAAAATATATATACCTTTAGAAAATAAATTTATTTCGATTTTGCCGTCTTATCAGTTCTGTTGGTTTTTTTTTTTTTTAATTTTTTTTTTTGATTATTTCACCGTCGGTCTTACTGGTGTGATTTTCCCGTTTCTTTATTTTTTACTTATTTTTATTTTTCACTTAAAAAAAAGAAAGAATTCTGCGTTTGTTAGCTATGCC
>CM042145.1:105321502-105334002 GCA_023376005.1 Doryteuthis pealeii
TAATGTCAGATGTATAATATCGAGACGAATTGACAGATGTCTAACGTCTAGACGAATGATGTCTAACGTCGAGACGGCATATATCTAACATCTAGTCGACTTTACAAATTGTCTAAATTTTTTCAGACGTTTTGATAGATGTCTTACGTCTCGATGATTTGACAAATGTATAACGTCTAGACATCTGTCTGATGTCTAAGGTCTAGACAATTTGACAAATGGTTTACTTCAAGACTTCTTGACAGATGTATAACGTCGATACGATTTGTCAGATGTCAAACGTCTTCATGACAGATGTCTAACATCGTCTAGACATCTGTCAGATATCTAATGTCGAGACGATTTGACAGATCGCTAATGGTGAGTCGATTTGACAGATGTATAACGTTGAGAGGACAGATGTTTAACATCTAGACTGCTTGACAGATGTTTAACATCTTGATGGCTAGACATCTGTGCCTGGGAACCACAAGGTTTCTGGTTTGATACCGGCCCTCACCAACTCAGCATATAAGTAGCACAGGGATCTGTGCGGTAAAGTGTGTGGGTTCATGGTAGGTGTGGCGCTCCACCTCAGACACTAAAAAAAAAACTCCTTAGTCTAGATAGACTCCCTCGGTGTCTGACTGATACCGACTTTAGGCCACCCTGACGACTTTACTTACTTTAGTAATATCAATAGTGGAGAAAGAGTTATGGTTCTACCATAAGTGAAAAGGGGATAGACTCCCTCGCTCTCTGGCTGATACTGACTTTAGACCACCCCGGTGACTTAATATTTTGAATTTTTAATATCAGGTGAAAACAGGCCCTATGAATGGGGTCTTAAGGTAGTTCCCCCTGCTCTACCAAGCTCACATATAGCGGTATAATATCGAGACGAGTTGACAGGTGTATAGCGTCTAGACATCTGTCAGATGTCTTATGTCGGGACATCTTGATAAATGTATAACTTCTAGACGACTTGACATGTCTAAATTTCAAGACGGCAAATGTCGGATGTCTATACGATTTGTCAGATGTCTAACGTCTAGACGACTTGCCAGATGTCAAACGTCTAGTGGACTTGCCAGATGTCTAACGTCTAGAAGACTTGCCAGATGTCTAATGTCGAGACGACTTGACAGATGTATAACGACTAGACATGTTGAAAGATGTCTAACTTTTGGACGACTTGACAGATCTTTTATGTCTAATCGACAGTTGTCGAACGTCTTGACAATGTCTAACATCGAGACGACATGACAGATGTGTAGCGTCAAATGTCTAAATTTCAAGACGCCAGATATCGAATGTTTAGACGACTTGTTTGCTATTGTGTAGGTGTCAATTTGTGAGCATGTAGTTTATTCTTATTATTTATTTTTTCTTCTCTCTCTCTCTCCCTCTCTCTCTCCCTCCCCTCTCTCTCTAATTACTTGGTGATGGGGCGATCGCCAGGGAGCAAGGAGAAGCAAATCAACAACAGGAACAATAAGGAAAAAATAGTGAATTTTCTTCCTGCATATCCTTTAGTTTCTCACACATTCCATATCCTCATCTCATCACTCGCAATCTCCCCCTCTCTCTATTCATTGTAGAAGCGGTTTAACTCAAGTCCCAAACTATACGACCTTGACTTTGACAGTCTTGAACTTAAATTAACTCAGATTTTCACAGAGACATCGTTAATGAATTAGATTTATTCTATTTATTCATTAATGATTTTGACTATAATTTAAATACTCTTTTTTGCTTGAAGGCAATTATAAATGCATGTATCGTATAAAATTCGATAATTATAGAAAATAAACTTGACAAGTAAATCAACATTGCTTCTAAAAACAAACATCCAAAAATCTTATTCACTTCGCCGAAGAGCTTAACGGCCGGGTTTGTTTACTAAATAAACGTCTACTCGCCTGCTATGGCAGGGGCGTGTAATAGTTTCCTTGACAAGGTTAATTTCGCAGGGATTGTTCGCTATGTACCGGCGGCCGAACGGATATGGTCTCTGACTATGCCTGTGAAGTCCCGGTTTCGATTCCTGTCGGAGGGGAGTCGTTAGTATACATCGCTGAAGAGACTTAATAAAGTCGAAACAGTCTGTACGGTGTTCTGCATGGCGAGCCATCCTTTGCGGGATTTACTTGTCAAGTTTATTTTCTATAATTATCGAATTTTATACGATACATGCATTTATAATTGCCTTCAAGCAAAAATATAATAATAATTTATTCAACATTGCTTCTAAAAACAACATCCAAAATCTTATATATATTATATATATATATATATATATATATATATATGTGTGTGTGTGTGTGTGTGTGTGTGTATATTTTATCAGCTAATTTCTACACCCTACTTGTAAGTAACTAATGACCCAGTGGTTAAGAACTAAGTGATGAAAAATAGGTCGGATTTCTATACGGGCGAAAGGTAGTCTGCTAATTCTAGCCACACTGAGGTGACGTGATACGTCGAAACACGGTGTCTATGGATGACTATATATATATATTATATATATATATATATATATATATATATATGTGTGTGTGTGTGGTGTGTGTGTGAGATTATGTGCTTAATTAAAGTCATGCCTAATTTGTTCATTAATTAATTATAATTAAATGAATTAGGCGTGCATATCGGTTTTAAATGTAAAGCGTAAACAAATCGAGAAAAAGTCGTTTACGCTTTACATTTAAACCGATATGCACGCCTAATTCATTTAATTATAATTAATTAATTAACAAATTAGGCATGACTTTAATTAAGCACATAATCTCCCACAAATTGTCGGCCTTCGCCATTTCAAACACATTGTTTGATCCCTTCATATATATATATATATATGTATATATATATATATATATATATATTTCATTCATAAAGGAGGAGAAGAAGAAAGAGAGGAAAAAAAGGAGAAGAAAAGGAAATAAGAAGAGAATTATAACCACACAAATAAAAAAAACATAAGCACGTCATTTCTGAAAATACACTCTGATGATGAAGCTCTTGCTTTGAAATCGGTTAGACATATAAAACATCGTTTTGTCTTTATTTTTTACGCATTGTATTGCCTTCGAATTTTATTATTTTATATATATATATATATATATATATATATATATATATATACACATATATATGCACACACACACACACACACACACACACACACACACACACACACATACACACACACACACACACACACACATATATATATATATATATATATATATATATTCTCTCTGATCTTAATTTTTCATGCTTCTAAAACAACCAAAACTTTTCCCAATATATATATATATATATATATATATATATATATATATATATATATCACCCCAACTCCTTGTTACAGGATCCGTTCGTGCTTTCTTACATTGGGATAGCCTCCCATCGTTCATTATTAAGCAGGTTGTGGGAGGGGGGATATTTTACTCTCGACACAAGTATGCCAACTCCTTAAAAATCATAAGTGGACAATTTTTTTATCTATGACACGACACGACTTTTATTTTCAGCGTTCAAAGATAACAATTTAAACGTTAAAATCATAAACAAAAATCTATTGGAAGAATGGATATGACTGATAGTTTGATGTGATCAGTTCATGGCATCCAGCATTTCACTTTGACCCTTTCTTAGCTTAAACGGCGGTCGGAGAGGCCCCCTTCCGATCAATTGGCTGATCACGTTAGCTAGAACCTATATGATTGTCTCGACCGTATTTCTCTTCTTTATTCTTTCATTCGTTCATTCGTTTATTCGTTCAATCTTTGCTTACTATTCTTCATGACTCTGCCGTTCTTTCTTTCTTTCTTTTCTTTCTTTCTTTCTTTACTTTATGATTCTTCCTTTCTTTCAGTCATTATTTCTTTCTGTCTTTTTCTTTCTTTCCTTTTCTTTCTTTCTTCTTTCTTCTTTCTTTACTTTATGATTCTTCCTTTCTTTCAGTCATTATTTCTTTCTGTCTTTTCTTTTCTTTCCTTTCCTTTCTTTCTTTCTTTCTTTCTTTCTTTCTTTACTTACTCTTATTTATGATTTCACCTTTCTTTCACTCATCATAACTTTCTATCTTTTTACTTTTTACTTCCTTCCTTCCTTACTCTCTTTCTTTCTTTCTTTCTTTCTTTCTTTCTTTTTCTTTCTTTCTTTTTTTCATTCATTCTTTATTTAATTCTTTACTCACTCTTATTTATCATTGTACATTTCTTTTACTCATTATTTCTTTGTATTTTTCTTTCTTTCTTTCTTTCTTTCATTCGTTTGTTCTTTCTTTCTGGATGTGACTGACATTTTGACGTAATCTATCCATGACATGCAACACCCCCATTTGGCCCTCACTCACATTGTGTTTTTTAGAAAACAGTTAAATAATGTAGCATTTTACACGAAGGAGAGACTTTAATTTTCGTATCCACTGTGCTGTGGTAACATGATACACTAGATCTAACACTCTGGGATCAAAGGTCAGAATCTTGGTGGCTGAGCAGTCCATAATACGCAATACTCCACTTTGGTCCTTACTTAAGTTAAACGGCGGTCGAGGAGGTCCCCTCCGATCAATCGGCTTGTCACGTCAAGCCCTAGCCCCCATATGATTGTCCCGATCCTATTTCTCTTATGGCAACGTCCAACTCTTTTAATTATATATGTGCTAGAAGGCAGAGTCTATCCCTATCGTGTACATGTACCTCTAGACAGAATCCTGTCGTGTAAATATCTCCCCTACACTGAACTCTATCTTGTCAATGTATCCCTAGAACGAAGCCTATCGTGTACCTTGGACCGAACCATATAGTGTAAATATCCCCCTAAACCGAACCCTGTAGTATAAATGTCCCCCTAGACCGAACTCTATCGCGTCATTATACCCCTTGAACGAAGCCTATCGTGTATATTGGACCGAACCCTATAGTGTAAATATACCCCTAAGACCGAACCCTATCGTGTAAATATACCCTATAAAAGAACCCTATCGTGTAAATATTCTCTTGGACCAAACCCTACCATATTCCAATAGATTGTACGACCCTGTATAATCCGCTAAACTGTATACTCTAGAGCAGTGGTTGCCAAACTTTTTTGTATGGCGACACACCAATGTGCTGTTTAAAATTTTAAAGGCACACCCATAAAAGGAATACATTTTATAGATCCAAGAATGAAAGAATTCGAAAATATCTATCATTCATAGTTATTTCTCTCTATTACATTAAAAAATATTCACTCTTATTCGATTCCATTTCCAGAACTTAAATGCTAATAATGAGGCGTGTGGGAAGGATGTTCCTTGTTTCTTGTTTTTGTCAAAAATAACATTGATATCAACATCCATGTGGGTTATTTTCAGGCGTAAAGAATTTGCCACTTTAAGTTTATTTCGGAATTTGTTTTTGATTCCTACCATTGCTGAGAATTCAACTTCACAGTGATATGAAGCTGAGAAAGGGAGAAGTACCTTCAAGGCTTCTGTGGAAACGATTGAGTACGATTTTTGTGCAGACACCCAAAAGTGTATCAATTTTCTGTTGTTAAAGTTCATTTCTAACAAAGTATCCTCAGATAAATCAAAAAGCTCTTCCTCAGCTTTTGTGGATATTCCAGTCTTTATGCCAGGCTGAAAGGGGTTCATAATCCATTCCTTCTCTTGGATATTTTTCATTTCTTCAAGGAAATAAAACTCAAAGCTCTCTTTTAGCTTATTCAAGTGTTCAAATATCTCAGTGATAATAGCATCATCAACTTTTGCTTCATTCTCTATTATAAACGTTTGAAATGTTTCAAAGTAATCATAGTTTCGGTTCTCAATACAGTTTCTCCATAAAGTAAGTTTTTTCATGAAATCTCGAATTTTATCATGAACTGAAAATATGCTGATACCTTCTGCTCCTTGCAAGTACAAGTTCAGTTCGTTCAGTTTTGAAAAAATATCTGCCAGATACGTGAGCCTCATAACAAATTCCCCATTGCACAGATATTTCACAAAATCACTTTTACCTTCCAGAAATATAGCAACTTCTTCACGGAGTTCTGTAAGTCTTGTTAGCACTTTACCCCTTGAGAGCCAACGCACTTCTGTGTGAAGAAGAAGAGATTTATGATTGCTTCCCATCTCTTCGCACAACTTCTCAAATAAGCGCGATTGCAATGGTTTTGACTTCATGAAGTACACGATCTTAATGGAAGTGCTCAAAACATTTTTAAAATCATCAGATATACATTTGGATACTAACGTTTCTCTGTGAAGGCTGCAATGAGTCCATGATATGTTTGGATTAAGTTCAAGTATTTTAGTCACTACACCACTGTTTTTACAACACATAGCCCGTGCGCCGTCCGTACATATTCCGACATTTATTCCAATGAAGACCCTTTGTTTTAGTATAAGTATCAACAGTCTTAAAAATTTCATCACTAGTACTTCGACTGATTGGTTCACAGAAAAACATATCTTCATGAGGTTCAAAGTTCCAAATATAACGCACAAATACAAAAGTAGTTGACATAAACCTTGTATATCAGTAGATTCATCTAGTTGTAAAGAGAAAAATGTACTTTCATGAATTCTTTGAATTAGTTGGTTTTCTATCCACTGAGACATTTCATCGATTCGACGGGTGACCGTGTTATTAGAAATAGGAATTGTTTCAATTTCTTGTTTGCTCTTATCACCAAAGAAAATATTTACTGTATCTTTTATTGCAGGAAGAACTAAAGTCTCTCCAATTGTATGGGGTTTACCAGTTTTCGCGATTCTTAAACTGATTAGGTATGACGCATACAAAGATTTTTCATTGACTTTGGTGTAAAGTTTCATTGCGCTCTGTCCTGTCTTCAACTTGCTTAGCATCCTTTCAAAAAAATTGAGGGCTTTGGCTTTCAACTCGGAATGTTTTTTCTCAAAATGACGAAACAATTTGTTTGGGCACATGCACTCATTTGCAAATTGGTCACAACAAATAATACATTGTGGGCGTGGATCTTCTTCATCTTCATTCCATGTAAATCTCATTTCTAAATACTTGGAATCATACTTTCTCAATATTTTTCTTCATTTTGATTGACTTGGTTTTGACTTGACTGACTTTTCTTCTGTTTGATTCACTGATGGCTCAGTGTTATCAACTTGAACTGACTTCTTTAACCATTTATCCATTTTACGAAGAGATGAGTCAATTTAAAAAATAAAATTTAAGCTAGTTAAGCTAATAAAGTTCAGGGTTAAATCCTATTTAACCAACAAAATTCCGGTGATTAAATTGTACTTGCGCATTATTTGAAATGAAGTTGCCGATTTTTATTTTTATTACGGTAGAGAAAATGGCCGCTTCTGGTTTATTTCTATAAAATAAGCAAGGGAAACCACTCTCTTTGCCTAATTTCATTTTATTTTATTCATTTATTTATTCATTTATTTTTTAATTCATTCTTAGCCTTTCCGTTCACACTCTAAACCGCTATTTTGTTTTATATATAAATACAATTTAAGGGAATTGTGACTATAATTCCGTTTACAGACAGACAAACACACATTCTCCATTATAATAAAGATATATAATATATATATAATATATATATATATATATATATATATATATTTATTATTTCATTTTCGCTACAGGTATTTCGGTGCTCTTCCAGTAGGTGATCTACCGAAGGTTTGTGATCTATTATTGATCTACTATTCATGGCAAGTGATCTACTAGGAAAAAAGAAGGTTAGGGTTAGGGTTAGGGTTAGTTTAATGGGAAAATCATGGGTAGTTAATGGGTAGATTAATTAACAGATGAAATTCATTGATAATAAAATGAATTAAAAAATAGATAAATAAACAAAATTTAAAAAAATTAGGAAATGAGAGTGGTTTTTCTTGCTTATTTCATAGAAAGAAACCGGAAGCGGACATTTTCTCTAATAATAAAAATCAAAAATCGGCAAGATTGGTATTTTCAATGCAACCGCATGTTTTAACTCGAAAATAACATAAAAACTGTTTTTAGTAACAGCTAACTTCATTTCGAATAATGCGCAAGTACAATTTCATCGCTGGAGTTTTTGTTGGTTAAATTAAGTTGGTTAGGATTTTACCAAGTTTTAATAAAAGTGAATGTAGTGTTACAACACTAGATACTACTGTGTTGGTGTGGATTCAACCTATAGGACTTATTTCATGCACTAAGATAGGATCTACTGGAAGAGTGAGCAATGTCTTTCATTGAAATTCTGCGTACAGATATGGTCTTCGGTTCTAATCCATACCGAGGCGTTTTTCATATCGCCCTAAATCGTTACAGTGAAGTTTTTCCTACTATATTGCAGTTTCTCCTACATCAATATATATAATATATAGGCCAGACTTTGTTGAAATAATATTTTCGTTTATACCTTAAATATTGAATACTTTCCCGCGACACACCTAATAGAATGAAAATGATAAATGCAAGGCAAGGTTATAGGAAAATTAACAAAAGGAATTATTTAAACACCGAGTAGAAATTGTTTCTGACTCGCAAACGACACTTACAGAGACGCTGTCAACAAAACACTTTTGACGGATGCAAGGGAAGCAACTCTATTTGAGACTATTTAGGTGTACCTAACAAATTGTCTACAGGACCAGTGTTTGTTGCATTTAGTGGAATTACACCCTTGCGAGTAGTGCTACTCTTGTGTAAAATTCATGTTATCTTGGACATAGATTGGGAACCGCTGCTCTAGAGTTATCGATGTTTCTGTTGCTTAGAAGATTATCATGAGAAGGCAGACAGTATGGAAGTTGAAAAACGTTTATATTGCTGGCATAGAGACATCTTGATAAGATACGCTGATATCACAAAGTGTAAAATCCTGAGGAGTTAATTACAGATACAATGGAAAAAACTGTACAATCAAATTCACACACATGATTATACATGTCCCTATCATGCAGATAGACAAATATTTATTAATAAAGCGAGACAGAGAGATATAAACAGACCGAGAGATACATAGACTGTGGTATATATATACTAGCTAAAGTACCCGGTCCATGACCGGACTAACAAAAAATAGGAACACCAAAGAGTGAATGCGGAGAAAATAAGAGATAGGTATACCCAATTTTGGTTCATTTTTTTAATATCTCATAAAATAAAATAGGAGATGGGAGATAGACCTCGTAAAAAATATTTCCCCTAATATATTTTCGTGAAAATCGGACCATTAATTGATTTTTCATTGTATATTTTAAAAATCCTCTTGTAAGTTGTTTTTGGCTACGTTAAATTTCAGTTGATTTAACGGTGCAAAAGTGAAAACATTGTTTTTCAATCATAAAATTCATTATTTCCGTAAGCTGAAAATTAAAAAAGAAAATCATCAAGAGTTTGTTTAATGTTTCTTCTTTCGAATGGAAATGTTTTTTTCAAGATAATATTAATTTTTATGCAAGTATCATTGTGTTAAATATGGGGGGGGGGGTAAATTTAATAGGGAAAATTGGTGGTAACTAATAAGAGATAATTATTTATCAAATTAAAAAGAAATCGCCGAGAATTGTCTAATGAATAAACGGTCGAAATAAATGTTATATTCGAGACGACACTAATATGAAGGAATTAAAGTAACATCTAAAGTTAAAAAAAAATGTTAATAATTGATTAAAAGAAACCTCGAGATAAGGGCTGAACTTGAAAAACGGTCGAAAAATTAGGGTGACCCAGAAAAAACAGAACCCAAATTATTTATTTATTTTCCTATTAAACTAACCCTAAACCCCAACCCTAACCCAAACCCTAACCCTAACTCGCCCTAGTTAAAATTAACAGTTTTACTACAAAATTGGTGGGTTCTGTTTTTTCTGGGCCATCCTAATTTTCCGACCGTTTTTTTAAGTTCAGCCGTGTAAAAAATCTGCCTATTTATTTATCATTAGAATTATGATAAATTAAATAACAAATTTTTTTATTCAAGTTACGTACATTAGAATAATTTTTATTTTATGTTTGTTTAGTGTGTTTAATAAATACGAAAGAAACAACTTAACTTAACATTTCAAACAAACTTCTTCATATAATTTATTCTACATCGTATTTTTATTTTCAAAATTTTGTTATTGTTATTTACAACTATATAGTTTACTTATTTACAAAATAAGTAGTTATATAATTTAACTACCTATTTTTGTAAAAGGCTTTTTTTTCTAAAACTCTTTTGTATATACGAAAAAATTAAATACTGATTAAAAACAAAGTTGAGTTAACTACATCGTATTTTTATTTTAAAAATTTTGTTATTGTTATTATGTTGACTTATTTACGAAATAATAGGGATGTGCAAATAATCACTGGTTCTATAAAAGGATGATCACAGGAAATTCTTCTAAAATCATATAAAATAAACTAACTATCCGATTTTAATAAAATTTTCTGTATATGAAAGACGAACTTTTATCGTAAATAAATGTTTACGAAATTGAAAAGGCTAATAATTTTTTTCGTTAGTTTTTGTTTCGCGCATTGATCCCCCGTACAAAGATCTTTTGTTTTGTACATAAATAAATTTTACATTTTTGGAAAGACAATTTAATGACAAACATATGTGAAAAAAAAGATAATTCGCTACTAAATCGGTTTTGGAAACAGGATATCTTAAACATTGAAACTTAAATCTTGTAAATAAGAAAAAATATGTATCTTTTTTTTTTTAATTGTTAGATTATTTTCAAAAGAATCTTATATTAAAAGTTCCTATTTTATTTTATTTTTCAGGGATTTTAAAAAATTTATAAAATGTAAAATAAATACTTTTGTTTAATGTACAGCAAAATCGTATTAAAATAAATATTGTATAAAAAATATATCGCTAAAAATAATGACATAATATATGTCGTTTTTTTAAATAAATTTTTGAAAATAATGTTTGAATTAAAAATTGTCGTCATTCTTATTACGGATGGATCTAAGAGAAATAAAAACACTGGGTTTTGGGGAAAACTGTTGTTGTTGTTGTTTTCACTGATGTGTTCTGGGTACATAAGTTAATAGGTTCAAATCCGTGACGCATGTATAATTATACTCTGTAAAAGAAAACTCAAACAGTGTTTGAAGAAATTTATTATTTTATTTGGAAACAAATAATTCTCCCGTTTATATCCAGAAAGCAGATATAACCGTTCAGTTAAAATTCTGAAGGTAAGTTAACTTTGAGAAGAATTTTATTATAAATAATTTCTAACATTCTAATTTTGATTTTCCCAACTCTCTTTTTCAATAATATTAAGAGTTAAATCGTGAGGCATCAAGGAAATGCTAAATTAGTAATTTGTTTTTGCTTCAGAAAATAATTTTTTATGCGTATAATCCTCCATACTAAGAAAAGGTGCACACGTCAAGATGCGATAACTGTCAACAAAGATTGGGAATTTAGGGCAATTTACGGCAATTTACTTTAAAATGCAAACATTTAGGTTTTATGTAAGATAAATTTGTTGTTTCTTTTTTATAACACATAAACCTGGAATTGTTCTTTATATTAAACGTAAAAGAAAACATCAAAAAGTTAATTTTCCATTTTTTATTGACGTTTTAAAATATCTGTTAACAATCTTCGCGCGTATTAAAAGACTGTATTTTGCACATCCCTACGAAATAAGTAGTTATATAATTTAACTACCTATTTTTGTAAAAGGCGTTTTTTTTTTCTAAAACTCTTTAAATTAAATACTGATTAAAAACAAAGTAATAATAAATATTTGTAAGATAGATTATTTCATTTCATTTCTAACTAAATTAATATTTTAAAGACAGGAATAAAAAGATCGCAATATGAATAAGATTTGATTTTTCGTTAAAACATGCTTTTGCTGCCCGACGCAAAATAATTTTTTTCTAACTCGATATAAAAATAATTCAATGGATAAAGACTCATAAAAAAATTATATATGGAGAAAGATTATTTCCTCTTCTTTCCAACAATATGGATATTTTTAAGATAAATTCCGAGCTGAACGGCTTAAGACTGTGAAATTTATTCACTAAAATTGAATTTTGATTGCTGGTAATCGCTTTAAAAAAAAGTCAGGCAGCGGACAATATTTTATCATCAGCAGGAGTTGGTATACGGACAGTTTCGCAAATTGGGTGATTTTGGCTTAATTGATTAATTATATCTCTTAATCAGTAAAAATCAATAACCAAATTTGGCGTGTTTCTTAGTTAGAAGGATATTAATATGTATGCAAGATTTTAAATCAGAGTGACCTCCCGTTTTGAACTTATACGTCGACACGTACATACCAAAAACTTAGTCTTATATATATATATATATATATAGAGTCGTAGGAAATGGACACGTCGATATGAGTTAAAATCCTGTACGCGGCTGTTTACATTTCATATAGCATTAATACTCTTGGGAAAGTTATGCATCCACCTACTCTTCCTTCAGTTATGGGTAAATAGTAAGGCTGGCTGACCTCTTTAATCCTGGCTAGGTAACCAGTCTAGGAGAAGAAAAACACTAAA
>CM042145.1:105339002-105366502 GCA_023376005.1 Doryteuthis pealeii
GCCTGAACTGTGTCTAGTCGCACTAGTGACCAGGACGATATTCCCTTGCCACAGGCGACTATGACCGTGAATAAAGCCTAAGTCATAAAACCAACTTTTGTCTTTGTCTCTTTCTTTTTCGTTTCTTGAATTCCTTCCTTTTCAGTCCGACCACCAAATGTGATGGGGTTGAAAGCAAAAACTCAAAGAACACGCACCAAGAATATTTAGCTACCTTTAAACCTAAAAACACCAAAACCTCTTACCACCCCATAAGCGTAATTAGTCTCGTATTGTATCCATCGGGGCATTTAATGCCCAATCAAGTCATTTTTATAAACAAAAGACTCAGGTTGCTTACAGTATCAAAAATTGAGTATCCATCAAGCATGAATAGAACAAAACGTCTTCGGCATATAATAGGGACTGGCAAACTGAGCCTAAAATGCGTTTTTGACAAAATGACTTTAGCCCTACAGAAAACAATTTACCAAAAATCAGGGAATTATCGGATTTCAATGAAATTTTCAGTGTTTATTTATCAATGAATGATCTTTATAATGCATTATTTATTTTATTTCAAAACTTTCTAATTTTCTTCAGGTCACTTAATTTTGACCCCCCTTATGCTGGGGGCGTAAAATTGTTTCGAGTTGGTCTGATATTGTACTAATTACAGTATAAATAAAGAGATAAAAGACCGAAGTTATGAATAGAAACAAACAAATTTTTTTTTACGGTTGCTGTTCTATGAGAAAATAAGTTTGAAAATCGAAAAATAAAATTTAAAAAAATAATAAATAATTAATTTTTTGGAGATTTTTTTTTACTCATTTCGATAATTATTTAATTGGCTATTATCTTATAAAAGAAAAAATTATACATTTTTTCTGCTTAAAAAGGGGAGGGGGTACATTTTCAATCGAGTTTTTCTTCAAAACTTATTACTTTATGTATCTAAAATAAGGTTTACATTGAATAGATATTTATTTCTAGAATCTAAAAATATAACATTTTAAACTTAAAATCCGAATATTTTTATTTTAAATGAATTTTATATATAAATTTTTCATAGCAAAAATACTAAATTAAAGTTTTGCAATAAAATAACTGATGTATTATGAAATTCATTAATTGATAAATCAATACTGAAAATTTCATTAAAATCGGATAATTACCTGATTTTTGGTAATTTTTTTTGCAATCGCGAATGTTATATTAAAATTGTGAATAAGCGCTTAAAACCCTTGAAAAAGAGACAGAATGGCGGAACGCGTCGAAATTGAGTAAAACAAATAGTTTTAAATCTTTTAAAAATAAACTGCATATGTAATGATATTTTTCTTTTTTTAAATGATGGTCATTATGTTACTACTTATCGACTAAGACAAAGTTTGACCTTAAATAATAGATTTAATTAATTTTAATTCGCTTTTAAAACGCGTAGAAGCTAATTTTTTTGCCAGTCTCTAGCATATAATAAACCAACAAGGGTTGACATGCCGTGAAATCCAACTAACCAACTAACCAACCATAAAGAGACTAATTCAGTTGGGACTTTTAAAACGAAATAAAGAGACTTACAGTTACCGCTCTGCTCACAATAGAGCTGAGTCTTCTCTTTGTTGAGTGTAGTTTTTGTATGGTATTCATCGTTCCGTGTATTCTCTCACCTCTGTTTCATTGCTTCTGCTCATAAGAAAAACTAGTGCCTATTTGCTTAGATAAATGTCTTGTTGTTCGAGTCATTTGTTGTCCTGGAAATAACGGCCTATGTGAAGATATGACAAATAAAGAGAGAGAGAGAGAGAGAGAGAGAGAGAGAGAGAGAGAGAGAGAGAGAGAGAGAGAGAGAGAGGGGGGGGTTGTTCTGTTAAAGGCGACAAAGCGAATGTCAATCAGGAAGTTGCGGTACAAACCAATAAAAACTAATATGAATCAGAAATTTAGAATAATAAACGCATCATTCTTTATTTTAAAAATCTTGTCTTAGAAACAACATAATTATTTGTATATAGATCAGCGGGTTTTCATAGAATCAGTCAAGAAAAGCGGTGACTATTGGGACTAAGGAATCATCAAGACTAAGCAATCATTTTACCGTCCTCATTTTATTAACCATCAGGACTAAGGAATTATTTTACCGTCCTCATTTTATTAACCATCAGGACTAAGGAATTATTTTACCGTCCTCATTTTATTAACCATCAGGTCTAAGGAATTATTTTACCGTCCTCATTTTATTAACCATCAGGACTAAGGAATTATTTTACCGTCCTCATTTTATTAACCATCAGGACTAAGGAATTATTTTACCGTCCTCATTTTATTAACCATCAGGACTAAGAAATTATTTTACCGTCCTCATTTTATTAACCATCAGGACTAAGGAATTATTTTACCGTCCTCATTTTATTAACATCAGGACTAAGGAATTTTTTAATCATTTTATTAACCATCAGGACTAAGGAATTATTTTACCGTCCTCATTTTATTAACCATCAGGACTAAGGAATTATTTTACCGTCCTCATTTTATTAACCATCAGGACTAAGGAATTATTTTACGTCCTCATTTTATTAACCATCAGGACTAAGGAATTATTTTACCGTCCTCATTTTATTAACCATCAGGACTAAGGAATTATTTTACGTCCTCATTTTATTAACCATCAGGACTAAGGAATTATTTTACCGTCCTCATTTTATTAACCATCAGGACTAAGGAATTATTTTACCGTCCTCATTTTATTAACCATCAGGACAAGGAATTATTTTACCGTCCTCATTTTATTAACCATCAGGACTAAGGAATTATTTTACCGTCCTCATTTTATTAACCATCAAGACTAAGGAATTATTTTACCGTCCTCATTTTCTAACAATCAGGACTAAGGAATTATTTTACCGTCCTCATTTTATTAAACATCAAGACTAAGGAATTATTTTACCGTCCTCATTTTATTAACCATCAGGACTAAGGAATTATTTTACCGTCCTCATTTTATTAACCATCAAGACTAAGGAATTATTTACCGTCCTCATTTTATTAACATCAAGACTAAGGAATTATTTTACCGTCCTCATTTTATTAACCATCAGGACTAAGGAATTATTTTACCGTCCTCATTTTATTAACCATCAGGACTAAGGAATTATTTTACCGTCCTCATTTTATTAACCATCAGGACTAAGGAATTATTTTACCGTCCTCATTTTATTAACCATCAGGACTAAGGAATTATTTTACCGTGCTCATTTTACAAACCACCAGGAATAAGGAATTATTTTACCGTCCTCATTTTACTAACCATCAGGTGTATGGAATTATTTTACCGTCCTCATTTTACTAACCATCAGGTGTAAGGAATTTTTTTACCGTCCTCATTTTACTAACCATCAGGTGTAAAGAATTATTTTACCGTCCTCATTTTATTAACCATCAGGACTAAGGAATCATTTTACCGTCCTCATTTTATTAACCATCAGGACTAAGGAATTATTTTACCGTCCTCATTTTATTAACCATCAGGACTAAGGAATTATTTTACCGTCTTCATTTTACTAACCATCAGGACTAAGGAATTATTTTACCGTCCTCATTTTATTAACCATCAGGTGTAAGGAATTATTTACCGTCCTCATTTTACTAACCATCAGGACTAAGGAATTATTTTACCATCCTCATTTTATTAACCATCAGGACTAAGGAATTATTTTACCGTCCTCATTTTATTAAACATCAGGACTAAGGAATTATTTACCGTCCTCATTTTATTAACCATCAGGACTAAGGAATTATTTTACCGTCCTCATTTTATTAACCAACAGGACTAAGGAATTCCTCATTTTATTAACCATCAGGACTAAGGAATTATTTTACCGTCCTCATTTTATTAACCATCAGGACTAAGGAATTATTTTACCGTCCTCATTTTATTAACCATCAGGACTAAGGAATTATTTTACCGTCCTCATTTTATTAACCATCAGGACTTCATTTTATTAACCATCAGGACTAAGGAATTATTTTACCGTCCTCATTTTACAAACCACCAGGAATAAGGAATTATTTTACCGTCCTCATTTTACTAACCATCAGGTGTATGGAATTATTTTACCGTCCTCATTTTACTAACCATCAGGTGTAAGGAATTTTTTTACCGTCCTCATTTTACTAACCATCAGGTGTAAAGAATTATTTTACCGTCCTCATTTTATTAACCATCAGGACTAAGGAATTTTTTTACCGTCCTCATTTTATTAACCATCAGGACTAAGGAATTATTTTACCGTCCTCATTTTATTAACCATCAGGACTAAGGAATTATTTTACCGTCCTCATTTTACTAACCATCAGGACTAAGGAATTATTTTACCGTCCTCATTTTATTAACCATCAGGTGTAAGGAATTATTTACCGTCCTCATTTTACTAACCATCAGGACTAAGGAATTATTTTACCATGCTCATTTTATTAACCATCAGGACTAAGGAATTATTTTACCGTCCTCATTTTACTAACCATCAGGACTAAGGAATTATTTTACGTCCTCATTTTATTAACCATCAGGTGTAAGGAATTATTTTACTGTCCTCATTTTACTAACCATCAGGGCTAAAGAATTATTTTACCGTCCTCATTTTATTAACCATCAGGACTAAGGAATTGTTTTACCGTCCTCATTTTACTAACCATCAGGACTAAGGAATTATTTTACGTCCTCATTTTATTAACCATCAGGTGTAAGGAATTATTTTACTGTCCTCATTTTACTAACCATCAGGGCTAAGGAATTATTTTACCGTCCTCATTTTATTAACCATCAGGACTAAGGAATTGTTTTACCGTCCTCATTTTACTAACCATCAGGACTAAGGAATTATTTTACCGTCCTCATTTAATTAACCATCAGGACTAAGGAATTATTTTATCGTCCTCATTTTACTAACTATGAAGAGTAAGGATTCGTTTCACCGTCCTCATTTTACAAACCATCAGCACTAAGGAATTATTTTAACCGTCCTCATTTTACTAACAATCAGGTCTAAGGAATTATTTTACCGTCCTCATTTTACTAAGCATCAGGATATATGCAACCTCTCAAATTTGTCGTTTGAAGTATATATATAATTGTTTTTATTCCCATCTTTGTTTTCTAGTTTTCGTTGTTTTCTGTTTGTCTATATGTTGCATCTGCTGTTATTGACTGCCATAAGTAATATTTCTTTGCTCTTTTTTTGTTTATTCTTCGAGTCATTATTATTATTATTATTATTATTATTATTATTATTATTATTATTATTTTCCAGTTTTATATAATCTGTAATGACTGGTGGTTTTCATTAACTTCATGTGTATTTATAAATTAGAAGAAATAACTTCATGTGTATTAATTAATTCAGAGTTGAACCTCAAACACCGCCTTCTAGCACCTCTAAGATAAAAAGGGTTATGTGCTTGTCCTAAGAACAACTTGAAGAGTACAGTAAAGACTTAATATCATATAGGTGTTAGGGAATGGGCAGTGGAGTGTTGTAGGTCACGTGACCACATAATACTCAGTCAACAAGATCCAATCAAAATCAACATTTTCCTTTTGCTATTGTAGTATGTGGTCTACAACATTGTTTCTATTGTAGCGTGTGTTGTATAATATGGTATATATTGTTTGGTTGGATTTTATGGCATGGCAACCCTTGTTGGTTTATTTTATGCTGAACACATTTTGTTTTATTCATTCTTGATGGGTATTCAACATTTATTTCAAACTCTTTTTTTAATTCAATTTCTTTTAAAAAGACATTTTTAACTAGTTTTTTCTATTTAACCCATAGATGGGACCCTAAAAGGTACTACGATTCCGGGTCAGAGTGGTCATGAGAGTAATGGTGATGAAGGGTACTCCATATTTCCCACAGCTTCAGAATTGGAACATTGCCATCAGATAGTTTGATGTCATATCCGGTGGGGTGGGAGCGCATACGTTTGTTTGTATTCCTAAAATACAATGATGAAAAGATCGCATACTGTTATATACTGGGGTTTCACGGTACCAAATATCTATATGTTGTATACTGGCATCAAATTCAAATATGTTATATCGCGGCTTCTTCAAATTCACGCTGCTAAATCGTGTGTGTTAGTAGTCACTTAATGAAAACACCACACATGGGTATAGTAGGAGTTGACTTTATTTCTCTCCCTCGGCTGGTGGGTGGCGAGCGTAACAATAGGAATCTGCCCAAAGGTTGACGATGACTACTACTACTGTTGGGATGACTAGCGTTGGTGACGTGGAAGGGGTGGACGAACCTCACTGCCCGCTGGCAGCGATAGACCATGTCGACGGTCGCTCCTTGTGCTTTGTTCGCTGTCCGCTGTCTGATTCCCTCTGGCGGACTTCCTTTTATATATCTCAAACGTCTACGCGTTTTCTTTGTTACACTTATCAGCGGACAAATCTATTTCCGTTTTTTGCTTCTTTGTTCACTTTTACCGGGAAAAAAGTCCTTTGTCATTTTTGTCGTCCTTTCTTTGTTTAATTTAACCGGAAATTCCTATTTCCGTTTGTACAATATACAACAACACTAACATCAAATTAATCCATGAAAAACTGAACAAAGGAATGTTCTAATGAGATCCACTTTTACCTCTTCTTTTTGTATAGCTTTAATACCGCTCTTCATAGAAGTTAAAATCACAGACTATGGATATGAAATTAACACTAAAAAACAAACCACCAATTCTATATGGACTATTAAAAAATGAAGATTTCGAAGGTCTGCTAAGCACTGTGAAAAGATTTAGTGACGACATAAGGATGCAATTTGATCTGGTCAAACGTGACAAAGTCATATTTAGGAAGAGCTCGCTAGTAAAGTCTAAAACTCTAGATACAAACACGGAAACTACAGAGTTAGAACAAGAAAACCTATAAACTTTTAGGAATTATTCATGGTATGTATAAATATAAAATAAGAAAATAATTCTATGAGTGAATAAGAGCTATATTAAGAATAGCATTGTATTGGTTTGCGGAAAAATGTTAATGGCACGTGAAAGATAAATATGTTGATTTTGAAAAAAACAAAATACCAAACAAAAAAAACAAAAATAAACAACAAAACAAAACAACACACACACACACACACACACACACACAAGACATAAAATAAAACAAAAACAAACAAAATTACAGCAAATTATCACCTTTAATAATTTTCATTTTATACTTGCCTAGAATTTTTTTTGGGGGGGCGGGGGAAAAGCATTTTACCTTTTTCCCATATTTTCGTTAAAACTAAAAACAATGATTACACAATAATAAGTATGAAGGTATCGCCTTTCTTCCAAAGAAACTATTGCATAATACAGGTGGGCAACCTAGGGCAAATGTACCAAATACTTGTTCTCTTCCTTTATTAAATTGTAAATTACAAATATAATAAGAACGATAAGCCTGTATAAAAAATTCCAAATGGGTATGTAAGGAAATTAAAAAAAAAAACACACCAGATAGGCACATATGCCTTCAATTAGTGTAGTATATGTATTTACCCAACCCCTCCGCAAAAACAGGATGCGTCACAAATTCAGTTTTTAAGGAGAGTTTAATAGGTTTGTTTTCCTTCTCATAGGTTGGCTGCTATACTAAGGTTACCAATAGCTCGATGGAGAATAATTGGATGTCTGTCTTTCCCACGGGTATTAGCGCTGCGTGAAATGCAAACAGCCTCGTCCAGGATTTGAACTCGTTTCACCGTGTTCATTTCATTCTTTCTTTATATGTACGTTTCAGTTCTCAATATTAGTCGAATCCTATCACACAAACACTTAATACCACACACAAACACACACATACACACATTTGAACTCTGGTCAACGAATCCTTTTGTTACAACTATGACCATTATACAACAAGCGCCCCCTAGTGTTGTATTATATGTCCAGGACCGAACTCTATGGGAATGAAGCATTTTCAGACGAATGTAAACCTTCCTCATCGTCGGAGAGGTTCGATTCCGACGAAGGCGTATCGATAACTTCAAAATAATGGTCTATCAATTGTATATCACTATCCGTTCTACTGTTATCACTTAGGGCTTCTTCGAGCAATCTTCCACTGACAAGACGATCCCCGCCGTCGTGGACAGAACCCGACTCAAGCGTGCTAGTTTTACTTTGTTCTTCTTCCCCACTGGTCGCGAGTTCAAGACTAGGTCGAGTTACCAGAATAGTAGTTTTGCATTTATCACTATCGTTTCCACCATTTTGTGTTTCGCTATTCGCTCCAGAATGGGCAACGTTGCTCTCCGAGTCTTTGCTTCTCTTCGCGATCGTTTCTTCGTTTATAATTCTCAGTGCTTTAGCTTGTTGCTGGCTTCTCGGCATCGCAGAGTCTTCGGGTAGACTGGGAGCTTCTTTAACCTGACTACCAACCTCGAATCTACGGTAAGACCCCGACGCCCCCTGGTGGACATGCTGCTTTTTTTCTTTGTTTTTTTTCAATTTCTCCCCGATGAATTCCGCTTTGCTCAGCACGGCTTCTTTCTCGGCTTTTAGCTTCGTCAGGGCGTATAACGACTGCTTCTTCTTCAGTCTCAAACTTCCTTTCTGATTCGCTTTTCGTTTTTGACTTTTGCCCCGGAAGGATTTTTTTCTGGATTTTTCGTCGGAGCCGTTGACCTCGTCATCGTCACTTCCGGTCTGGCGAAGATCATCGGCCAGCTTCATGAAGTTGAGAACGAATTTCTGTCCCAGGTCGTTGCTAGTGTCCTGGTTTAACTTTTTGTTGTGAATGATCTTCATGACCGTCTTTCGCCGCTTCATCGTCGGCACGTCGTCAGCCCAGCTGTCCTCGTCAACGCTATCGAGCGTTGCGGTGGAAACTACTGATTTGGTATCATCATCGTCGCGACTTTCGCCTTGCAGTTCTCGGACCAGCTGGATTTTGCTCTGGACGTCCATCGAGGCCATTTCGTTTTGGTTCAGCCGTAGCCAGTTGATGTCCGTCGAGGCGATGATGTGATGCAGCGTTCCCAGTCGATGGAAGACCATAGCCAAGAACTGGATGGTCAGCGCCAGACCGAATATAATCATAAAAAGCAAGGAAATTGGTTCAATGGTCAACTGAACCCCGCTTCTCGATTTACACGGCAGGGGGATGGCCAGCCCTTTCCCCTGGCTCTTGGAGTTAATCAGTTGCAGAGTAAAAATAACCACGATGAAAAGACCATTGACGATGAAGAAGAAGAGGCAGACCCGGTTGCGCAACGTGAGCAGATCCTCTTCGATTTGGGCCTGTTTTGCCTCATCTTTATCAATCGGATGTAAGTATTTGGCGATCAGATCTTCCCAGAACTCCCATTCAGCCCGACTGATGTACCGTATTTTGTTGGTGTGAAGATCAGGGTCTTGCTGCCACAGTTGGTTTCCATTGGCATTCGCAGACAATTCTCGAAGGTAATCTGTGACAGAAATATAAAATAAAACAAGAAATTGAAAAGTCTTGAAGAAAGATATTTAGTATTTCGAAATATCAATCAATCAATCAATCAATCTATCTCATACTGTTCATTATCTATCTATCTATCTATCTATCTATCTCATACTGTTTATATGTATGTATCTATCTATCTATCTCGTACTGTTCATATGTATCTATCTCGTCCTGTTTATATCTATCTATCTGTCTCGTACTGTTCATATCTATCTGTCTATGCATCTATGCATCTATGTATTTATCTATCCATCTATCTCGTACTGTTCATAACAATGCATGCATGTATGTATGTATGTATGTATCTATATATCTATCTCGTACTGTTCATTTATATCTATCGTGAGCTAAGTAGCGAATTAGCTTATTATATTTATGCTTGGCATCTTTATACCTACCTATCTTTCCATCTTACTCATGCGTTTTCTTTTTTCTTCTTTCTTTCTTTCTTTCTTTCTTTCTTTCTTTCTTTCTTAACACTCATCTACGAAGGCGGTGTTCATTAAAGATTTGTCTCGACCCAATGAGCGCAGGGAGTTGAAATTGTACACGTTGAAACATGCATCTATACTAAGGATATGCTTCAATTTGCATTGCCCGTACTAATAAATGTTTCTAATTTAATAAAGATAGACAGCTCATTCAAGTGTGGCATCTTAGAGATTTCAATGAAGTTATCAGAATCGAGTTATCAAAAAATATGACAACCAACCAACCAACCAACCAACCCGATTTCTTAGATTAATGCCGTATCAATATTAAATTTTGACTAGTTCTTCCTTCAACTTATTTCCACTGCTAACGACATAAAAAAATAAAAGTAAAGTCGTCGGGGTAGCCAAGACAACCAAACAGCGAGAGAGTCTATCCCATTTTCACGAGCACGAAACCAAGGAAATTGTTTTTTGGAATCTGAGGCGGAGCGCCACACCTACCACCAGCTCCCCACTTTACCGCACAGATCCCTGTGCTACTCATATGCTGAGTTGGCGAGAACCGGTATCGAACCAGGAACCTTGCGATTCCTAGTCGGACACTCTACCGACTGACTATACCGGCCCTATTCTAGTGCATAATTTTATTAAACATGACTGAAGAACATACTGACCATTTGTCTTGGATTCTAAACTTGTAAAACCATTTTTTCCATTCGGATCCACTTCCGTTTCATCCAGAAATTCGTTTGCTCCTTCCTGTAGTTCTTCTTCTGCTGCTACTGCAATTGTCGATTTCGCAGCCTGACCGCCCTTGAAATTCTTCGAAAACGGGTCCCCGTCTGGCGTCGGCGTCTCCTCTCTAATGCTCAGGCATTCTGTCCCCTCGGAGTCCAATACATGAATGGATCGTTCGATCTGTTCCAATTTTCCCATGATGGCATCCATCTTGATGCTGTCCGTCGTCCCTACGCTCGGCTTCGGACAGCACATGCACTTGCAGAGGTTGCCGAACGAGAAAGAGTAATCACTGGTTTCGGGAGGTGAGGCGGTCGCCGTAGTTTGAAACCCCATCTTGCGATTGAGAAACGAAATCCACTTCTGGTCCATCCATCCCGTGGGCTTCAACTTATTCTGACCCCCACCACCTTCAGGATTGTCGTTTTTGGCGTCTGTACCATCCGCTCGCTTCGTTTCGCGGGTGCCCCAAGATACAATGTTCAAGTTGCAAACTGCGTAGAGCATCATGATCATGTTTGTGCTGGGTACAGTCAGAAAGTAGAGGGGGCCGTGGAGAAGATTGAAGAATTCGTGTGGATGCAATATTCCGGCTATCATAAATACGGTGACCATGAATATGAGGAAAATTGTAGTGGGTGAGCAGATGCCTTCATTGGTCATCTGTAGGGCCAGACCAATAAGAACTAGCATCATTATCATGGTGTAGATACAGGACATTACAGCTGCTATCATAAGCTGAAGAAGAAAAAGAAGAAGGAAATATCAAGAAGGATAATATCACATTTATACAAGAAGGGTCAGGTTTATGAGGACTAGCATCTGACCATGGTGTAGATAGATGTAGGAAATTACAAATGCTATCATGAAGAAGAAGAAGAAGAAGAAGAAGAAGAAGAAGAAGAAGAAGAAGAAGGGGGCGGGCCAATAAGAATTAGCATCATGACCATATATGTAGATGCAGGACGTCATATGCTGAATACAAAAGAAGAAGGAAACATGAAAAGGGCAATATCAGAAATATATAAGTAGGGTCAGGCCAATTGCAGGACATTACAACTACTAGAATAAGAATAAGAAGAAGAAGAAGAAGAAGAAGAAGAGTAAATATCACAAATATATATAAGTAGGGTCCGGCTAATAAGAACTAGTATCATGATCATGATGTAGATAAATGCAGGAAATTACAACGGATATCATAAAGTGAAGAAGAAGAAGAAGAAGAAGAAGAAGAAGAAGAAGAAGAAGAAGAAGAAGAAGAGTAAAGAAAAATAAAGAAGAAGAAGAAGAAGAAGAAGTCAATAAAGAAAAATAAAGAAAAAGAAGAAGAAGAAGAAGAAGAAGAAGAAGAAGAAAAAGAGGAAGAAGAATAAGAAGAAGTCAGTAAAGAAAAATAAAGAAGAAGAAGAAGAAGAAGAAGAGGAGGAAGTCAATAAAGAAAAATAAAGAAGAAGAAGAAGAAGAAGAAGAAGAAGAAGAAAAAGAGGAAGAAGAAGAAGAAGAAGTCAGTAAAGAAAAATAAAGAAGAAGAAGAAGAAGAAGAGGAGGAAGAAGAAGAAGAAGAAAATACGAGAAAGTATTATTTATGTGAATTTTTGTGACAAGGCTTGATAGTTTGTATTGTTTAGATTTTTCAGACTGTTTTCCTCATCTTTATTGTTACATATACAAAGTTTTGGCCGATGTGCCCTCCGACCTTCTTCAGGTGCTTCTTATCGAACTCGGGGACCTTCATGTCATAATCAGGAGCCATCAATGAACTTTGAACCGAACCCTTCATTCAATCCATTGGGATAGATCCTTCTCTTTACATGAGCGAATACAAGTGTTAAGCTATTTTAAGTATTCTATGTTATTTTCGCCTGCAGTCAGGTTTGAACCTGCAAACTCTAGATGATTGTCACTTAGAACTGTATTAACACTTGTTCCCGGTCATGGTTAAGGGAATGAGAACAATTTACCCCAATGGAGGGAAGAAGTCTATCCCCTTTTCAGTAGTACTAGAAAAGGGATATTGTTTTGCTGAGGTGGATCGCCACTTCTACCAACATCTCCCAGGATGCTTTACCGCACATATCAGATTATCCAGTTGTGGTACTCATGCACTGAGTTGGCGAAGACCGGGATCGAACCCGGAATCTTGCGACTCCTTGGTGGATGCTCTACTGATAAAGAAGCTTTGTTAATTATGACAGTTTAATTGTAAAGATGAAGATGTTTAAATTACGGTCAAGTCATACTGAAAGCACCGGTTCCCTCTAAATCACCGAAGTTAAGCAGCAATGAATCTATTCAATACTTGGTTGGGTGACCACTTAAACAACTGTGGATACTGTAAGCAACCTGTCTTGTCAACCGGTAGATTTTGCTGTCCCACCCAGCAGATCACAGGGGGAAGGAGAAAGAAAACGAAAAGATAGACAAATATCTAGACCTTGCTAGAGAATTGATAAAAAACTGTGGAATATGAGGGTGAAAGTGATGCCAATTGTAATTGGTACCTATGGAAGAGTCCCCAAAAGTTTAGAAAACAGACAGAAGGGATTGGAAATCAGAGGAAAAAATGAGACCATCCAAACAATAGCATTGTTAAGATCAGCTAGAATATTCAGAAGAGTCTTGTAGACCCGAGGAGACTTGTCAGATTGCAGTGAAAGACGATTTCAGATTGAAGTTATGCAGCGATAAGCCTGTTCAATACTTAATTGGGTGACCACTTAAGGTACTCTAAACAACCCGAGTCCTTTGTTAATAAAAAAAAATGACTTGATTCGGCTAAATGACCTGAAAGAAGGTTTATATGACACAAAACAAGCGCGTGGTGTAATGGTTAAAGTCATGGGAAATGGACTCGTCGCCCCGAGTTCAAATCCTGGACGTGGTAATTGCATTTTCACTTAACGCTAATACCCTTGGGAAAGGTATGAATCCTACTCTCCTTCCAGCTATGGGTAAATAGTAGGGCAGACTGGTCTCTTTAACCTTGGTTAGGCAACCGGTCTAGGAGAAGGAAAACTCTGAATTCAAACCTGCTGAACTCCGCTTAAGAAATTGACCTTGTGTCGCATCCTGCTCGTGCGGAGGGGTTGGTAAATACATATATGACATAAAACAAACCAACCAAATAAACCGCTAGATCACCGAAGTTAAGCAGCGATGAGCCTGTTTAATACTTAATTGAGTGACCACTTAAGCAACTGAATGTATGGTAAGTATCATAAGTCCTTTGTTTATAAAAAAATGACTTGATTTCGGCTAAATGTCCTGAAAAGTGTTGAAATATCCTACCCGCCTAAAAATAGATGTATAATCGTTATACGTACTTGCGTTTCGGATTTTACCGCGAAGCAGGAACCCACGAAAAATAAGAGGGGGGTGAGGTTCATGAAAAAGGACTCAATCAGTGTAATGGATGGGAATGCGGTGCTGACGGCCCCGACAATCAGCAAGAAGATAGTTCCCGGGGTAAGCATAGCCGACACGAACAACATGAGTTGATAGAAGATGTACAGAGCGGAAATGTTCTCATTGACACGTATCACGTGACGCCAGTCCTGCAGCAGGTCCATGATGTTGGCCATGGTCGATGGCGACCAGCGACGGCGCTGGTTAAAGAACTCATTGAAACCCTCCGGTGCGAACGTCACGGCGTCAGATGCGGCGCAGTACTCGACACGGTAGCCTTGCTGTAAGAGTAGCGTGCACAACCACCGATCTTCCCCTGTGGACGAGAATAGAAATATGTAATTATTTTCGGTTTTATTAGAGGGATTGATTGATTTTAACATCATGTCAAACCGTTTAGTTAGATTTTATTGCATGTCAACCCTTGTTGGGTTATTTTATGCCGAAGATGTTTTGTTTTATTTATTCTTGACGGGCTTTCAATTCTTTTTAAAACTAAGTTTTTTTTTTATAAATACATTTTATCAAACTTATTTTTTTCTATTTAACCCATAGATGGAACCCTGACAAGTACTACCACTCTGGGTCAGAGTGGACCTGGGATTAATGGTGATGAAGCGATACTCCAAGAGTTCCAGAATTGCGTCGTACCCAGGACATTAAGACCCTCAGCCGTCGCCTTCTAGCACATATATGATAAAAGGATTGGGGCTTGACATTAACGAATCAATCAGGGTCGTTCGTTTGTTTTGCAAGACTGAAAATTGAAACCTTGTTTTGAAGTGCGGAAACTCCGGCTAGTATATATCTTACCTTGATCATACTGAACAAAATGTCGGGCTTCTGTTGGAGGAATTGCATATTTACGCATAACGTTATCGTCCATTAAGGCGGATCCTCGGAAGAGACTGAAACATCCGGGGCTGCAAAGGACACATCCAATCATATGCTCGGTTGATTTTTGTAGCCAATGGCTGATGGCGTATTCAAACTTTTGATACCATAACATAGGACCTGCAATAATAATAATAATAATAATCAATATATTAATACAGTGATCCGTCGATTAAATGATCCGTCTGTACCTTGAAGTCCCAGAGAATTTTATGCATCTCATTCTCCAGGACAGGTTCAGGCTTGTGCATATACCATTTTATTGTATGGTGAAAATTGAATTTCTTGCACAATTCCCAGTGGATTACCTTTCCCCGCGAGTCGTGCCAATTATTATTATTATTATTATTATTATTATTATTATTTTATTATGAGGTTTTCACACCTGCCGTAGCCGGTTGTTCACTGGAGGCTGAGTGATAGCAAGTATTCTCAGGTCTCTTATTATCAAGAATATGAACCCTCCGGGCGTAAGTATTTAAGTTTTAATGTAATGAAATATATTTAATTAGAAATACTAACGAAATTAAATAACAATGCATATAAAAAGATTACACTTATTTTAATCATCTATTAATTGGTTTCTATATAAAATCATTTATACTAGAGACCAATAGCATCCCTCAATTATTTATTAAATCCGGTTTTGTTAAAACCATTATGCAAATTAACCACACCATATATTATGTAAACCTTTATTTCTTAGTGATATATAAGACACATTGCAGTATTTTAAACGCACTAATAATATGGGTTGTTTTGAGGCAAATCTAATTCAGATTTTCATAGAGACATCGTTAATAAATAAGATTTATTCTATATATCAATAATTTTGACTATAAATTAAATACTCGCTGATAAACTTACGCAATTCCTGAGGGTATTGCGACGTAAACAGTGACGTAGTTTCGGTTACAGACAGATGCCGAATCTCCATTATAATAAGATATATTTTTTTGCTTACCAGATCCTTTCGGATGTATTCTGCCGCAAGCTGCTCCAACTTTGTCACTCTTTTTCATCCTATCGACAAGAAGTTGAAGGGCAGCTGGTTTGAAGTCAACGTCTCCATCAAGAGCCAACAGGAATGTGTGATCAGCAATTGTTTGTTTACGACGCGCATTCATTGGTTGAGTGATGAGGCGATAACCAAGAAAGTAGTACATATACATTACCTATCAAAGAAACAAAAAAATTGTAATCCCTTCTGTTCAGATGTTTGATATATATATATATATATATATATATATATATATATATATATATATATATATATATATATGAATATGATAAAATGAAAAAACAAAAGATGTTTACAAACTGAATGGGCTCATCAGGAGAGAGTGTGCAAACCGTTTCTCCTGATGAGCCCATTCAGTTTGTAAACATCTTTTGTTTTTTCATTTTATCATATTCATACTGTCGGATTAATTTCCATTTTATTTTCATATATATATATATATATATATATATATATATATATATATATAGGTTAAATTATTATTATTGTTGGAGAATTGATTATAGAGGGCTCAATTACTTATGTAAGAGCTTTATTTATTTATTTATTTATTTATAATTAATAATAATTAATAATACATTTTAAATTGTATTATTAATTATAAATAAATAAATAAATAAATAAATAAATATATATATATATATATATATATATATATATATATATATAGTGTTGTTATAGATTCAACGGGAGAAAATTAGATATTTTATAAAAAAAGAAAGTCCGCAAAATGGATTGAGTTTTAAAAAAATTATTATTATTTTACATTAGATCTTCTGATATCTTCTTCAAGCACTAATTAAGCGCATTCTGTGTCGGACACAGTTTGTGGCTAATTTCCGCCCGAAGAAGGTATCAAAAGATCTGAAACACGTGTCGCTAATGCAATATGATAATAAAACAAAAAACATAATCCATTTTGCGGACTTTATATATACTAGCAAATATATGCACCCTCTGGGTGCAAGTATTTAAGTTTTAATGTAATAGAATATATTAAATTAGAAAGGCTAATGAAACTAAATAAGAATGCAGATAAAATGATTTGAAACAGAGGGGTGTATAATCGAAAAATAGAACAACAGAAACTTACTCTTCTATCACTCTCGTCTTTCATTGCTAAATTTTCCTAATTTAATAAATTAGTTAAAATAGGAAGTAAATAATAAAATCAGAATTATTTCTTCTCGTTAATCGATTTCATTTAAGATTTATTGAAGAGATTTTTGATCATATTCATTAAGATAAAACCATACAATTAAAAATCAATAATACTAAGCACATATTCATTAAAATCCAATTTTTAATTTCAATATGCAAATAAGCCTTCCTGTTCACACTGTAAACTGCTATTTTGTTGTGTATATATAAATACACTTGCATATTATTCATTTGTAGATATGATTAACAGTATTAATAATGTAAAACAATTTTATTAGAAATTGAGGTTTAAATAAAAATAAAATCATGGAGAATGTGACGTAAATAACAAAGGGAATTGTGACTTGAGTAGTGATATAGTTTCGGTTACAGACAGAAACACACACAATCTCCATTATAATAAGATATATATATATATATATATATATATATATATATATATATGAAGAAACAATAGTTTGGAAAAAAATTGGCATAATGTGAAAAAATATAAATAGAAAAGGTAAATAAACCAACACAAACAATTAATTCAATTGATGTGAAAATTTTGATATTTCGACTTTATTTATTCAAAGACTTCCTCAGAATGAATTTAACAATCTATTACGCTTTGGAACGTAAGAAAAAATGAGAAAAAAAGAAAAAGGGTGTTGAAAAAGAAAGCCCAAAGAGGACTTCAATGCAGACTTCTTAATTCACCGGACAACGCCGCGGCAATCATTCCGATACACGTAAACAAAAATTCTTTTCTTACTTAGAAGGAAAAGTGTTATCTCTGTGGCTAAGTGAGAATTAATCACATTAACGTCAACAAAGATTGAATAAATTACATTGGGGAACACAATTTTTATTTAGTTGGATCTGGCACTTGTCTTTGCCTATTTTTTGACCTCAAAATCCAAAAATGACTCCAATTTTTCCATATCACATCAACTTTTTCAGCTACAGGATACATTCGATTTTTCTTAAAATCCATAAAAATACAGCATCTAACAAATTTGTTCCTATTTTCTGGAATATTTAAAAAAAAATGGCGTAACAGATATAAGGGTTGAGTTAATACAGTTCTAAGTGACAATCATCTATAGGTTGCAGGTTCAATCCTGGTCCCAAGCGATAATGCTTTACATAACTTAACTGTCGGTCATAGTTAACGGAATGAAAACAGTCTATCTCAATGGATTGAATAAAGAGCTCCACGGAGGCTCTCGATTATGATATGAAGGCTACCGAGTTCAACAAGAAGGTTCTCGAGTTCATATAAAAATAAAGATGACATCAACAGTTGAAAGTGCATAGTTGGAGGTGCATGGTGTAATGGTTAGAGTCGTAGGAAATGGACTCGTCGACTAAGCTACAGTTCACATAGCGCTAATACCCTTGGGAAAGGTATGAATCCAACTACTCTCCCTCCAGCTATGGGTAAATAGTAGAGAAGACTGAGCTCTTTAACCTTGGTTAGGCTACTAGTCTAGCAGAAAGAACTCTGAATTCAAATATATTAAAATCCGCTTAGAGTGGTCACTACTAGAATAAGCTCAGTCCTAATTAATGATCTATTAAAAAAAATTGTTCCCCACGTTACCAAAATATTGCAAAACTTTTGATTTACTCTACTATATATTATTGGACAATGTCTTCATTTTTTATATTATAAAAAAAGTAACGTGTAAAATTTAGTCTTGGAAAAAATACATGTTACGCATTTTCGGCTGTACGAAGCAAAATACCGTTTTAACTCGCCGTAAAAAATAATTCAATGGATAAATTATATATTTAAAAAGAGCTAAGGAAATAATTTCACAGTCCCCCTCAAATGCCTCGTTACCCAGGATCAGAGGAATTGTCTGATTTTAAAAGAGGATCTTCTTTAATAAGAAAGATCAAATATCATCAATATCATCGATCGTGGGAATTCCAATTTCACTTATGAAGCAAGTTTTTGTCCCTAGTTCAAGGTTCCGGGTTCAATACCGATCACCGCCAACTCAGCGTATGAGGAGCACAGATTGGGTAAAATGTCTGTGCAGTAAAGTGGGGAGCTAACGGTAGATGTGACGCGCCATCTTAGCATAAACAATCTCCCTCGTCTAGCACCAGCGAAAAGGGGGTATACTCCCTCGCTTTCCGGCTGATTCCGATACATATATAATATATATATATATATATATATATATATATATATATATATATATATATATATATATATATAAACGATAAAACTTGTTTTAGACAAGATAATATATATATATATATATATATATATATATATATATGTATATATATATATCTGTGTGTATGTATATGTATATATATATATATATGCTTACTCTTACTATATAGGTTTTCTAAGCCAATTCTACAAACGTATGGAACACTTTTATATCCATTCATAATTACAACTTATTCGGTTAATTATTTTTATCGACAGTAAAAATTGCTACTCGCTAGATTTTTTGCCTTCCCCATTAGGTCACCTCTTTTCACACACACACACACACACACACACACACACATATATATATATATATATATATATATATATATATATATATATAGTTGAGCATTGAGCACTCAACAATGACTCTACCAATTTTGATATTCGGATATTAAGGTAAGCCCTGTTTAAAGGTATTCCCAACACCAATTGGTTATTCATAAATACACACACACACACAAATATATATATATATATATATATGAGGCAGATTGTGTTTCCTTTCCCATCAATGCCCTTTGGAAAGGCATGAAACCATCTGTTGACATGAAGCAGATATGTTGTAAATAGTTAAGCTGACTGGGTTCTTTAGACTTAGTTAAGCAAGAAGAAAAACTTTGAGAAAACTTTGAATTAAAACCAGCATTACACTGCTTAAAATTGACCTTGTGTCCCATCCTGTTCTCTCTCTTCCTCTCCCCCCATATATATATATATATATATATATATATATATATATATATATATATTTGCTAGTTTCATCTGTGTGAGAAGAGACTATGTTATTTTGGTGATTCTGATTTTTTTTTTTTCATCCGTTCAAGTCTTTTTGTCATTTTGAGTTCATATATACATTGTTATGTATACTAGCAAATATATGCACCCTCCGGGTGCAGGTATTTAAGTTTTAATGTAATAAAATATTGTATTAAATTAGAAAGGCTAATGAAACTAAATAAGAATACAGATAAAAAGATTTGAAACAGAGGGAGTATAATAAAAGATTTGAAACAGAGGGAGTATAATAAAAAATGGAACAACTGAAACTTACTCTTCCATCACTCTCATCTTTCATTGTTATTTTTTCTAATTTAAGTATTTAGTTAAAAGAGGAAGTAAAGAATAAAATGACAGTTATTTTATCTTGTTAATGGATTTCATTTAAGATTCATTGAAGAGATTTTTGCTTATATTCATTAAAATAAAACCAAACAGTTAGAAATCAATAATACTAAGCACATATTTATTAAATTCGATTTTTTAATATTAATATGCAAATTAGCCTTCCCGTTCACACTGTAAACCGCTATTTTGTTGTATATATAAATATAATTGCAGTATGTAGACATAGTTAACAGTATTAATAATGTAAGACAATTTTATTAATAATTGAGGTTTAGATAAAAATAAAATCATGGAGAATGTGATGTCAATAACTAAGAGAATTGTGACTTGAGTAGGAATATAGTTTCGGTTACAGACAGAAAAACACACAATCTCCATTATAATAAGATATATATATATATATATATATATATATATATATATATATACATAACAATGTATATATGAACTCAAAATGACAAAAAGACTTGAACGGATGAAAAAAAAAATTAGAATCACCAAAATAACATAGTCTCTTCTCACACAGATGAAACTAGCAAACTGTCTCCGGTAGCCAACGACAAGATCACCCCCCCACAATACTCCCTCAATGCTTCACTTACCGTAATACCTTTTATCATCCTGTCCCCCAGCCAAATTCGAGATATACCATAGATTTGTGGCAACACCCCCTCCTTCTCTATCTCCGTCCTGCATATCATTTTTTTACGTTTTCATCGTATATATATATATATATATATATATATATATATATATATATATAGAGAAGTAAACAAACAAACAATGTGTTTTAATATGGCTTTATTTAGTCGACAATTTTTGGGAGAATATGTGCTTAATTGAAGTCGTACCTAATTTTGAAAATTAATTAATTAATAATTAATGAATTAGGCGGGCCTACTTATTCAAATGTAAGGCTAAAAATCAATCTCTAACCATTACACCAGTTGGCCTTTACCAGATTTTTCGTTTTGTTAGAAGTAGGTTATATTCCACTTATGGTGATGTATTACACGACAGTATGAGAAGTAAACAAACAAACAATGTGTTTTGATATGGCTTTATTTAGCCGACAATTTTAATATCGCTTTATTTAGCCGAATATATATATATATATATATATATATATATATATATATATATTATATAATTCTGTTTTAAAATAATAAAGAAATATTCTGATGAAGCTTCTAAAACAGAGGCGAAATATTAATTGAATGTAATTATTTGTGTATTGTTATTCCTTTTTGCTTAACTTCCCCCCTCTCTGTCTGTCTGTCTGTCTGTGTCTGTGTCTGTCTGTCTGTCTGTCTGTCTGTCTCATATACACGCATATATATATATATATATATATATATATATATATAGTCTGAGGCTGGAAGAAATTGCCTACCTGACTCCACCGTTTCCGATGTCGGATCTTCTGTTTGTCTTTTAGGTGAGCGCTGAGCCGGTTACCCCCAGGCAGTTTCCATTCCAACCTGCCACCGTAAGGTGTGTCGTAGAGTATCGGTGAGGAAATGCGGACTGGGAACTTATGGACAACGCTAAGAATTAAAACAAAACAAAATAACACGAATACTTTAAAATAATTATAAATCTACCAGCTGAAACTTCTCAAAGATTAATTCATATATACAAAGTATATCATAAAACATTTAGTTACAATAAAAGCAAATAATAATAAACTTCCATCCATTGTAACATCCGGTGTTTGTCTACATTTCTCTCCATCCCGTGTTTGTCTACATTTCTCCCCGTCCCGTGTTTGTCTACATTTCTCCCCATACTGCCGGGTTGATTTCCTCATTTTACTCCCAATAAAAACAAAATATCTGAAATGAATTAAATGAAACAAATAAACTAGACTACTGAAAATAATATTTTACACATTTATGACCTTTATGATTTGTCTGTATCTTTTTTTAATTTTTTAGATAAGGCTTGATACGAATGATTTTAAATGATCGTGATTCTTCTCGTGGCACATCTCGGAATGATAGGCATGCTAAAACAATGACGTTATAATTTGAATGACATCTTTAAAAGTTCTTCGACGCCTGTTTGATCAACTGTCAAAATATTTAAAAAAATATTTTCCTGGCTAGATCATTACTATGCTTGCATATACAAGGAGCACCTGAGGAAGGCCAGAGGATAAAGTGATCGAAACGTTGTGTTTATACATACCACAATAAAGATGAGGATAAAAAAAAACGGAATATCAAAATAATTTATGACTTCGTTATAATATCTTTCGTCTATGCCGATACTTGATGCAGTGAGGAGGACTTGCCAACAGGGATGACTGATAGGGATGAGTCGCGAAAAAGAACCAAGGGAATACGTGCTGTCAGCGTGACATAATGATGATGATGATGATGATGATTACCTTTTTAGTGATCCGATTGTCTTCAATACAAGGTTCTACAACTTTTACTTCATCATTTATTTATAGTAAAACTAAATTTGAAATAGGATCCATAATTTCCCACTAAATTTACATTCCAAACCCAAGAGATCATCCGGCCGGGTCCTGTATCTAGATTAGCATGCATATCTATCTATCTATCTATCTATCTATCTATCTATGTCTGTCAGTCTGTCTGACTATCAGCCGAAAAAAATCAAATTGTTTCAGTGGAGATCTACTGTCAGCATAATTTAAATGATTGTATAACAAAAAAAAAAAAAGAATTTACATTATAAATATATATATATATATATATATATATATATATATATATATATATATATATATGCAAGTGTGTGTGTGTGTGTGTGTGTGTGTGTGTGAGGGAAATAATGGAAAAGGGAATAACAAACACATTCAATAATTATCAATAACAATTACATTCAATAACATTTCGCTTCTGTTGGTTTTATAAACTTCTAAAACCAACAGAAGCGAACTATTCATTAAATGTGATTGTTCGTGTAGGTTATTCACTTTTCCATTACATTTCCTCACATTTTGTCGGATTTTTCCTAATCTGTTATTTCTTCATACATCTCTCTGTCTCTGTCTCTCCCTTTCCCCCTTCTCTGCCTCTGTCTGTCTCTGTTTCTCTCTCTCTCTCTTACTCTCTCTCTCTCTCTCTCTCTCTCTCTCTCTCTCTCTATATATATATATAATATATATATATATATATCCTATACGTGCACTAACATCGTTTTCTGTGGAGGAGATGTTAATGTCTAAGTATCTAAATTGTTCTACCAAGTTTAGGAGTTTGCCATCGATAGTTGAGATATTGCTTTTGTTTTTAACAGACATGAACTCAGTTTTATCAGAGTTTACGTATAGGCCAACAAATAAATTATCGGTCATATGGAAATCCAATCTCACAGACAAGTTAAAGAGACAGTTCTTCCAGGCCGTTGTCGTGTCAGTACTGCTGTATGGCTGCAGCACCTGGACCCTAACGAAGCGACTAGAGAATAAACTAGATGGGAACTGCACAAGATTGCTGCGTGTGATCCTGAACAAGACGTGGAAACAACACCACACGAGAAAACAGCTATACGGCCACCTGCCACATATCACCCAAACCATCCGAGTAAGACGGACAAGACACGCGGTACACTGCTGGAGAAACAAGGACGAACTCATAAGCGACGTCCTTCTGTAGAAGCCAGCACATGAGCACGCCAGTGTGGGCCGACCAACAAAGACGTACATTGACCAGCTCTGTACGGATACAGGATGCTGCATCGAGGACCTCCCGAGAATGATGAGCGATAGGGACGGATGGAGAGAGATTGTCATGGATATCCGTGCTAACAGCGCGACATGATGATGATGATGATATATATATATATATATATATATATATATATATATATATATATATTAAGGTAGCGTAGACAGAGAGTCAACGGCTCTTGGTTACAGACAGTTTCTCGCCTATGCGATTTTCAAACAATAGTATCGGGCATAAGTACATACACCTCTAATAAATTAATAAACTGGGCTAAACTGACTCTTTCTATAGACTCCGCTTCTGTAATATATTTAACTACCTTATTCGACCATTGTAGCATTAATCTGCAGCTATTAAGTCATTAACATTTCTTTTAAGAGCAAATACTCACTTAGCAGCAGTGTCCATAGAATTGATTAATTGTTTCACATAACCATTCACTGTGTAATCGTCCTCCTCTAAATCGTGAGCTTCAAAGGCGTCGTCAAAAAATATGTGCCCTAGAAATCAATAGACAAGTAAGAAAACACAAAAGTACTAATCCATATATATATATATATATATATATATATATATATATATATATATGTGTGTGTGTGTGTGTGTGTGAGTTTGCTTGTCGTAATAATATATATATATATATATATATATATATGTGTGTGTGTGTGTGTGTGTGTGTGCATGTGTGTGTGTGTGGTAAAGAATAGAGGGAAAACTGTGGACAAAAGGATAACTCAAACCAGTAGATGTAGGATATATATTTCGTTCTGCATTGAGTAGACTGAAGAAGTTCTGCTCAATGCAGAACGAAATATATCTCCTACATCTACTTGTTTGAGTTGTCCTTTTATCCACAATTTTCCCTCTATTCTTTACCACATTCTGTCGGATTTACTCCAATCCTCCTATCCTCATATATATATATATATATATATATATATATATATATATATATATATATAAATATAAGGAGAAATGGAAACGAATTCGACGGTATGTAAGTATAAAAAATGAAAAAAAAAACAAGGTGTTCAGATGAATGATATTATTATGATGTTATAACGTTTCGGTTTGTTTAGCAAACCATCACCTGGGCATTCATTTATATAGAAAAAAACTTTAAAAAACTTACAAACCACTGCTTTTTACGCATACAAATAAATGCCCTGATGATGGTTTGCTAAACAAACATCATAATAATATCATCCATGTATTCATATATTATTTTAGGAAAATTAATTACATTTCAAATATTCTTCCGAATACTAATCACGTTACTTTTTTTTTAATAGAACACTACAAACGGAAAAAATATTTTCTCTAATATTTTCTCATTTTTTGTTTCCATTTTCAAAAGAATTCTAACTCCATACTCATCCAATTGTCCTGATAAAAGTTTTACTCAATACCTGTAAAAATGGTAGAGTTGGTTATACAACCGTGCTATTATCCCGTGACTCTGAGTTTCATGCCAATGCATTCATCAAACGGGAAGGTGGTTAATTGTCCCTATAGTGCTTATTGGGGGTCAAATAAACCTGTTCAGGAAACGTTTAAATGCTTTCCAATATTGGATTAACCTCAATTATGGAAGGAGCCATATCTAATATTAAAACCAAAAACAATAATAAACGAGCCACTTCCCTGACATCGTCGAAAAAGGATTAGCCCTCTCAGAAAAGTATCTCGAAACAACAGTGCTCGACAATACAAAATATAGGAGCGAGATATCTATTTTAAATTAATAATACCAATAAACGGGTTGGTCCTCTCAACAGTAAGCCTATACAAAAATAGGCTGAAACTAATACTTTAACGGACAACATATTCATAGGGAAAGATACCAACGTGGAAGACCGGAAATAATTGCTCATTTGTCAAATCACAACCCGACCACATGTATAAAGGACAAAACCCGAAGTCATTTATTAGCTGAGAGCGACACAGGAAGTGCTGATACACAGCTACGTTGGATGCAGACTGAGTACTAAAGAACATCACTGATGATGCATTCATGGACGTCTTAGAGATGCACTTTTTTTTACAAAAATTAAAAAAATAGAAGAACAACTCATGAAAGATTTGATAAATAGATTATTTACACACACACACACACACACACACACACACATATATATATATATAATATATATATATATATATATATATATATATATGTGTGTGTGTGTGTGTGTGTATGTGTGTGTGTGAATAATATCAAGTGCTTCCGTGATAGGATTCAACCAGAATTTAGAAATCAAACAAACATATAAAGAAAGAAAGAAGTTTACACGCTGAGACGAGTTCAAATCCTGGTCACGGTTGTTTGCATTGGGAAAAGAGTAAATCCAATTATTCTTCCTCCAGCTATGGGTAAATAGTAGGACAGATTTGACTCTTTAACTTGAGTTAGGCAACCAGTCTAGGAGAAGGAAAACTCTGACTTCAAACCTGTTCGGATCTGATAGCCATTTCATTGGCTCAGCTGTATCCTCGGTTCAAGACTGAATTAAAGTTTGGAATTTGGATGTTGGTGTTTTTTTAAAGGCATACGTGTCTTGTATGGTTGTTGCTGTACCAGATTCCTAGTGAATTCTAGTATTATAAATAAAATTTGTAATACCTACAAAATATATACGTCACAACTCTTAAACTGAATAACCCTACAAAGAGCAACATACCATAAAACCAACCAACCAACCAACCAACCAGTCAATTCTTTTACCAAAAAAACAACTTAGAAAAATAATACAAAGTTCCACGTGAATTATCGTTTACCTTACCTTCAAATTCATAGTAATCCGGATCAATGATATCGAAATAGCGCTGTGCATAACGACGTGCTGATTGGTCGGCGTCAAGCCTGTAATTAAGAATTAAAATGCAGCAATTAAAAATTAACACAAAGTTATTGATAATCGATGTTGTACATGGGAAGGAATTACATAACAAGCGAAAGAACCAGAAAAAAACTTTGTTTTCAACTGCATTTGAACCAATTGGTATCACCGTCACCCGCATGTAATACTGCCTCGGCTACGCATTGGCCATACAATATTTACACAGTCTTTTATGCTCAATCAGGAGCATCAACCACATTGCGGGACTTGCGTAACATCCTACACTATCAAACATTTCCTCATAAAGAGTGGAGTTTTCGCTCCAATCAGAAAGAAATATTTCAACGCAAATAATATGAGGATCTGTTTTAAAAATACTAACATGGATGACATTTTATCCTTCTTGAGAGAAATAAAAATATATCGAAAATTATGAATCAGATATAAAATACATTTATAAAAATAAACCTGTAAAGGAA
>CM042145.1:105371502-105389002 GCA_023376005.1 Doryteuthis pealeii
TAACTAAATAGTTAACTTAATTAAAATTTACCAATGAAATACGGGAGTAATGAAAGAGTAAGTTTCAGTTGTTCTATTTTTCGATTATACCTCCTCTGTTTCAAATCTTTTTATTTGCATTCTTATTTAGTTTCATTAGCCTTTCTAATTTAATATAATATTTTATTACATTAAAACTTAAATACTTACACCCGAAGGGTGCATATATTTGCTTGTAATTAGAATTTGTAGTACGTACAAAATCTATCTATCTATCTATCTATCTATCTATCTATCTATCTATCAAAGTATGTTCCAACATATCTATCTATCCCACTCCGTTTCGAATCTATCTATATTCATCACTCTGTTCATATGTATGTATGTATGTATGTATGTATCTATCTATCTATCTATCTATCTATCTATCTATCTATCTATCTCACTCTGTTCATATCTATTTATATATCTCACTCTGTTCCTATCTATCTATTCATCTATCTATCTATCTAATTTTGTTCATAAATATCTATCTATCTCAACCCGTTCAAATCTATTTATATATATCACCCCCGTTCATATCTATCTATCTATCTATCTATCTATCTATCTAATCACTGATAAAACTAAGAAAAAACGTTTACTAAATAACCATATATTTATGTAATTTAGGGGGCCTAAAGTGGAGCAATGATTAGCAAAATACACTAGCAAACCATTAATTGTGAGTTCGACTCTCACTGAGTGTCCTATACATCAGGCCGAAACTAGGAAAAAAACTTGGTAAATAACTATTCGCCTTACTATTTTACACATGGATGTCGTATGAGGGGGTAATACACAACTAGACCTTATCTCAATTTAAACTTAGCTCGTTGATTCTATTACCCGCTGAATTAACGACTACGCTACTCTCATGCTCACCAGCCCTGTCGGCTGAAGCTTTAGAATACACCGACTACCCCTCTGCAGAGGGGTAAGACCCCCCCCCCCATAGGGGCACCTGATGCCCATGGGTGATGATCTCTGATGTTTAAGCATGGAACCCTGGTGGCTAAGCAGTCCATTATATGCGATACTCCACTTTGATCCTTATTTAGGCTAGACGGGTGGTCGGAGAAGCCCCCTCCAAACAATCGGCTCGTCACATCTAGACCTAGCACCTATAGGATTGTCCTAACCCTATTGCCCCTACGACAGGCCCCAACCCTTTTTTATCATATATGTGCTAGAAGGTGGTGGTTGAGATTCTTCTTGTCCTGGATATGACGTTAAACTCTATCTGATGGTGAAGTTTCAGTTCTAGGAGCTCGGGGAATCTGGACTACTCTTACATCACTATTACTCACAGGTCCACTCTAACCCGGAGTGGTAGTACCTCTCAGGGTACCATCTAATAGTTAGATAGAACAAAATGAGTTCTAAAAAATTGTTTAAAAAATTGAGTTTTAAAAAATTGAGTACCATTAACAATGAATAAAAGAAAAACGTCTTCGGCATAAAATGACCCAATGGGTTGACATGCTGTAAAATTCAACCAACCAACCAACCAACCAACTCCTACTCACGATTAAAAAAACCCCGGAAACACACTGACGGATATGCGCAGTAGGAGTTGCTCACGTATACCGAGTTGGTGGTTATTGCTTGACATGTTATCAAAATACTTATCTTGGTTTTTTATCACGGATCAGGAACACTTATTAATAGTCTGGGTTGTGAAGTCAGAACAGAAAATGTTCGACTCCGACTCCTCTTTATGTTATTAAGTGATTATGACATGCAAATAAAATTAAACCATGATTTCTTATAATTTATTTATAAGGGGTGTGCACTTTATAACTTTATAGACTAAACTAGGGTAATATAAAATGTAAATTCAACTGGAGTCGGAATTGGTATAATTTCATGAACTTCGACTTTGACTCCTGTGGTCACTTAATTGCTACCAACTCCGACTTCGGTTCTTGTCTGGGATCAAGAACACCTATTAATAATAAGAGTTTTGGAGTCGGATCACAGAATTTTCAACTCCGACCCCTGTTTATGTAATTAAGTGATTATGGCCCACAAATGAATATAAAACCATGATTTCTTATAACCTCTTTATGATGTGTATGCACTGTATAACTTTACTGATTAAACTAGGACCATATAAAATGTATATTTAATTGGAATCGGAGTCGGTATAATTTTACCGACTTTGACTCCTGTGGCCACTTAATTGCTTCCGATTCCGACGCCCTTTCTTATCATGGATCAGCAACACTTATCAATAATCCCAGTCGTGAAGTCGGATCCTAAAATCTTTGACTCCGATTTCTAACTGATTCTGGCTCCGATTCCGACTCTACGACTCCGACTCCGCAGCCCTGTTAATGACTAAACTTAAAATGGAACATAATTTAACGTTCCTGGCTGAATTTGTTGAAATCTCAATTGCAGGCCCGAACTGACAGTGATCTGGAACTCTGGGATAAAAGTGCTATGTTGACTCTTAACGCATCTCTCCCTACCATTAATTCCACACAGATTCGGGGTAGTAGTATCTGTTAGAGTCCCATCTATTGGTCAAATATGTCCGTTTGCAAGTTAACGAAAATCATTTCTAACGGTTTATTGACACACATGAACAATCTAACATAACCACCAGTTTATCTGAGTTACTTGGTTTCATATATTTACGTTCCTAGCCAAATTGGCTGACGTTGGAAATCCTTATCTGTTGTCTTGAACCGAACGGTGTTAGATCCAGAAGGAAAAAGACAAGCAATCGGTTGTTCCCCTTTTAGTTAGTGACAATCGAGACAAAAGTGACGTACGTCGTTTCTTATTGGTCACTCACTGCTTAAAAAGATCAAATACTGAATATTAACAACCAACCAACCAGCCAACCAAAGAACCAACCAATCAAAATCTAGCTGCCCTAGCAATTGAAAATAATAAGAAATACGTACCTCTCTGTTTGAACAAGTCTTTCAACTCTTGGAAACCATATGTGAGCGGTTACCCACAAATAAGAAAACCACCAGGCAATGACAACAGGGAAATAAAATTGAACCACTGCCGGTTTGAGGTAACCGGAAGTGACTTGAGGAAGGTCGCAGGTCCAGAACAGAGACGGCTTGCCCAACCAGTTGAAAAGTTGGTCCTTCCGCCAGGCTTCGCAGTTGCCAATGAAGAACGCCATAATGAGGGGCGGAGATAGCGACAAAGGAATGGCGAAACTCGTGACCTGAAGCATCATCTTACAAGCATTTCTAGCGATCAGAAAACAAAGGAAACAAGACGATATTTGCACAAGAGCGATCCAATATGGCTGCCGGAAATCCGGGCTGGTTATTCTCGTTGTGTTGAGGCTTTCACTAACCAGACGAGAACAGCTATAATTGACCGCTTTCCTGAAGTACATGAGCCGCAGGCAACCGAGGTCACCCTCACTGACCGCCGCCGATACCAGACCAATCGTCAGCATCATTTTCCAGGGGCCAATCAGAAGGTAGATCCGGGCACGCATGCGTCGTATGTTACGTTTCAGCTCCTTGAGTCGGGATGTCAGACTGTTGCCGAGATGAGAGAACTGGTTGATGTAGTTCTCCCACCAGCCGAGCGAGACGAGCACGATAGAGATCGGGATGAAGTAGGCTAATCGGCGACGTCCCCGTTGCCATTCGATAACGGGCCACAACACAAGCACAGAGAGTTGAACCACAAGTGAAATCAAGTCAGTCAGAACGGCGAACGTCCTCTTGCTGCGTTTCGATTCATTGTCGAAAAACTTTAGAAAAGCAGGGAAGACCGCCCCTCCAAGCATAAGGGCTTCTCCTCGCATGGCGTCCAGACTCGGTAAAACGAGGAACACAAACATAGTAAGTCCACCAGTGTGAAGTGTCTCAATTAGGCATACCTAAAATGTATATAAAACATTGTTACATATACAGATAAATAGCGTATTTTACTCTCTCTCTCTCTCTCTATATATATATATATATATATATATATATATATATATATATATATATATAAATGTGTATGTATGTATGTCCGTAGGAAATAATGAATATAAAACAATAAACGACAAAGTAAATATATATAGAGACATTCACTATCACCAAATCTTGCTTTTTGAGCAAAAATAACGAAGATTTGATTTATATTTGTGAAAAAAATCTAAATAGTAACAGCATGGAATTTTGTTTTTGCATTTAATATTTTTCTTTTCAGAGTGTCTTTTTACATAGAGATTTTAATGAGGCATCCTGCGCGGATCCAACTCGTAAATCAGTAATAATAGATCTGCGAGACTAACTTTTTGCCTCCCTCTACCCAGGCGACGCCGAGTAATCGCTTCTAGTACATATATAAAGGGCAGTTGGTGTGTATGTATGTATGTCCACATGAAACTACGAAAATAAAACAATTAACAACAAAGTAAATATATATACACAATAAATATCATCAGTTTTTGCTTTTTGTGCAAAAATTATGAAAATTTGATTTATATTCGAAGATATTTAAAAATGTATATATACATAGAAAAAGCATTGAAATTCTACTTAAAAAATTTCCAGCATTTGTAAATCTCAAAACTAACCAAATCAATACACTAGACCCCCCCCCCTCTGAATTCAAATCAGCTTTGCTCCGCTTAAAAATTGACGTTGTGTCAACCTGCCCATGACGTAGGGGTTGAGTGAGTACATATAATATTGTTCCTGTTTAACATTCGTTTTTCTAGAATTTTAATGAAGACATTAATTTCGTTTGTAGTTTTAAATTCTTTAGGAGTTTCTAATATCTTAAAACCAAACTTGTAATTTTTACCATATTACGTTAAAAATTAACCTATTCTCAAACAGATAATTTTTCAATCCTTGTTGAGTGGAGAAGATATTTTCGGAAAATTTGTAAAATAGATGGTATGTTCAAAAAAGTCTATTAATCAAATATAAATATAAAGGGCATTTGGTGTGTATGTATGTCCGGATTAAATTACGAAATAAAACAATTAACAACAAAGTAAATATATGTACACATTAAATATCTTTGCTTTTTTGAATACGGATACAGGATTACATTCCTTACTTGCCACGGTTCTTAGGTGAGGCGCTAGATGGCATGGTAGGCAGCTTATAAAGGTTGAATCGTAAGGTTATAATCACTTTTGTCGAGAACTGTTCTTATATTTATAACGTTTGAAGAAATGATATATTCAGCCAACTATAGTCCTCCTCAACAATATAAATTTGTAGCGATTGTCTTCTGTTGTTTGGTTGGAGTTTTGCAAGGGATTATCTTTCCTTGCTGCGACGGTTTGCCACTAGAGGGTGATGCAACGTAGCTATTTAAACACAGGCCGCAAAAGTTACTCTATCTCTCTCTCTTTGAACTGGGATTCTCCAGATATGTACTAGACTTTTGTTGCCCCCCCCCACTACAGGCTTATACGCGTCTTTACGGGGCCCGCTTTTTATACTCCATCTTCAATGAGGTTTTGGTTCACCAGCCCCAGGCTTATCAGCGTAAGCATACGGCCTTTTTACACCCCATGTCTTGGAGACTAGCCACGCACGTGGCCCCAGTTACGAACCTTTTAGTTGATATAACTCAACCTTCTTCTAGGACTCTTCTTACTTAGAACTTTCGCTTGTTTTGTATTGTTTATGTTATGTTGGAGTTTGCTCAGACAATAAAGTCTGTTTTGTTATAACTATTTGTTGGAATGTGTTTTATATAGATATGTAAATGTCCTGCGCATTGGTTAAGTTAACACCACACTATACATATATAAAGGGCAGTTGTGTGTATATGTATGTCCGGAGGAAACTTCGAAAATAAAACAATTAACGACAAAGTAAATATATATACACATTAGATATCACCAGGGCTTGGTTTTTGAGCAAAAATAATAGAGATTTGATTTATATTCGTGAAGATAATTAAAAAATAAAATTTAATTGATAACAGCATGGGTTTTTATTTTTTTTCATTTAATATTTTAGATAGTAGACATTAACATTTTTTTTCAGATTAGCTGGATCAATGCAAGGTCTATTTTCTTACATAGGGATTTAAATCGGGCATCCCACGAGGATTCAACTCACGATTCAGTAATAATGGATCTGCGGGACTAACTTAAAAAATTCCCCCTCTACCCAGCCGACGCCAGGTAGCCGCTGCTAGTAAGCTTATAAGGCGATAAAAAAAATTGTTGTTATCATTTTGGTCGTGAATAGTTCTTATATTCATACCTTATATGACAATATTGTAGCAAACAATAAAACAAAAAGAAATTTTCTTTGCTCACCAAAAAGAAAGTTCGACATGAAGCCTTGCGAGTCTTCTTAAAGCAGATTCTCCACATACATCGAAAAGTGGTTATAACATACGGCGCACAAACGACCGTGACGAGGGCCCACAACCACTCCACCTGAACAGCGACCGATGGGACAAACGATAAACGCTGCACTTGCGAGAGAGGGAGCCGGTGACAGGCGAGACCCTGTTTTGTCTTGTGACAGGAAAGGGAGACATTTTCGTATAGATTTGAAGTGATCAACAAAAGAGAGCTTTTGCTGACTAGGGTCAGTGTTCCAAGAGAAAGGGTCAGGATTATGCTGACTAAGATCTTGGTGATCTTTTCGGTTGTGTTGAAGTAAGGGATATCTTCTGACGTATCTTCTTTTTTGTTAATCAACCGGAAAGCATCCCACGTTTTTCGTTTTTCGTTCTGACTGGAAAAAGAAAAATATAATCTTAGTGAAGAAGACAAGAAGAAGACAATGGTTTATTTTCACACATTATACAATATAAACAATGTCACACAAAACAAAAAACGTAATGCTGGTTGTTATGGTAATGTGTGGAAGATGATCACTCATTAGGACTGAGCTTATTCTAATAGTGACCACTTCAGTTAATTTTTTTGTCATAGTTTGAAAGTTGATTATAATGATAGCGTGTTATAGTTTACTTATACGTATTAGTGATGTATGAAAAAATATAACTGATTCGAGTAATTGATTTCCCAACTGCAAAATCCTGCTGCCGACAAAATCGTTCCGCTATACAAAAATATTACAGCAGACTTTAAACACATTCCATAAGCGTCTCGCCTGCGAAGAATCGGAATCGTCTCTTCCAACCTTCGCCGCGTACCGCGTTAATCCAACAGGCGGTCGTCCTTCATCCGGGTGTCTGAATTCGCAGCTTCCGACATCCTGGTTCTTTACGCCACGATTCAGACCAACCGCCACCCACATAAAAGTTCAACACCGATCATACATCCGGGACATCTCACAAGTAGCAGTTAGACACACCAGACAACGTTGATGCTTCGAATCGGGTGAATGGCTATTGACACACTTGGAAACATTACAGAAACATTTTCAATATTTTCTGTCGGTTGGGGCTGTAGCATACGCCGGCTGTACCTCTGCAGACGGGTAAGACCCCACCCAATTGGGATTCCTGTTGGCCGTGGGTTGCGCCCCATGATGTCAGAGGACATGATTAGGTAGCTGAGCAGTCCATGGCCGGTTGCGATGTTTTCCCATTATATACAACAGTCTATTTGAGTTTTGTGAGACCTCATCCAATTAATCGGTTGGTCATGTCAAGCCTTAGCACCTATATGATTGTCGCGACCGTATTCTTCAAATTGCTCTAATGGAAAAACCTCAATTCTATTTATCATGCTAGAAGGCGTTTGCTGAGGGTCAGCCACCAATTTATTAATTGTATCAATTTTTTAATACACATGAAGTTAATGAAAATTATTTCTACTAGTTTATGAAACCAAACCAATAGTTACCTGCAAACTATTCGCTTAAATATCATATATATAACCCCCGACACCCCCCAAAAACAAAAGCAATATTTGGCATTAAATAGCCCATAAGGATTGATATGCCATTAAACGAAATACGTAACTAACCTATCTTTCGACTTATACGTGATACGTGAGATAATTACTTCCCGTGTCTGCTAGTGGGTTCTAGGTGGCGTAGTGAGGAGCAAATATAAAAGTGGAAGCGGCAAAATAAACCCCTTTTACCCTCCACCCTTGACTAAAGTAACACGCACCAGTTGCATCTCCTGTCAACTGACAAATGGGCTTTGATCCCCCCCAGCAACCTCGTGTCGCATGGCGCATGAGAACATGCTTTACGTGTAAGTCTCTTCCACTTTCCTCTTTTACCAGTAGTCTCATGACTTTCTCTACAAAAGATTTAATCAGTAAGTTGGTGGGTCACCCTGTATACAGAGTGACCCAGAAAAAAACAGAGCCAAATTATTTATTTAAATTCCCATTAGACTAACCCTAAACCTCAACCCCAACCCTAACCCTAACCCTAAACCTATTTTTTTTTTCAAGTGACACCGCTTCGGCTACGAACTTCAATCGTAGCTGGTGTTTTTTTTTCCAGCAGCCACCGGCTAGCAATTTTTGCGGCAGAAGGCCGGGACGGAACTCTGCGAATATTACAAAAAATATCAATATTATGACATGAAATTGTTTCAAAACACTCAAAAATACAGGATTACATTAAATACACACACACACACACACACACATATATATATATATATATATATATATATATATACTTACATCGAATCACGAGTGAGAGTGGAATCCCTCAGTGTTGAATTAGCAGCGTCGAAATCCCGAAGCATCGAATCCCTAAAACCGAGTCCCTTATTGATGTTCTGGAGTCTGACCTTTTCCCACGGATCTCGAAGACCGAGTGTGTCCGATGCGGTCACCTTCATTCCTAAAGTGATTTCCGACGTCGACGAACGGAAGCCACCGTCCGTATTCGGCTGCTTCGATCCCGGGAGTTTACTGACTTCAACATCCTCAATACTGTTACATTTCTCCTCCTCATCGTCAATAAAGGCTGGGTTCGTCACCCCTTCTTCAAGACGCTGCCCCCCAAAATGACGAGCGTCCAGGGGATTTGTGCTAGTCGAAGTATGGGTTTCCAATCTCGGGAAGCTGAGGGTGTGAGAATGGACGGGTAGACCCGACGAAATATCTGTAGTAGAGGTCTGAAAGATTTAAAAGAAATAAAAGAAAGTTTGAAATAATCTTTACAAATCGTTTTTTTATAGCCCTGTCAGCTTGGGCTTTAGAATACACCGACTGCACCTCTGCAAAGGGGTAAGACCCCCCCCCATTGAAGCCACCTGTTGGCCGTGAGTGGCGACCTATGATGCTTAAGGATGGAAGCCTGGTGGCTGAGCAGTCCATGACATGCAAAACTCCACTTTGGCTCTTACTTAGGCTAAACGGACAGTCGCGGAGGTTTCCTCTAACCAATCGGCTGGTCACGTCAAACCCTAGCACCAATATGATTGCCCCAACCCAATTGCCCTTATGGCAAACCCCAGTGGTTTAAAGTAGGTAAAGAGTTAAGCTTAATATCAAATCGCTTTCTGATTATTGAATTTATCTAATTCCTAATTCCTAATTAATCTATGATTAATTGGAAATAAATCAATAACGTATTAATAAGGGGTAAAACTTATATTTAACATTTAGCAGTTATTCATATTTATATCACTAAGATATGATCTGATTGTGGAGGCTCAAGTCTCGTAACGGTTATCATCTTTAAGAAATAGACTTGTTGAGTCGATTTTAAATCCTATCCTGGGTATGATAAAACTGAATCTGGTAGGAAGGTTGCACTTCTAGAGGTCTGGGGTGTTAGAGTCCCCACTTGGTTGGAATTACTCCCAGGTCCACTTTGATCCGGGGTAATAGTATCCCATTTATAGGTCAAATAGATCGGTTTGAGATAATGTTTAAAATGATATTCAACTACATTGATATTCTAACAGAGAAGTGTTTACTTGTTTAAAATGGTTGTGAACTATACTTAATTGGTTGCAAATCATTAGTCTTAGATAGGAATACTTGAAACCATATAATTTTGTATAAATTATCAGTATTAGATAAGAATACTTGAAATAATTTAATTGTGTACAAATCTATTTAATAGTTTAATTGATTGCAAACTATTAGTATTAGATAGGAATTATGTATAAATTATTGGTATTAGATAGGAATACTTGAAACCATATAATTGTTTATAAAACATTAGTATTAGATAGGAATACTTGAAATAATTTAATTGTGTACAAATCTATTTAATAGTTTAATTGATTGCAAACTATTAGTATTAGATAGAAATTATGTATAAATTATTGGTATTAGATAGGAATACTTGAAACCATATAATTGTTTATAAAACATTAGTATTAGATAGGAATACTTGAAATAATTTAATTGTGTACAAATTTATTTAATAGTTTAATTGATTGCAAACTATTAGTATTAGATAGGAATACATGAAACTATATAATTCTGTACACATTATTAGTATTAGATAGGAATGCTTGAAACCGTATAATTGTCTATAAATTATTAGTATTAGATAGGAATACTTGAAACCATATAATTGTGTATAAATTATTGGTATTAGATAGGAATATTTGAAACCATATAATTGTGTATAAATTATTAGTATTAGATAGGAAATACTTGCAACCATATAATGGTGTATAGATTATTGGTATTAGATAGGAATAATTGAAACCATATAATTGTATATAAATTATTAGTATTAGATAGGAATACTTGAAACCATATAACTGTGTATATATTATTGGTATTAGATAGGAATACTTGAAACCCTATAATTGTGTATAAATTATTAGTATTAGATAGGAATACTTGAAACCATATAATTGTGTATAAATTATTAGTATTATATAGGAATACTTGCAACCATATAATTGTGTATAAATCATTAGTATTAGATAGGAATACTTGCAACAATAAAATTGTGTATAAATTATTGGTATTAGATAGGAATACTTGAAACCATATAATTGTGTATAGATTATTGGTATTAGATAGGAATACTTGAAACCATATAATTGTGTATAAATTATTGCTATTAGATAGGAATACTTGAAACCATTTAATTGTGTATAAATTATCAGTATTAGATGGTATTACTTGACACCATATAATTGTGTACAAATTATTGGTATTAGATAGGAATACATGAAACCATATAATTGTGTATAAATTATTAGTATTAGATAGGAATACTTGAAACCATATAATTGTGTATAGATTATTGGTATTAGATAGGAATAATTGAAACCATGTTGGCAACCTTCCGTCTATTACAGACATAGATGGCGTAGAGTCCATTTTAATTTTTATTTATTTATTTATCTACAGCTACGTGAGTGGCTGAACAGACCAATTTTTGAATGGCAATGCCATTCTATTGAAACCATATAATTGTGTATAAATCATTAGTATTAGATAGGAATAATTGAAACCATATTATTGTTCACAAATTATTAGTATTAAGTAAGAATACTTAAAACCATATAACTGTGTATAAGTCGTCGTCGGTATCAGCCAATCAGCGAGTTAGTCTATATTCACTAGCGCTAGACCAAAGAGATTGTTTTTGCGTCTGAAGTGGAGCGCCACACCTACCATATGCTCCTTACTTTACCGCACAGATCCCTGTGCTACTAATACGCTGAGTTGGCGAGGGCCGGTATCGAACTAGGAACCTTGTGGTTTCTAGCCGAACGCTCTACCGACTGATGAATGCTTGAAATCATATAATTTTGTATAAATTATATAGGAATACGGGAAACCATATAATTATGTATAAAACATCAGTATTAGCTAGGAATACTTGAAATAATAGAATTGTATATAAATCGATCTAATAGTTTTATTGATTACCGGCTATCAGTATTAGATAGGAATACTCAGAACTATATAATTCTGAACAAATTATTAGTATTAGATAGGAAACCTTGAAGTAATATAATTCTATGAAAAATAGTAGCCTAAGATAAGAATATTTTAAATCATATAATTGTGTATAAAATTTAAGTATTAGATAGGAATACTTGAAACTATATAATTGTGTATAAATTATTAGCATTAAATCGGAATACTTAAAACCATATAATTGTGTATAAATCATTACTATTAGATAGGAATACTTGAAATGATATAATTGTATATCAATCGTTAGTATTGGACTGGAATACTTCAAATGATATAATTGTATATCAATCGTTAGTATTGGACTGGAATACTTCAAACCATATATTTGTGTAGATGTTATTAGTATTAGATAGAAATACTTGAAAGCATATAATTGTATAAAAAAACATAAGTATTAGATAGGAAAATCTGAAATCATATAATTGTGTATAAAACATTTGTATTTGATAGGAATACTTGAAATCATATAATTTTATACAATTATTTGTAGAAAATATCATTTATATAAAAGATAAACAGGAAAACATATTACAGCACATAATTCATTACATTCTATTTTATTATGTTTTTATACAATACAGTGCTATTTTGCTTATCTAAAAAATAAAATTAGTGTTTTTTTTTGGGGGGGGGGAGATTGGTGGTGCAAAGTATTAATGTCATTTTATTCTATTTCAGTGGAGGAAATTGATTTGATATACGAGGAAATTGAGTTACGAGCAGAACGAATTAAAATTGCAAGACATGATACCACTGTATATAGAATTATGAATTGAAACACACGAAGTATTAAAAAAAGATGAATTTATTTTTTGATGGTGAAGTCGACGTTATAACACTTCGGTTTTAGCAAACCTTCATCAGGACTTGAGATGGAAAGAATTAAGGTTTGCTAAAACCGAAACGTTATAACGTCGACTTAACCATGAATTGAGCTTTTTGGAATACTGTGTGTTTTTCTATTTTCTACAAACTATCGAAGTTATATCCCTATTTACTCCCATAATTATGAACTCTATAAGCATGTTACTTGAGGTGTGGCCAATCATCAGACGGAAAAGTCTGATGGGTGTCCACAACATCATATGAAACGTGAAGTAACGGACTGTTAGTTTTCATAATTTGATATTTTTCTTGGGTTTTATACCTGCTCTGCCGTTGTAGCATCGAGCACTTGTATGTGTGTATGTGTGTGTGTGTGTGTTTATGCATGTGTGTAAGTGTGTGTGTTTGTGTGTGTGTGAGTGTAGCATCGAGCACTTGTATGTGTGTGTGTGTTTATGTGTTTATGTGTGTGTGTACGTACGATGTGTGTAAGTATGCCTGTTTGCGTGTGTGTGAGAGTGTGTGAGTGTGCGTGCGTGTTTGTGTGTGTGCGTGTGTGTATGTGTGAGCGTGTGTGCATGTTTGTGTGTATGAGTGTGCGTGTTTGTGTGTATGAGTATGTATATATATATGTGTGTGTGTGTGTGTGTGTGTGTGTGTCCATGTGTGCATGGAGAGTGGGTGGAGAGAGAAAGAGAGAGAGAGAGAGAGAGAGAGAGAGAGTTAAATCAATATTATTATACTTTTTACATATTGAAATATACTGCAATAGCTCTTATGTAAACATATCAAACATAAATTATCACACTGTTGTATATCCACAGGTCCGGCTAGTATATGTTTATTTTCTGTGTTATTTCTTCTTTTTTCTTTTTAAAACAAATCAATACCCAGGTTACGTCGGATCACCTTATGATTAAATTATTATAACTAGCAAAAATATGCGCTCTCCGGACACAAGTATTTAATTTTTGATATAATAAATATTATATTGAATTAGAAAGACTAATGAAATCAAATACGAACACAAAAAATCCTTATTTTTACTTTATTCTCATTGATTTCAACATAAAATTATACATAGGATTGCTTTTAATACGTTTAAGAATAAAACAATAATATTAGAAATCAATAACACCAAATAATCATTTATTAAACACGGTTTTGTTAAAACCGGTGTGCAAATTATTCACGCCATATACTATATAAACATTTATTTCTTAATTATATATAAAACACATTGCAGGATTTTAAACCCATTAATATCATGGGTCCCTCGGGGTCTGTGGGTTCGATGGCTTCAGTCACTGATCTATTAATGAAATCAACGGCGTGATCCCAGGGTGTCACCCCCCCCGACAACACCTTTTGATTTAAAGGGACAGGGTTGAATTTATTGCCCAATGCCTGGGGCGCCCTCCCATTGAGAATGGGGAGAATGCCGACGGGATCTACGCATTTTTTGAGCCTGCCATCCCATGAGCTTCGGTTCGTGGGTGGTCTCACATTAAACGACCTTGTATCATACCCGCAGAAGTGGGATGCTAGGTAAAGACCTTAATAATATGGGCTGTTTTGAGGCAAATCTATCTCAGCCAGACTTTAATAGAGGCTTTGTTTATAGATAAGATGCTAAATAAGATTAAATAACGAAGATTACTTAATAACGATTGTGAATATAACATAAATAACTAAGGGAATTGTGACGTTGGTGGTGACGTAGTTTCGGTTAAAGACAGACACATAATCTTCATTATAATAAGATAACAAAAAAACAAATAATTGGTTCTTTGTATGATACTTACATCTTCCCTGTAGATGATCTTTATGCGATTCAATCTCTCCTCTTCGGACATCTTGAATACAGCGTTAATGTAGAAATCTCGCGATTGATCCTATCAGTTCTCGTTTCTTTGGGACTTTCTTCGAGATTTCGACTGAGTTAAAATTAGTCGATATTCTATTCGGGACAAATACCTTTTTTCCCCCATTTCTGCACCCACCTCTGCTGTTCCTAGAAACCATTAGCCAGTCATTTTATTTCTTATATTTGTTCAATGAACTTAATGGAGTTGTTTGGCCATTACGTAATCAGGAATGCCCGTAAACACCCCCATTTCACAACAAACATATACATACACACACGTATATACAAACAATGTATTCACAGACACATAGTCATATACACACACATTTACATAGAAGCAATGTACTCACATATACACACAGGCAGTCACATACACACACACAAACATACAAGCAAGACAGTCACATACATACACACTTACATACAAGCAAGACAGTCACATACATATAAGCAATATATTTACATATACACACATCCATACAAAAACTGCATTCACATACACACATCCAAGAAATACATTCACCTACACACAGTCACATACACACACATACAAAGAAGCAATGCATTACATACACACATATGCATAGAAGCAATACATTCAAATACGTATACTTACATACAAGTAATAAATTCACATACGCACACTTACATAGTCACAATACATTCATCTACACTCACTTACATTAAAACAATACATTCACATATACATACTTACATACAAGCATTACATCCACATACACTTACTTGGATAAATCAATACACACACAGACACAATCAATTCATTCACATACATACATACATACAAGCAATACAGTCACATACACACATACATACAATCAATACAGTCACATACACACACATACATACAAGCGATACATTCACATACACACGTACATACAATCAATACATTCACATACATACATATACATGCAATCAATACATTCACTTACACACACATACATACAAGCAATACTGTCACTTACACACATATACATACAATCAATATATTCATTTACACATATACACACAACCAATACAGTCACATACACACACATGCATACAATCCATACATTCACATACACACACACATACAATCAATACAGTCACATACACATACATACATACATACAATCAATACAGTCACATACACACACATACATACAATCAATACAGTCACATACATACATACATACATACAATCAATACAGTCACATACACATACATACATACAATCAATACAGTCACATACACACACATACATTCCATACATTCACTCACACACATACATACAATCAATACAGTCACATACACACATACATACAATCAATACAGTCACATACACATACATACATACAATCAATACAGTCACATACACACACATGCATACAATCCATACATTCACATACACACACACATACAATCAATACAGTCACATACACACACATACATACAATCAATACAGTCACATACACACAAATACATACAATCAATACAGTCACATATACATACATACATACCATCAATACAGTCACATACACACACATACATACAATCAATACAGTCACATACACATACATACAATCAATACATTCACATGCACACATGCATACAAGAAATACAGTCTCGGACACACACATACATACAATCCATACATTCACATACGCACACGCTTTCATAAAAGACAGACAGTCACACACACACACACAAACATACAAGCAAGACAGTCACATACACACACAAACATACAAGCAAGGCAGTCACATACACACACAAACATACAACAAGACAGTCACATACACACACAAACATACAAGCAAGACAGTCACACACACACACAAACATACAAGCAAGGCAGTCACATACACACACAAACATACAAGCAAGACAGTCATACACACACACACTTACATACAAGCAAGACAGTCACATACACACACAAAAACATACAAGCAAGACAGTCACATACACACACACACACATACAAACAAGACAGTCACATACACACACTTACATAAATCAATACATTACATACAGACAATGCATTCTCATATACAAATAGCAAATTGCATCCGACACACAGATACATACATACGCGTATACATAAACACACACGAAGAACATAAGCCTAAACATACTAGCACAAACAAAACACGAACATACACATATACAAATACGTACACAGACATACACTCACACATATACCTACATATACATACAAAGTAAGATATTGAACGTTAGATGTGGAATCTTTGTTGTGGGATTCTTTAGTCATATTGGTGTAAACATGCTTTTACATCTTTGGTCAAATGTTTCACATTCCAATACGTAACATTTTTCTACTGTTAAGATCCATCAGGGTTGGGTTTATTGCTCATGTGGTAATGGGGTCTTTGGGGGTTGCTAAAAGAGTTTGATTACAATGTGGGTACCAGTAATTAAAAATGTTAGATTATATTATCGTAAAAGAAATGCAATATTAGTCAGGTAAAAAATCCTACACAATAAGTATAAATGTAAAAATTCTAGGTAAAAAGAACATTAAGTTTATTGGTTAAAAAACCCATTCGGAATTGTCCAGTTGAACACATGGTGCAATGGATATAAGGGTTGAGTTAATACAGTTTTAAGTGACAATCATTTGGAGGTTGTATATAACAATATGGTGATTTAAATGTTTGAGATATTCTAGGTAAAAAGAACGTTAGGTTTATAAGTTCCAAGAATTCCCTCTGAATTTTCCAGTTGGACACATGGTGCAATGGATATAAGGGTTGAGTTAATACAGTTTTAAGTGACAATCATTTGGAGGTTGTATATAACAATATGGTGATTTAAATGTTTGAGATATTCTAGGTAAAAAGAACGTTAGGTTTATAAGTTCCAAGAATTCCCTCTGAATTTTCCAGTTGAACACATGGTGCAATGGATATAAGGGTTGAGTTAATACAGTTTTAAGTGACAATCATTTGGAGGTTGTATATAACAATATG